>OX235268.1:30638961-31238961 GCA_944472135.2 Trichobilharzia regenti
TGTTCTTCGTTCGTTATTACTATTCGTTTGTCTCACACCTGTGTTTACTGTCTTTATTATGTATTCCTTCTACTTTCTTCTGTTGCTTTTTGTGCTTCAAGGAGGGAGTGTGGCTACTTGAACTGGTGCACATAGCTACAAAGTTCTATGTTGAAAACAGACAGACAGATAGACAGACAGACTGGTCTTTGGATTTATATCCAGTAGTGGATAAATAGGAATGTTCGCCCTCACCTAGTAATCTGAAGGTCCTGGGTGTTCACTCCTTGTTGTAGTTGTGAGTGTGCACTACTGAAGTGATCCCCAACTAGGATGAAACATAACTGTGCCCAGTATTTCCTGATTGTCGGCAGTTTTTTTTAACTGAGATGTTGGTTGGCAACGAGAAATATTTTGCTTTAAAAAAGTTGATTACCATTAGAATATAGAAGGTATCTCAATTTATCAAAATTATTCTTGGCGTCTGATGGAAATCGTCTTGAGTAAACTACTGTCTAGTTCTACGTGGAAACTGTAAACAGAGTGTGAGTGTGTGCGTGTTGATGTTATGACTAAAACCAACCCGTGTTGTGTTCTGAACATAGAAAACTAACCTCTACATCCTACTGACAAGACTTTCTTGAGACACACATAGTCACGAAACGCTCCAAAGACAGGAGAAAAACGATTGTACTTCGATAAATCTGCGGCTTTATTCAACAATGATAACATGGAAAACTCAAAATTACCTCAACCGCGCAGCCGTTAGGCAGCTGTTATACACTCAACGTTATTTTCTAAGTACAAAACGAGTACTCGGGATCAAGTAAAATATTCCCAACAGGGTGGAGTCAAAAACTCCGTCACACGCCGAAAATTTCCGAAGATAGATCAATGTCAGGATGGCCTTGATTCACTGAAAAAAACCACAGAGTAAAACTACACATTATCGATGTCACTATCACACAACCAAAAAGTGAAGCATTCGAATTAGAGATTAAACAAGGACGAAGACAAACGATAAAAATCAAATCTGGGAGTACTGGACAGCTGTTTCGTCCTAGTTTAGGACTCTTCATCGGTACGCACCCACCGGGATTCGAACCCAGGACCTTGTGGTTACAAGGCAAGCTCATAGACCATTGAGCCACTGGGACCCGATCCAGTGATCAGCCCATGAATTCTAACTTCTAACAATTCACGACATAGCGTGATCCCTAGCCAATGTCGTCGTTGGCGAGTGTTTGTCCTCACACCCGACCTGCTGCACCCAATAAGCGCGACCCACGCTATGCCGTGAATTGGCAGAAGTTAGAATTCGTGGGCCATTGGATCGGGTCCTAGTGGCTCATTGGTCTATGAGCTCGCCTTGTAACCAGAAGGTTGTGGGTTCGAATCCTGGCGGTGGGTGCGTACTGATGAAGAGTCCCAAACTAGACTGAACAAACAGCTAGTTGTCCAGTACTCCCTGTGGCTGCTTTCCAATGGTTCTCTAACTGATGTCAGCTCATAATGAAATCCTGTGACCAATCAATCAAACTCCTACAAACCAACACTTGAACGGTGGATATATTTCGCTTGCTTATCCTAACTATTACTATTATTCATCGCTTTATGTCCTAAGTGTAACATGTATGGGCTTGAAATGTGAAGTTTCAGTGATGATGATGAGTTTACGGTGTGTGTGTTTTCGTTCGCTTTCATGTATAACATTCCGTCTTTTCTGAAATTATCACTATCGACTAGTAAATTAGGTGAGGGTTGAATGTAGCGCATTGACCCCGTAAATCCACACCGAGGTGTATTCGAGTGTGGCTACTGAGAGAGCATATTGTACCCCACTGAGTCACCGACATTGGGGAGGTGGGGAGAGGGTATCCATCTGATTGCTCTATAATAGAATGATTTATGCAAGAATAGAACTTGTGCACTCTGGTAGAGTATAATTCCATTATGAGTAAAATTTATTTTGATAGAGTCTCACAGTGTGTTATACAGTAATATTTACGTTTCGAGGTATCTACAGTTATGCCATATAAGGAGGGGATATCTGAAAGCCTCCCTACGTAGGATTCTTAATAAAGCAGGAATTAGAGTGGCATTTAAACCAACCTTCAAACTCACTCAGGGACAAGCTCTGTAGGTTAAAGGACCCAATTAGACAAAATAATATAATTTACAAAATACCCTGCAATGACTGTGAGGTCACCTACATAGGTCAAACTAGTAGATCGGCTGGAGGTAGTCAGATTATTAGAAAATAAGAATTTAGCTGAGGTAAGAATGGTCGACCCAGAGAAGATAAGTAATTTAGAAAAAGCTCAGCACTGCATTGCACTGCATACATTAACACACAACCGCACAATAGGGTGGGAGAGGGTTAAGATTGTAAGAAGTAATCTATGTAGGTGGAGAGAGGTGGTTGATTACTGGGTCCTTCTTCATCGAGTCTACACACCCAACACATGCAATAGAAATGATTCAACGTAAATACCAGAGATATGGAAGATATTACTACCAATCAAAATGAAGAGGTGAGAAATAGTAGAATTATATAAACAAAGTGAGAAAGTTGTGTGAGTGAGTAGTGTGCCTTGATATGATTATAAGCATTAGTAATAAATTGTGCTCGGAACGTGGTTATCATCAGTAAATATTAGTGTATAACACTACACTTGTGTGACTTTATCAAAATAAATTTTACTCATAATAGAACTACAGTAGAATGCTTTACGTACACACTTCTTGTCTTGTGAAATACTCAGATGATGAGTCTCTCTTCAGTTTTCCTGAATACGAATGTGTATAGTTATACAGTTAATGAATTGTATCCTTATGTATTATCCTAACTATTGATGATATTCACCTATTTTTATTTACATTGAATCGATAGCTTGATGTTTTCTCTGATGTGCACTTTCTTTTTCTCCTTTGTTTTTTTTTCTTGTTTTTCCTCTAGAAATTCTTGAAGGTAAGTATTGTTAAAATTGCCCTTTTTTCTAAATGTATGTGGTTATAATGCAAAATATGATACTTTACTTTTATTTTTCTTTGATTAACATGGTGCTACTTATATAAGTGGGTGTAAGTAGTATGCACGGTTAAGGTGAAAGTTCTGACAAGAAACCGATAGGCTTTAGGCCTAATGAAGAGCAAGATATTCCTAATGCACAATGCTTGATATTATTTAGAAAAAGTGGGATTACTGCAAGGTTTGTTATTTTATTACTATTTAATTATTCCCTAGGATTTCTAGTGGAAAATTGGGCTTCAACAGACCACATCATCATTTTGTCTGGTTGCTTCCTAGCCTTGTTTAGCTGGTTCAACGATTTCCCATATAAGCTGTCATCTCCTCCCCACATAATTACCTCCATGATACGCCCATCTCGTCGTTTTCTACTTGGCTTCCACGTGAGGGCCTGGGGTGTGATGATGATGTCACCCACCAGTCCCCCTCAACCTGGGTTCAATTCATTTCCGTTTTCTTCCGCTTATTTATTTGTTGAACAACAGGTTATTGGTTAGTTAGTTAGTTTGTATTCCCAGAGTGGCTTATTGGTAATCCTTTGCGGTTATCTGATCTTCATTATAAATATATGGAGCCAGTGAAGGCAGATTGTGAAACTGGAAGTGCTAGCACCATATCCTATACAGCAGCCCTGACCGACTTAACGTTGGTGTGTTGAAAACCTGAATTTTTGTTCATTTAGTAGAGTGCAATGTATTTCCAAACTGACTGTAGAGTGATGAAGATGTGTCTTACTTTCCCATTTTGGTTTTGGCACCCCCCTGTCCGTTCCGCTTGCCTGTAATTGGAACGATGCCATCTGGCTGAATAAGTGAAGGAAGTGACCTCTTTCAAATTTATCCCGTTTGATGGTGATTAATGCTAACTTTTACTGCTAATTAGCTCAACCTTACGCGAATAAAACGGTGGCGTTATATATATTCTATATATTCAATAATGATGAATGTAGATTATATGACTTACATGTGAGATGATATAAGAGTATCTAAGACGTAAATTTAATTTGTAGGTTATCACATGATTACATCATCGGCTAATCAAATTATCGAAATATTGTAACTAATGTCGGTAGTTGGAAAATTGTGCTCAAAGATATTAGCTACTCATAAGTAGTATAATCAACAACAATGATTAAATTCACTATGAATTCATTGAATCATATTCTGAGATCAATGTAGATATTTGTGTTTTTTAACTTATTCACAGAAACGTTTAAGGATTTCGGTATAGATTTTAGTCACGAATCAATAGTCACTTGAGAACAGCAGACAGTACACTAGACAGCTGTTTCGTCACAGTTTCCTGGGACTCTTCAGCAAAATAATACGTAACCTAGGCTTCGTTCGGTATAAATTGAGTTCGTAACTTTTAGGTTACACAAGGCTAGGTGGTTAACTATACAACAATATATCCCGTGTTTAAAAATACACTAAGCACTTACTCCAGTTTTACTATATTCAAACTAAGCTTGTCAGGTATTAATTAATTATCTTTCGCCCTCCACTTTTTCATCTCTACTTTGACCTCGAATAATACGTAGGCCTTTTTCAATATGACCCACTTTTAGAGTTACCTAGTTTGTTAATTAGTTTACTTTTGACACTCTGGAAACTATTTCATGCGTGTCTTTTCCTATAATATATCTATATAACAAATTGTTATCAGTAGTCAATTGTGACTAGACTTTTTTCTTAATGACTTTTACAATTGACTAGTTGACACTAACTAACTATGCTCCTATTATATCTTATTTTCATGTTGAAGTCTTTAAATAATGTTGCTTGTTGGTTTGTAAGGAAGGATTAGATTTATTTTTACGAGCTCGACCATGGATTCATATCAGTTAGAGAACCATTGAAAACCATCCACAGGGAGTACTGTACGGTTAGCTGTTTCATCAGACTAATTTGGGACTCATCGCGGCAGTACACACCTACCACAAGAGTTCCAACCCGTGAGCTTCCCGTTACAAGGAAAACTAGCTCGTATACCAATCGACCAATAGGACCCAACTCTTTAGTCGCCAACCTATGAATTCTAACTTCTTAGAGTTCTTTCTAGTGAAAAGTAGTCGTGACCAGTGAAGTGTCCATCCAGTCATGTGTGAGGTTCGGATTCCTACCGATGACATTGGTTGGTGTTCGCGTTAAATCACGTATCGGTAGAAGTTAGAATTCATAGACTGGCGGCTGAAGAGTTGGCTCCCATCGGCCGATTGGTATACGAGCTTTCCTTGTAATCGGAAGGTCATGGATTAGAAAACTTGTGGTGGGTGTGTACTGCCGCTATGAGTCCGAAACTAGTCTGATGTAACAGCTAGCCAGTACTCCCTGTGGCTGTTTTTCAATCGTTCTCTAACTGATATCAATCCGTGGTCAAACTCGTGAACAAATTTATCAAAGAGTTGTTTGTTTGTGTGTGTGTGTACGTTTCTCAGCGTCTGTTTAACTAAGATATTGGACGGTAAGCAGTAGTTAGTTTTCTTTTATTGCAGCATACTTCTTAAGTATCTCATAAGAAAAATACTACCTAATTGAATTCTTCTATCTGTTTTGTATGATCGAAAAATAAGTAGGTCAGTGTACCATTATATTCATATGTTTTGAATTTGGTCACCAGCTGTGTGATATATCAGTTAGCGAACCATTGAAAAGACCAGTAGGGAATACTTGACTCATACTAGTTACCGTTACTCTTCATCAGTACACACCCATTAGGGTTTGAACCTAGGACCTTCCTGTTACATGGCAAACTCGTAGACTATATGACAAACTACTGAAGAGTTGCAGACTGGGACAAAACAGGTATCCAGTACTCCTTCATGGTTTTCCTATGCTTCTCTTAGTGATGTCGATCGGTGATCAATTTTGAAACAAATCAAATCCCCATGAACTAGCCCTTGAAAATTAATCTGATACTCTCTCGTTACCGGCTACAGGACGATGTTGCCTGGAGTCCACCACCTGGGGCGTGATGAGAAATACAGATCGATGACATTCGCTGGTGCCAGTCGCGAATTGATAGAAGCTAGAATTCTTAGGACATTAGTTAAGCAGTCCACGATATCACCTTGCGTTTGAACCCTGATGGATGCATACTGCTTATGAGCCCCAAAAATTAGGGCGAAGCCGCTGTCCAGTACTCCTTGTTGATTTTCGATGGTTTTCTAACCGACATCGATCCTTAAACTAAATTGTTAAACCCCAATCAAATCTCTACAAACAAACAAACTCTTACACCTGCCTTTTTCTTGTATCTGACTAGAACCACCACGTAAACCTATCTGGCATAAATTTACACCAAGTCTACGTGGTATACAAGCTGAATGGTTGTCGCCAGGATCTAAACGACTTGATGCACCTATCCTATGGTTCTATTTAAATTGGACAAATTTGCATACAGGACAAATGGAAACTGTCCGTCTGTCAGCAGATCAACGTACTTATTATTTATCAAATTTAACTTGTGCTACCACAGTGAAATTTCAATTGAAAGCTGAAAATAAAGTCGGGAATAGTTCATTGACTGATGTCACTTCATGGACTACATTAGGCTCTGGTAAGTTATTGATTCATTCTTTGTTCTTTTCTTGTTATATTTCTTGTCTATGTTTACTTCATTGCTGTTACCTTGATGTTGTAGTCCTTCCATGCTGTTTGTGGGCAGTCGGGGAGTAAAAACTGCCAACACACTTCCCAAAGAACCGTCTAAGTGCAAAGTACTGTCACAAGATTGACAAGAGCCTGTGTCTGCATTCATTCTTGTGGGTGAACCGCTTGAAGTTGTTGATAAGTTTGTGTACCTGGGTAAGTTGCGTGAGTGCGTGCTGGCCGAGGGGTGACGAATGAAATTTCCAACCGTGTATAATGAAGGCTAGGGTGGCATACATCAACTTGAGCCACTTCTGGCGCCGTCGCGACGTTAGCCTGACTGTCAAAGGTCGGGTATACAATGCTTCGGTGCGGGCTGTCTTGCTCTACGCCTGTGAAACCTGGCCTCTCCGAGTGGACTGAGGATGTGCGGCGGCGACTGTGCATGTTCGATCATCGCTGTCTCCGTAGGATTGCTTGCGTTCAATGGCATCATCATGTGAGTAATTCTGAGGTTGGGCGGCGTGTGTTTGAACACAGTGGAGATCATTCATTGAGTGTCGTCATCTGGAAACACCGGCTCCGGTGGCTTGGACATGTGCTGGGAATGTCATCCCAGAGGCTTCCGTACAGGTCTCTGTCCGCTACTCAGCCCTGGGACGGGATGGAAAAGGAGGAGGGGTGGTCTGTCCATGACGTGGCGTCGTGGGATGAAGGATGTTTTTGTGCTAGATTAGCAAAGGTTGGTGCATCACGACTCCCCTAGACTGTCATTCAATGGACAGTCAACCCGGTGAAGAGCGCCGGTCATCCGATTTTGCCCTCTCACTTCGGTGAAAAACACCTCCGCTACGTGAAGGCAGTGAGTAGGACTTCCTCAGGGGAGGCTATGTAAGACGCCCGGTCATATGGGAGCATTTCAGGAGATGTACGGAGGGGTGGCCAATCCGCAGCGCAAGGCACCCACCCCCGACCATTCTGAGGCTTTGGAGGCTAGTATATCGCATAGACTCAGCGAGCTACATTCGCTAGAGCTGATCTTCCTACAGATCTTACCATGTCTTAAAGGTCGATTAGATAGTGGTTAGACTAAAAGGCAATTACCGGTATAGTGTAAGTGTAGCAATGGAAGACAAGGGCCGGCAACAGATCGTTTTATTACAGAAATCAACACGTATTTATGTATATTTCATGTACATTATTATAGCTTATTCAAGCAGACAAACACAGTCTTCTGATTGGTTGTTTCTGGTTTCTCGGAAAGTTAAGCCATATATCTGCGAATCTTATTTGCCCACGTTAAGTCTGCTGTGATTGGTTGTGGAATCAGCCTTGTTCATATTTTCTCACGACCAATATTAATGACCTAGACATTGAAGTAAATTAATGTCTACCAATTGGCTAGCAGCTTGCTCTCACCACATAAGTTGTTGGGTGTCTGTGGACAAAGTCGTACTGATGAGGGTTAGCGTTGTAACAGAGAAGACAGGTGTCAAGGAACTTAATCCTAAGTTCCTATTATTTCCGAAGACGCTCCGAATCGACAACTACCAAGCACGAATATCGACTTTAATTCCAAAACACAATGAATGACAAGAAATTGTTTTCTTCGACTGTTAAAATCAATGTTCTATACTAAGTCTACAAGCAAATGTTTTTACAAGGAATGTATTGTACTTTTAATCGTATTCTTTCGTCTTCTTCTTCTAAGTTGTACACGATTGAATCATTCGCGCCTTCATGTTGCCCGATAATGGCGACCAAGAGTAATGAACAAACGTTCAATGTTCATCCTGGTCTTCCCATCTCTTAGCGATTTCTAAACAAAATATTCTGTCTGACGTTGTACATTAGGAAGTGAAGGCACTTAGGCATAACCCAACCACTCCTCTTACAGTTTGTCAACTCGTGTATTTTACCTATTCTTTTTTACTGTTCACCCTTACTTATTCTTTCCTGGATTGCTTAAAAAACACTATGTTATACTTCGTAGAGCTCTGAACACTGACTGTCAGTAGGGCAAGTGGTGGTATCTCATTGGGCCATATCGTAGACATTGTCACTGATAGGCACTTGATGTCATGCAACAAATTTGCTAAAGGAATTTTGTCCGACTATGAGCACCCACAGCAGTACCCGCAGCTCCAACCTTGCGTTTCCTCAGGTAAAACAAGAAGTCTTTTCAGAAGACTTTATACACGTACGTCTAAGTATAAAACTTCCACTATACCATATTTAGCACGTACTTTATGTGATGAAAATAGTGTCAGGCATGAACTAACTAACCTTCTTTGCAATACTAAGTAAACCATTTTCTCCATCCTTATTCCACCAAGGTTTATTGTTATTTTTGTTCTTATATTTACAGTCCTCTCAATTTTTCGTTTTTATTTATTTATTTATTTTTCGTAAGTGTGAATATCATTTAAGCTGTGTTATAACTGCTATTTTTTGTGTTTCCCCTCACTATACTATCTCAACAGAACATTTGATCCAATAATCTATAACATGCTAAAATTTCCAAGCCAAATTGAATGGACAATACTGTTTGAAAGAAACTCTCTGTTATCGTTATTATTAGAGTTATTATTCTCATTTTGTACTTTGGACATTTTTGAGTTTATTTCTATCTTAAATGTGGATGAATTCCTGTGATTAATTTTATTTATGGTATTTTGAGTAAATTAGATGCAAGGCATTGTGACAAATGCTGCGAATTCCATTATGTATCATAAGTACTGTCTTTTCAATAAAACCGATTTACAAGAGTTGGTTTTTTAAGAATTAGATTTGTTTCTTTTTTGAGTTTAACCACGGATTGATATCATTCCGAGAATCATTGAAAAATAGGCTCTCGCTAAAATCACGAGTTGGTAGAAATTAGAATCCATGGGCTAACGACTGAAATGTTGGGTCCCAGTGGCTGAGTGGTATAACTCGCCTTGTAACCGGAAGGTCCTGAGTTCGAACCCCGTATGCTGAATGTGTACTGCCGATAATTCTAGAACTAGTGTAATGACAGAAGACAAGGGTCAGAAAATAGATCGGTTATTAAGAAAATCAAGAGATATTTATAGATTTTTATGTACATTATTTTCAGTGGAGAAGCAACCTGTTCCGATCGGTTGTTTTCTCTCTCAAGGTTATTCTGTACTGCTTGTGACCGTCTCTCAAAAAGTTAAGCCATATATCTGCGAATCGTACTTGCACACGTTAAGTCTTCTGTGATTGGTTGTTGAGTTCCCTAAGGTTAGGCTTTGTTCTTGTGTTTTTTTTCTCATGACCCGATTCGGGACGTGAATATTGACGTAAATTGTTGTCTACGATTTCCGCTAGGAGACAGCTCTCATCGCACACACACACACTAGGACGAAACAGCAAGCTTCCACTACTTATTGCTCGTTTTCAATGGTTATCTAACTGATATCAATCCGTGGTCAAACTCATAAAGCACATTATTTAAAAAAATATTATTATTAAATAAAATATTGTATTCAAGTGTTGGTTTGTAGGGATTTGATTGATTGGTTACAGGATTTCATCATGAGCTGACATTGGTTAGAGAAGCATTGGAAAACCAACTGGGAGTACTAGGCAGCTGTTTCGTCCTAGTTTGGAACTCTTCAGCAGTACCCATCGAAATATTGTATTTCTGTGCATATATATAATTGTAAATTTATTTTATTCTTTTTTTTCTTTTATTCTCCCGCTTTTGTTTTTTTTCAGCTCCATTAACAGCGAATGCAGCTCAATTGATACCGAATAGTTTACGGCAACAGTATTCAGTTGCTTTCAATCTGTCTACCTTTCTACCTGGTAATGGTTGTCCTCCATCAACCTATCGTCTATTAATTGCTCCTTCAGAAGATGGACATTTAGGCTTAAAACAAACGTTGATTAATCAAACTTTGACTAGAGCTGATCTTGTCACTATTGATATATTGAATAGAGAAAGGTGAGTAATAAAATAAATATCTTGTGGGAAGTTTTTGAAATTGGACTTCTTGTGGGGTGATAAGTATCCTATGCATTTGCAATTAATAGTTGGTCGGTTTAGTTGCGGTGCTTTCATCGTCGTCGTCTCCCCTTCCCCGCCCACTGCTGGACAATATTTTCAGTGCAATATTTAGCATGCAGTGAAATGATTTAAATTTCTTCATGAGTGATATAATTGTGTCTCCCGGTAACCAAACCATCTTTACATATGTGTTGACCATTTTCTTTTGACTTGGATTGTAAACTTTCTGGTCACACGATTTACTTTTTATTAGTTGGTATATTTGGTCTATATTAACGTGTCTGTTAATCGCTGGTTGGTTGATTCATTTGAGTACCAGGCTTGGCTTCTAGGAATTCCCTGACTACACTTTTAGTGGTGTTTCCTCTGTCTTAGATTTCGACATTATCCCACATTATCAAACTGATGTCCATAATTGTCTATATTCATTGATATGAAACAGGAATATATATATATATCGTGTCTCTTCACGGCTGATTTGTTTCAAAACCATGACTGTGGGTAAGTGTTCAATGATGATGATGATGATAATGCATTTGAATAGCAGACGCTGATTTACTCTTTCTTAGTGTTAAGTAATTTTGTCTTACATGTATCTTATCTTATTCACCTCTTTCTTTTGTGTTATTGTCTTTTAATTTTTTTTCTCATGTTTGTTTTTTCCTTTCTCAGATGTTGTTACAATGTGACTAATTTGAATTCAGGTGCACATTATCATTATAAGGTTGTTGCGTCAAATGCTGCTGGTTCAGCAAGTGTTCAAGGACAATTTTGGACAAGAACTGTTTCAGGACGTGAGTATATGGGTGTTGGTGTTTTTTAATCCTTAAGTGTGTTAAATGATCTTATTTGAGATGAATAGAGAAGATATGTATAGCTCAGGTGGGGATAATTTGGAATTATAGTTGTGTTTTCTGACCTGACTGGAGGGTTGGTTTGTTTAATTGCGAAACTTTCGTCGTCCCCGTTCAGAGCAATTTTCAGAATAAAATGAACTGATGATTTGTATTCTCCAAGAATGACAGAATTGTGTCTCCCGGCAGTAACCATCTTCTTGACTGCTAGTCGATTTACATCTCTGTTGATCATTTCTCATTTACTTGGAATTTGAACTTTCTTCTCATGTGGTGATTTACATTTTATCAGTTGGTAAATTTGGTCCATGGTTATACTATGTTTGTTAATCGCTGGCTGATTCACTTGAGTACCAACCGGGCTTTTAGGAATTCCATGGCAATATTTCTCGTGTTTTCCCCGTTTAAAATTTCGACATTATCTCAATCATCAAATCAGTGTCCATAATTATCTACATGCATTGATTGAGATGAATCAGGAATATATATCATGTCTTTTAGCAGTTAATTTGTGTTCTTAGATTCGGATTTTAAGGGGACACTCACTTTTTTGACCGGTGTAATGTTCTGTTACAGTTCATACATGCAATTTATTTTGTAAATGGTATTAATTTTGTCATCTTTTTCCGTTGGATGTGTCTTTTGGTGTGCACAACATCGAATGAAGTGATTGTGTTGACTGTTCTGGCTGGCTGACTGGCTGGCTTGTGTGGTATATCTTTCTATTTCAAACAGTTTTAATATTCTAGGTGTTATTTTGGAGATATATTTTTATATATAGTCGAATGAATTTTCTCTGATGATGGTTTCTCGTTGGTGTTGTGACTCGATTTTAAACACTTTTTGATGAAATTGTGGGGATATCCAATAAAAAATGTTCAAAATAGATGTAAATTGACTACCAGTCACGAAGATGGTTGCTGCTAGGAGACACACTTCTATCATTCATGGAGAAGTTATATTGTTGTAACAACAGGAGACAATGGCCAGGCAACAGATCGTTTATTTACGAAATCAACAAATATTTATAGGTTTTCATGTACATTATTATCCATTATTGTTAGCAGGAAAACACTGTCTTCTAATTGATGGTTTCTCCCTAAAACGTTATTCTTTCATCTCTTTGTAGCCGTTTATTAAAGTTCAGATCATCTATCTGCAAATTGTATCCGCCTACTCAAAGTTTGCTGTGATTGGTTGTTGAGTCAGTCTTTGTTCTTATTTTTCTGAAGAAAATAAAAGACAGATTCAGCGAAGAAAATGCTTCTTTATCGACTAAATCATCTTCAGAGGCTGTACAGTCGTATTTATACTTACAAAAATATATAGTGGTCTATTATTTTTCTCACTCATGACCAATATTGGGGACGTAAACCTTAATGTAAATTACGGTCTACCAGTTTTGGCTAGCAGCAAATATCAGTTCATTTTATGCTAAAACTTGCACTGAAGGGGGATGTTATCCTATCCAGCAGGAGGACGACGAAAGCTCCGCAATGAAACTAACCAGTCAGCTCAGAGAACACAACTGATTCCAAATGATCTTACTAGAGATATATGAATGTCAGTCAATTACTAACTGAGACAGTGAAGTGCTGGTGAATATCAGACAGTATTTAAGATACTGATCGCAGAATAAGTTAACATTTGATAGACACACACATACACCTACCTTTAGATTAACTTCATGGTGGCGGTGGTCTGTTTAAAACATGGGCTACCACCGATATACTCCATCATTACATATTGCATTGGGAGATTATATGGTATACCTTTTTTGTGGAGTGATGCCACCTGCTTTTTATCACGTGGGTATTAAAACGTTTCATTATTTTTTTATGTATTCCTTCACGTTCCCAGTGGAACACAGGGCTTCAAGCTAGAGACTTGAAGTTTCGGTAGCAAGTGGTATTTATTTCTATGGGATGGCGTTGCTAGCCTCATGTCTAACCTCCCTTCTTTACCAGTCGTATTGCTAGCTTAGTGAAGTAAAGGAGTGCATCGGTGTCCGGGGATCGAACACCGGATCACATGAGGCGTGGTTGGCGAGCATTCTACAGCTGTGCCACTGATACACAATGGATATTAGGGTGTTTAAGGAAATAGGCCAAAATATATATACCAGCACAATTTCATGGCATCTGAAAAATATACTTTTAACTGTTGAACCCATTACCGCCATAATATAATCCATTACATTGAGCAGATATCAGTATCAAACATTATTTTCTGATAAAAGCCAACGGGATACGATGTTATAGTTGGTGTGGATATACAATAAAGCTACTTCATTGCATATAATTTCTCTTCAGTCTTGTTTAATCTATTTACGAACAATGCTTGTTTAACGTGCATACTAATTCGAAGACTCACAGGCAGAAACCAAAAAGTCGTCAGTCGAAGCTGGAAAATGGACAGAACTTTTAAGTGAATACATACATAGAACACCAAGGGGATGAAGGTAATCAACCAACCAATACCACCACCAACAACAACAGCAAGCATCAGTCACTATCAACAGGATAAACCTGATAATGAAACGGGGTCACTCTCTTCACTTATCTATGCAGTATCGTTTCAACTATATACGGGCAGAGGTTAGGGTATGGACGAAGATGTCGAAACCAGAGTCAAAAAGGTAAGATAGGCATTCATTGTTTCTGAGATCAGCATAAACAGGAAGATTTTAGATACTAAAGTCAAGTTAGTCACTTCTTCTGCAGAGATCGAAAACTTGGCGTTTGCGTCACAGAAAGCATTTCCAGCAGGCTACTGCAAGCGTTTGTCAACAGCTGCCTTCACTAGCTCTATACTCTGAAGATCAGATGGCCAGGCAGGAAGGGATTAACAACTAGGGACTGTGTCAACCAACCAGCCAACAGTCTTTTGCTCGACAAATGTGTAGAAGATAACGGAGATGGATGGGACTCACGCTGTGGGAGACAGTTGAGTGGAATCAAGCCGCAGGGAGCCCTCGTGTGGATGGTGAGTGGGAAACGGTCGGGTGGGCGTATGTCCGAGGAGGAGGAGGAGATGAAAACTTGTGGGCAATTATGGCGCCAGCTGAAGAGGATTGCAGAGAACAGGGTAAAATGCAGACGTGCTGTTGAAACCCCCTGGGTTTCATTCGGAACCAGTACATTACTGGCTCGAACCCGGCAGTTACGATGCACCGAGTTTTTGCCAGTTAGGTTGCATCACTAACTTTCACTGCCAAGCGCATGGAATTACGATTGGTTGTCGAGTAATATTTTATTTTCCACTTTTTCTCCACTTTTCGATGTTGTGTCGCCCTAACTTCAATGCGAATTTTGCGTTGAAGATGTTGTCTTGGAAGGATAAAAAAAAAAGGTCCGCGATTAAAATCATCCAGCTTAGCGAATACAGTAGTAGGACACCAACACCTGAGGTACAAATCTTCTCCACTATTTTATGTTTCATCCGTCGATGGTAAAATGCACACCAACGATTCACGTGGTTCGGTTTCTATTCCCGGTCGGCACATCCCTATGACCTTGCTTAGCTTGTATTAAGCTCATTAAACAGGGAAAGAAAGTTACACGTGAGACTAGGAATCCCACCCGATAGATAAAAAGACACCATTGCTGCTGAAACTTGAAGTCTTATGCTCCATTGGTAATTCACAGGATTGGAGAAAAAGAACTTCTGTCATTATTGATTGGTTATCGATGTACTCCTTTTAACCCATTGATATTGTGATTAATGGTTTATTTTTACTTTTGATGTCCATCCTAATCAGATGAACCAGTTCTACGACAGACTCATCTACTTGGCAAAGCAAATCTATTTCAACAGCCTACAGTCATTGTACCTATTACAGCATTATTTGCAGTATTATTACTTGTCACTGTGGCTCTATTATTCTTTTGTCGTCATCGTCGACTAGAAGAAGATTTAACACCGAATAAAGATATTACTGTAACTCATAATGATTTACTGCCAAGTCATCAAGGAGATTCATCACAACAGCAGCAACGTCAACAACAACACCACCAGCAACAACAACAACAGTCAGCTGTTGGACATTCTTATCACGCTTATCATGTTGGGAGAAAAGCCTATGGGAATGATAGTCTTCCACCGATTCCTGCTGGTGGTGGTGGTGGTGGTGGTCAACAACCAGATTCTCAAGCAAGTACAGTTGTAGCTGTTGGTCGTCACAGAAGTGGTGGCATAAAAAGGTTAGTTGAGTATTTTTTTCTAAGGGATTTAATTGCTTTTTCAGTTCTCATCACGGATTGAAAACCGTCAGGGAGTACTGGACAACAACCTTATCGTCCCAGTTTGACACTTTTCTCATCAGTGTGCACCCATGACATCACTGGGAATCGAATTCAGGGCGTTCAGGTTACAAGGGGCAAGTTTGTTGGTCATTTAGCCTCTGGGGGGGGAGGGAGTCCAATGGTGGACACATAAATTCTAACTCCGGATAGTTAGTGATTTTTAGCTCCAGTGACAACCAACGTCATCAATGAGTAATTTGTCTTCTCAAGCGGTCTGATAGTGAACCGCATTGGTCACTTCTTAATCGAATTTCGGGCAACTTTACGAATTGACTGAAGTTAGAATTCATGAACCGGCTGGTGGATCCCCGTCCTAACGGTTGATTATTCCCGGATTCGACTTCCTATGAGGTCATGGATACATTCTGATGAAGTGTCTCAAACAAGAACAAGATAGTCGTCCATTTCTCCCTGCTGGTTTTCAATGGTTCTCTAACTGATTATTACTATTATTATATTATTTCGGTTTATTTCGAGTACAGTACAGTGCGCTAATTGCAGAAATACTCATGCATCATTATGCGAATGTAAAACAGAGAGATTTACTTGGTTTCTTGGACGTTAATTTTTTGAACCTATCTAGAGAATAATGTAGTTGTTGTTGTAGTGTACTATGATGTGAACCCAACTAATGCCACTGGAGATTTGGTTCATTGACTTAGGCGCTATAAGCTCTCATCCTATTGGGTCCCAGGTTTGAGTCCCTTCATTTCGAATAATCTATGAGCAGTAGTGTAAAGACAGAAGACAAGGGCCAGACAACAGATCATCTATATGTTAACTGTATCCGCCTATGCAAAGTCTATATTCTCATTTTTCTCACAACCAATATTAGGGACATAAACACTGACGTAAATTACTGTCTACCAATTTCGACTAACAGCCAGCTCTCACCACACTCGTCCCCCGTCAAAGACTTCCGACTGAAGTTGGTTCGGTCTTCTTGGTTCTAGGGGCTTTGCTAGTTTGTGTTGCTGTCTGGAATCTCGACACTCGCTGATGTTCACCTGTTTCTCTTTGTTTACCATTGCGATTGTTTCTGCGTAAAGCCATCTCAATGTGATCATATGTGATCCTTCCCACTTTGGAAACTGTTTGCCTGACCCTGTCGAACATTCGTCAGTATCTCGCCTCACACTTTCATGTGCTGCTTTCTCCCAACCTCCCAGCAGCGTCCCAAGTAGCAGCCTCATCGCTGACAGTTCTTGAACGCCACTTAACTGCGCCGAAGCCTCGAAGTCCTGCCCGAAGATCTATATGTGTGCATCAAAAACTGCAGGGCATAGGCTTTCCATTTATCGGTAGGCAGCGACACCAAATGTAACAACAGAAGACAAGGGTCAGACAACAGATCATCTATATGTTAACTGTATCCGCCTACTCAAAGTCTTTGTTCTCATTTTTCTCACGACCAATATTGGGGACGTAAACATTGACGTAAATTACTGTCCACCGATTTTGACTAACGGCCAGCTCTCACCACTGTGGTATCATACGTACGCTCACATAGTGCAAGCGTGTCTCTTAATCTGGTAAATGAAGAAAGGCCTATACCGGGTAATTTAGTCAGCCTGAATAAGCTTGATTACCGCATTGACAGCTTCTCTGACACGGGTTTCAGTCTCAGAAGGTGGATATGAGTTCCTTGAAGATTTCAGATAGGCTTTACTGACTGACTGACTGATGAATGCTGACAAGCACGAAACACAGGTCCGAAGAGGGCTTTGTGCCGATGGCTTCCAACCATCTAATAAGGTAACCACGTGTTCGATAGTTAATCTCGTAGATATAAAACCTTCAGGATGCTACACAAAGTTCCTATGCATGACAGTCATCAAGTTCATTGAAATGAAATATCAAAACTCTTCAACTCACTGTAGTACAGATTTCCAAGGTGAGTAGAAGGAAGTTCATTGAATATGAAGATTTGTCCAACTACCGTTACCACCTCTGAAACTTAATGGAACTGGATAGAATCTTGAAAGGCACGTGTATCGTCTTCAAGTTAATATGAGAAGAACAATATCTTTGTCAGTTAAACCCTCCTATTCATTGACTTCATATTTGATCAGTTCTGAGAAAAGTAGGAATAAAAGTTTTCGAATATGACCACGGATCGATATCAGTTAGATATCAGTTCGTGGGCATATTTGAAAAACACATCAAATCCTTACAAATCAACCTTTGAAAATTAATCTGATGCTCCCTAATGACTGCCTACAGGACGGAGTGAGTTCCTGAAGTTCTAGTGAAAAGCGGTGACCAGTGAGCTTTATCCATCCAGTCGGGAGTAGGGGTGGATTTTCCACCGATGACATTGGTTGATGTCTGTCGCACTTAAAATCACGAATTGGTTGAAGTTAGAATTGATGCACTGGTCATTGAAGAGTCGGGTCCCAGCAGTGGCTGAATGGTATACAAACTAGCTTGCCTTGTAAACAAAAGGTCCTGGATTCAAACCCTTGTGGTGTGTGTGTACCCCCGATGATTCCCAAACTAGTCTGATGAAACAGCTGGCTGTCCAGTACTCCACTGCTTGTTTCCAATGGTTCTCTAACTGATATCAATCTGTGGTCAAATTCGACAAACAAACCAAATCCTTACAAATACCAACCTTTGAAAAATAAAAGATTTTGTTTCATTTTTGGGCCAAGTTAAACTTTAAGCACCACTAACGACCGATAGAGTGCGACCGCACCAATGGCCTTGAAGCGCTCACTGAGCAAGTTAGTGGAATCCGGCAAATAATGTTGTCATCATCAGTAAAATACGCTCATCGAAGTGTTACTCTATTAAATGGGATATCTGGCAAGTTTCACCTTAGGTTTTTGGGGGAAGATTAAGTTACGCTTTAAGCAAAGGACAAGTTAGGGTTAGGTTAGCCTAATGAAGGTGACATTATAGTTGGTTCGAGTTAGGGTTAGGGTTATTTAGACCTATATAATTACATGCATAGAATGTGGTTAAAGTACTCTGTTGATATAGGAATAGAACTTGTACACTGTGGTAGAGTATAATTCCCGTGTGAGTAAAATTTATTCTGATAAAGTCTCACAGTGTTATACAGTAATATTTACTGAGGAATTTTCGAGCATAGTTTGTTGCCCGGTAAATATTACTGTAAAACACCGTGAGATTTTATCAAAATAAATTTTACCCTTAATGGAACTATACTCTCTGTTGATGCTCCAAACTAAAACTGAGAGCTGTTTTTATGACATGTGAGAGAAAGGTATCCTCTGTAACACTTTTATACAGTTTTTATGCATCTTTTTCATAAATATATGTGTTCCATACACAAAAATGCCTCCTTCACGTGACTGGTGCGTTCGAGGTCATCCGTTGATTGGGATTTAGTGGTCCTTAGAGTTTGACTTAGCTCATTTTTGATATGACAAGTAATACTGAGTAATAGACCGCAAAAATGCCTACTTGGCATACTAAAGAAAACTCCTCTCTAACGACTAAGAAATAGAACATCAGTCACCGGCACGCGGGAACAAGGAGAGGGGTGGGCAGTTGACAAAAAATGGTGTTTACCGCTTCAAACTACATTCAAAGCACATTATGGAGTGATTGAATTAGCTAGATTTGTAAATATAATAAAATAACAAGGACAAAAGATAGTTACAAGGGCAGGTAGGGCAGGGGGTAATCGTTTGCGTATTATGTAACTGATCAAACAAGGATAGGCGCTGTACAAATTTCTTTTGAGCATACAGATTTGACTGGTTCAGATGTATTCCGATTGCCTCCACTGTAGTATGTAAGAGACGTAATCGTAGGCCATGAGATAAGCTGGGTGAAATACGATAAATAAATTTCAAAGCTTTGTGTAATAGTCAACTTGATGTCCAGTCAGTATCGACGAAATGAGCTAGTAATTGAGCTGCGTATAAGCAGGTCCTATCTTCGGTGCAGACTGTATTTCACCAGTCAAGCTTGGAATGTAGCCACCGTGCTACTACGTGACTCGCCATCACGGCTTTCAAAGTTATTTATCATATTTCCTCCAACCTTTCTCATACTTGACAAAAACACGACTTTTACATACATCAGTGGCAATCGGAATGCCACTTCTCGGTCATTTTAATTGTTTATTTCTGTATTATTTTTTTGCTTTGTTATAGTTGGTTCAATGGAACACGAATGCGTCTATACGATCGTGGACATCCTGTGAATACTGTTGAACCGCCTTCACTTCATACTGGTGCCAACCAGATTGGTAGTCATATTGTTGGCGATGAAGATGAACGACTGTCGACTAATTCAATTGATAGTGAAGGTAATGAACGGTGGTCTCTTTCCTTCTTTCGTTTGTGATGAGTATATATATATATATACAACAATCAGCATAAATGAGAGGAAACTGAAAGTAACAACCTCCTTTACCTACCTAGCTACGTGGGAAGTATCGTTTCAACTACAGGCGGAACTGACGAGGATAATAAAGCAAGGATCGGGAAAGCAAGACAAACTTTCATTTCTCGCAAGTCTATGTGGAGGTCAACAGCACTCAACATGAAAAATAAGATCCGGATTTTCAACTCCAATGTGAAGTCAGTGCTACCTGCTATACTGATCAGAGACTTGGCGCGTCATAAAGAGCATCTCAAACAAAGTACAGACCTTCATTAATAGTTGTCTTCGCTCAACACTACTCAAGATCAGATGGCCGACCAGAAAAGATCAGCAACAGGGATCTCTGACAATGAGCGAACCAACCCAGCAGAAAGCGATTGTGCAACAAATCTGCAGGAAGAAATGGAGGTGAATTGGTGGCCATACTCTCAATAAACAAACCATCGAGTGACGTCACACGCCAGGCCATCGCTCGAGTGGAACCCGCCAAATGGGAAGCGGCGAGTTGGTCGTCAATGTGAGGGTGACATGGGGGAGGTCATGTGAGGAGGAGGTGAAAGCATATGGGGCACATGTGGAGCCAGGTGAAAATGTTGGCAGAGAACCGAACACAATGGAGATGTGCGGCTGAAGCCCTGTGTTCCTCTAGGAATTAAAGGAAACAATATTGCTAATATTTTTATTATGAATTAACATTACGTA
Organism: Trichobilharzia regenti; assembly: GCA_944472135.2. NCBI lineage: Eukaryota > Metazoa > Platyhelminthes > Trematoda > Strigeidida > Schistosomatidae > Trichobilharzia > Trichobilharzia regenti. The sequence continues at coordinate 30,659,802 of OX235268.1, forward strand.
TAAAGTGTGATTGAAAAGTGAGTGAGATCAGTGGTTAGCTTCATTTAATCCTGCCTTATGAAGCAGTTAAAACACTCTTGAATTCGCTGAAAGTGATCGTCATGAAATGTAAGAACTTATGTTTCCTTGTTATATGAGATACTGTAATTGAGAAACTGTTAGGAAACTTTAAATCTGTGCTTCCTAATCTTCAAGTATATACCCCCATATGATTTTAATCCCTAACAGGATCTGCTCACTTCAATTAGGTTCCGTGCAACCACCCACCCACCCACACACACACACACACCGTTTTTAGAATGAGAAGAACATGGTTAGATAAAACAGACTGAAGAAGAGAGTAATTAATTGGTGGATTGTGACTAGCAGTGGAATCCAGGATAACGCGCATTTCGTCCTATTTGAGACTCGTCAGTTAACTGGATGTACCTGCATTCCCCAGTCAGTGAGTGATGGTGTTCCCACCACCGAGGCTCATACCCAGTGCCCATAGTTTCAGACGCCAAAGCGTTATCCACTAGACCACTTGGGCCACGAGTGCCACCTCTTGGTCTAATCAATCGCAGGGGAAAATCTAAAAGTGTATTCACAATGAAGAAGGGAGTAATGTTTAGGGGAGCAAAGGTTTGATGCAGTAGTGCATTTATCGAACTGACGACCCGCAAACAAAGCGCGCTCCTCTTGGATTTAAGCTTCTATCTCCACTAACAAATGATTAATAAACACCATCTGTACTAGGACAAGCAAAATGTAAACACAGAATGACATAGTTTCACAACCTAATTAATACAATCAATCAGTAGGAAATTCAGCAACACAATCGATTTCAATAAATCGTCGATTTTAAGTTCTTTACTATCGGGGCAATTTTCTGCATTCATTTAGATATTGTCTTCAATGCTTACTATCTCACATGGAAGGGAATTCAGTGACTTCTCGGTTGAGTAACACACCTGCATTTGAATAAAACAAGTATAACAGAGGTTAATGCAGAATAAAATGGTACCATCATTTATTTCGTTGGCTTCTCGTCAGCTTCTTACAGACCAAACACATTATTAAATATATCTACAAAAACAACTTTAACATACTTGCACAGAGTTCATTTGATACAAAAATCAATCGATTAATATATGCATACACTAATATATAATATTAAACACTATTCCGAACAATAATTATCGTGCACAATGGAAACTTACAACATTACGCATTCAGATGAAAGAGAAGTGAAAATATGCAGTTACCAGGATGGGCAAAGAAAGACTGATAACCGCTTCTTTTTGGATGCATAAATCAGATTTCAGGCGTTTGGTGGAGATGGCTTCAGCAAACTTGAAGAAAATTGAGCTCTTTTGCCTATTGGTAATTTTGAACGACTTTTCAACGTCCCGTATCAAGGAGATGCCTGGTGATGGCACTATTTAAAGCATTTGTTCCCTTTAGATATAAGCTTTTTGGTACTTGTTCCGACAGTCGTAGATATGCCCTTCTTCTTTCTGTTCGTCCAATGTAACTGCTCCCTGGTAACTGAATATTTTCATCTCTCTTTCATCTGATTACGTAATGTCGGAAGTTTCCATTGTGTATGATTATTATTGTTCGGAATAGTGTTTAATATATATATATATATATATATATATATATATATATATATATATATATATGCATGTATTGATCGATTGTTTTTTTGTTTAGAATGAACTGTCTGTGAAAGTATGTTAAAATGGCTGTTTTTGTAGATATATTTAATAATGACTGTGGCCTGTAAGCAACTGTTGAGAAGGCGACGAAATAAATAATGATGGTACCATTTTATTCTGCAAAGACTACTGCTGTTCTTGCTTTATTCAAATTCATTAAGGAGAATAAATGTAATGAAACACCTGCATTTGTTGATCAGGAATCACTGCTCAATCGTTGATCATTGTGTTGTGATCTTTTCACCGTAACTTTTCTTAATCTGCATTTTCGAGCTTTAGTTTTCAATAGATTGCTTTCTGGTGTTTTAAATACGGTAGGGGATTCCTCAACGAAGATCTGTTCCTTCCGGGAATATCGTTCTTAAATTGTATAATTGCATATATTTATTTCCAAAGATGTGTCATCAAATACTTGAGTTTCAAAGAATAATCACGAGGTTGTAGGTGAGAATTTTTGGCCAGTGGGGTCCACTATGTCAAGCTAATGGATGTTGAATGGGTGTCTTTGAATGATCAACAATACTGGTCTTGTAACCTTAAGGGGAAGGTCTTGCCTTCCATTCCTAGTGGAATTGCTAGTTTGAACTGTTTGAAGAGTCCCCAAAACTAGGATCAAAACAGCTATTCATTGTGCTGTCTGATCTTCGGTGATTCTTTAAAATGTTGTTGCCTAGTGACGAAATCTTCACTGAGAGCAACAGATTGTAGAAGAAATTACCTAACCAGGTGGGACTCTCGCCGACCATGCACATGGTCCGGGGTTCGATCCCTTGCCGACGCACACCTGATATCTATGGTCGGCCTGCTAAATTTGTGCTGTACCAAAACATACGGTGTGGAATCAAGCTGTAACCAAGAAAAAAAGAGACTGAAGTGTAATCATAAGTAGTAAGTTAAATTGAGTGACGTTAATATTCTTGAAAGGATTGAGTGCACTTCAAGTTAGGATCAAGATCATAAGGCATAGGGGTGGGGTAATAGTCGTGTTTGTAAAAATAAAAGACAAATTAGGCCCCATTTGTACAAACTTCTTCTTTGTGCTATGGCTGCTGCTCCTACGTTTTGAGGAAGTTCGATTCGTACGCATTTGTAAAAGTTTTCACATACTCTATTGATGACTTTGAAATTTACTTTTTGACTTCATTTGATGCTTAGAATCGATCAAATGTGTGTTTGACGATACACCTGTGGTTGGGTGGGTGGATGGGTGGAGAGTGACTATTTCTTTCTCTTACATAAAACATAAGGGTAAATAGCCACCGGTACACACATACCTTGTTGTTCGATATTTATGTGTAAAATTGATCGATTTTTATAGCTTTAAGGTTATTTGTTGGTTTAATCAGCATTTTTCACAGTTTCATAGTTTTCTTTAGGCTATTTTCGACACATTCATTTTATTTTGTGAAGTCAGAGACATCATCATCAACCGACTATGCTTGTCTGACAAGCATATGAGCAGTGTATACACCCATGAAGAGGAGGGATACATGCCGAATTTAGTCTAGAATGATAGTATCATTTATTTGCAAGGTTATAGTGTAACGACTGGAGACACAAGGGTCAGGTAACAGATCGGTTATTAAAAAAATCAAGAGGTATTATTTATAGATTTTTATGCACATTATTGTCAGCGGGGGAAGCAACGTCTTCTGATTGGTTGTTTTCTTGCTGAAGATTATTCTGTACTACTTGGGACCCATTTCTTAGAAAGTTAAGTCATATATATATCTGCGAATCGTATATGTACAGGTTAAGTCTGCAGTGATTGGTTGGTGAGTTCCTCGAAGTTAAGCTTTGTTCTTGTGCTCTTTACTTATAACCGTGATTCAGGACATGAACATTGACGTAAATTGTTGTCTACAATTTTAGCTTGCAGCTAGTAGGGTAGTATTCTCGAAATTCTCTAACAAATTCACCCGCCATATTGCATAGCTCTCATTGTGGTAGTGATTGGTGGTCACATGGTATCCTTGATCTCAATTTGATATTGATTTGATCAGCTATATAGCTAGCATCGGTTGATGACAAAATGAATATTTTAAAATATGAATCGATATCTCACAAAGGCAGGTGTTCACATTCGAAATTCAATTTTCTATTGTTTTGTATTTTTTTTTAAATCCCAGGCAATATCAATCCATATGCTACATATGCAGCAACTGGTTTTGGTGATCGTACAGATGGGGGTGGTACTGGTGGTGTTGGTGTAGTTGGTACAAGTGCTAATTTGCTGACTGGTTCATCTGTCGGTGTTAAATCTTCTGGAGTTGTTCCCTCGTCAATGGTTGACGGTGGGATGATGGTTGTCGGTGGTGGACGGGGCGGTGGACGAGCTATACGTGATACAGGCATGCGACGTGATAATTGTCCTTCAAATATGCCTAAACCACCTGTATGGAATACAGCATTTAGACGTGGTGAGTTGTTGTTTTTCTATTTTTATGTTCACCTTTCAAATCTATTCATATGTTTGTTGGTGTAATATGCATTATTATTATTCCCTTAGCTGGGTCGACGATTGCCCTTAAGCTTTCATTTCCTTCCACATGATCTACTGTGTGTCACCCTTTGACGTTCAACTCCTCGCTTCTCGTTTGGGTCCGAATCGATGGTCCGGCACACGATGTTGTCACCCAACAGTCTCCTCAGCGTGTTTCCTATTCATCTCCAATTCCTTCAGCACATTTGTTAAGCAGTAGGTTCTTGAGTGGTTCGTCCCGGTAGTTTCTTGTTGCTAATTCTTTTTAACTTTCTATTTAATCCTCAGTATGGAGTCAGAGAACGAAGGTAGAATTGGTGAAATGTAACTTTAATATATGTGATTTCATCATGAGCTGACATTAGTTATAGAACCATTGGAAAACCTGCAGGGAGTACTGGACAGCTGTTTCGTTCTAGTTTGCGACTCTCCAGCAGTACCCACCCACCTCAGGGGTTCGAACCCATGACCTTCTGGTTACAAGGCGAGGTAGCTCGTAGACCATTAAGCCACTGGGACCCTATCCAATGGCCAGTCCATGAATTCTAACTTCTGCCAATTCACGACATAGCGCGACCGCTAGCCAATGTCCTCGGCGAGTATTTGTCCTCACACCCGACTGGTCACGACTCCCAGGTTTTCCAATGGTTCTCTAACTAATGTCAGCTCATGATGAAATCATGTAACCAATCAAATCCCTACAAATCAACACTTGAATTTAATATATGTGTAAAACTTGGGCACTGTGGTAGTAAACAATTCCATATTAGTTTGTTTATTAGATGTATCACATAGTCAGTGAAACAGTATTATTTACTGAATGATACCATGGCTAAATATTTAGATAATTTTATAAGTAGGTGAATTTCTAAAATCAACTCTAGGTTTAATAGGATATCCTGACTTATGAACTTTAACAACACTATACATCCTACTGGGGTTATTATTTTTTTGGCATTAAATTAAAGCACTTAGACTCACCTAGAAACGGCTTCATTCGGCGTATAAGGTCTGTTGTGGATTTCTTAACTTTATTCATAACTGTATTTATTGATTTATGAATTTTCTCATATAGTCCTGGTTCTATATGAGTATTCACCTTGTCCAAATAGTCTGATTTGTCTAATACTACTGTTGCATTTCCTTTGTCTGACTTTGTGATTACTATATTATTGTTATTCTTAAGGTGTTTTAGGGCTTCTATCTCTGGCTTTGTTTGGTTAGGCTTTCCACGTTTTTGTCGTTTTAATTTTAAGTGCACATATTGTGCCCGTACTTCGTCAGCTGTTGTTTTGTCTGTCTCACGTAGTGCTATTTCTATTTTTGCGATGACATCCTCAGGTTTCAGCTTGTTTACTGATACATTGAAATTTAGCCTCTTTTCTAATACACTTATTTCTGTAGGACTTGATATATGTGTTGAGAGATTGATAACCTATTTTGTTTTATCGATCGTCGTTGACTTTAGATTGTTGACTTCGCCGTTCTGAGATGAAGATTTCTCCTTTAATAATTTACTGAACATTTTGATTTGACTATTTTTTGACTTTTGAAAGTGGCTGATTTTACATTGCTGGAGGATTGTTATAAGATCATAATCTACATTGGTAACTATTCCTTTTAGCTTTTTGTTTTAATTGCCCAATTTCATGTCTGATATGTTTCAACTTTTTAACGATTCTGTGAATCTCTTCTTTCAGGAATAATTTTTGTAGGCTTTCTATTTTGCCTCGGTGGCACAGTGGTTAGGACTCTCTCCAATCATGCACATGCTCCGGGGTTCGACCCCCTGCCGACGCACACCTGATATCTATGGTTGACCTGCAAAGTTGGGCTACCGATATCACATGCTGAAAATTCTATACTTGTACTAAAAATATGGTGTGGAATCAAGCTGAAATCAAAAATAAATAAATAAAATAACTCTGTCCGTTGTAACTGGATCTGGTAGACGTAGATATTTAGGAATCATTTCATTTTTTAAGCATTGAATGTTGAAAATACGATAATTGTCATATCTTGCTTCAGTTTGTGAAAGTCGAGTGAGTTTATTGATAAGTCTTCGTACAGGAAGACCATAAGTCATAATAATATATGTGTAAAACTTGGGCACTGTGGTAGTAGAAGTAATTCCATATTAGTTTGTTTATTAGTTGTATCACACAGTGAAACAGTATTATTTACTGGATGAATAAATAAATAAATAATACTATTTCACTGTGTCAAACATCGAATAAATAAACTAATATGAAGTATAACTTTGCTTAAAACTATTATATGCTCCTGATTGATTGGAATGACTAGCTGGAGATTACTCATATCTCCTCAACCAGTAGTGCTTGTTAGCCAGAGAAATCGAAATGATTCAGACATCATCAGATAGTTGTTTCCCTTATTGGATTTCCAGTTCATCATTAGTGGTGTGTTCATTACCCTGTTTGAACCTTGCTGCTTCCACTCTCTTTTAATGACTCTTCAAGCTTTGAAGCCTCAATGGGTGGGTGAGTAGAGGTGTTGGTTTTTTGTTCTACAGGGGAGGGGTCGCCTTATACCCAAGCTTACTATCAACTAGGTGAAGTTTACGAGTGCACCAAGTGGGAGTCAGAGCCTAGACCTTTCGGCATGTGTCTACTATTGGATAACGAACGTTGGCTAACATAAGTATTTATAGATTTTGGAAATAAAAGAATTATTACAGAGAATATTTATAGTTCAGACGGGGATGATTTGCAATTAGGTTTGTTCTCTGAGATGACTGGTTGGTTTAATTGTAGAGCTTTCGTCGTCCCCCTGCTGGACAACATCCCCTTCAGCTCAAGTTTCAGCATAAAATGAACTGATTTGTATTCTCCATGAATGACAGAATTGTGTCTCCTGGCAGTAACCATCTTCGTGACGTGTACTCAATTTACATCTGTAGTGATCAATTTTTATTGACTTGGAATTTGAACTTTGTTGCCAAGTGATTCACTTTTGTTAGTTAGTAAATTTTGTCCATGGTTATACTATGTTTGTTAATCGCTAGTCGCTTCACTTGAGTACCAACCGGGCTTTTAGGAATTCTCTGGCAGTATTATTTTGGTGTTTTCTCTGTCTAAAATTTCGACATTATCTCGATCATCAAATTGGTGTCCACAATTATCCACATGCATTGATTGAGATGAAACAGGAATATATATCCATTTGTTTTAGCAGTTAATTTGTGTTCTTAGATTCGGATTTTAAGGGGACACTCACTTGTTTGACCAGTGTAATGTTCTGTTACAGTTCATACCTGCAGTTTATTTTGTAAATGGTGATAATTTTGTCATCTTTTTCTGTTGAATGGGTCTTTTTGCTCGGAGAATATCGAATGAAGTGATTGTGTTGACTGTTCTGGCTGGCTGATTGGCTGGCTTGTGTGGTATATCTTTCTATTTCAAACAGTTTTAATATTCTGGCTGTTATTTCAGAGATATTTTTTATATATATGGTAGGATGAATATTATTTTAGTCTTTGATGATGGTCTCTTGTTGGTGTTGTGTAGGAAATAAAAGAATTAGTTTATTAGTTACAGGATTTCATCATAAGCTGACGTTGGATAGAGAATCATTGGAAAACCTACAGGGAGTTCTGGACAGCTGTTTCTATTGCCCTAATTTAGGACTCTTAACTAGTACGCACCCATCCACAGGGTTCGAACCCAAGACCTTATGGTTACAAACTAGGATGAAACAGCTGTCCAGTACTTCCAACAGGTTTTCCAATGGTTCTCTAACTAATGTCAGCTCATGATGAAATCCTGTAACTAATCTCACCTTCTTTTTCCCTACTTGTATTTATCACACAAAGGAATGCATCTCATGTATGTAACCTTTAGGAAACGTACATCCACACACAGAGATTTATTTCAGCCAGTTTCAAATTAACACTTAAAAGGTTATAGCTTCACCACTTACTAGACTTTTCAAACTATAACTGATCCTTTATTTGATGAGTTTGCGTTATGCAGGTAAACCCACAGATATATGACAAAGTTTTAGTTGCCCGACTCGCTGAGGAGGCCACTGGGTGACATCGCGCGCGCGTCAGGCCATTGCTCGAGTGGAACTTGAAAGGGAAGCGGCGAGTAGGTCGTCGGTGCAAGGGTGACATGGAGGAGATCGTGTAAAGAGGAGTTGAAACGGTATGTATGGACTAACATGGATGCAGGTGAAAAGTACAGGAGAGAACAGATGCAATTGGAGACGTGCATTTGAAGCCCTATGTTCCACTTGGAACCCAAGGGAACAAGAGCAGTAATAATAATAATTTGGTTGCTTGATTGCTGTAATATCTATCTATCTTCATATTATTATTATTGTTATTTTCCCTTCTTTTAGGACTTTCAATTCCTTCAGATCCAGAATCGATGATGAGTAGTGTTCCAGGACATCATTATCACTATCCAAATTTAGATTCAACTGTTGGCAATTCTACACTTGGACGACCTTCTCATCATCTTATTCGTGTTGGATCTAGTGGTCGATTACGGCTAGCTCAACATATGATTGATCCACGACTAGTTCCACCGTCTACAGCTGCTTTGATTGATCCTGTGATATTGGCCCCTTATGATAATGGTACGCTAGGTTGTGATTCTGAAGATACTACGGAGGAATTTGCTAGAACCTCAGTACTTGGTCCTTTAAGAAGTGGATTAACCCGGCGGGTGAATTCATTTGAATCTCTACATCGGTTACAAGGAGGACGTAAGTATTTCTTCTTTTTTTTGGTTAAGACTCTCGCCGACCATGCACATGGTCTGGGGTTCGATCCCCTGCCGACGCACACCTGATATCTATGGCTGGCCTGCAAAATTTGGGCTACCGATATCACATGCTGAAAATTCCATACTTGTACCGAGAATACGGTGTGGCATCAACCTGTAATGAAAAAATAAGTAAAAATAAATATAAGAAGCCTCGCTGATCAAGATGACTAATATGATATCGAGGCGTTTTTGGATTGAAATTTTATCCATCTAAAGTCGCCAAAGAATAAAACATTCTAAAGAGTCATGCAGTAGACTAGAAATATCTTCACGATTTTTCATGGACGCATATTTGTCCAAACATTCATGATAACTTGGGGAAGAATTTGAACTCCATCCGAACTTGACTTTAGTCTTCCTAATTTCTAATATAAATTGATATCATTTTACCTTAAATTTTCTCGTTAGCTTTAAACTGCTTGTAATTATTCTATGAACGGTTCACTTCAGTTGTTTGACAACCGCAGTGAAATCCACCTCGAATATTCTGTGTATCGCAGAGTGTGAGCGTATCAAACTTCTTGGATCACAACGTGGCGAAGAGACGTTATTATTATTATTAAAACACAGACTCCGTACAATACAGGGACCAAGAGATATGTCACATAAAACTCATGGTTTGTACGAGGACTGTGCCTAGACGCTCAGGTCGAAGCAAGTAGCTGTCTTAAGGCGCTACCCCCTTGAACTGGTGGCTTTCGACTTAAAGTTTGATCCACACAGCGGCGGAGAAGCGTCAGCAGCCAGAGTGACCAAAACAAGTTCATACACGCCATTTGATCCGTTTAGATTTTGGAGGCCATATACACCATAGGTTTTGAATCGCGGGGATTCTCAGCTCACCTAGATAGGTAACTCACCAGCGCGGTGGCTAGTCCAGTTGTAAGCATCAGATATACACATCCACGCTTTCATTTTTTGTTAAAGACACCTCTACAGAGTGAAGACAGTGAATAGGAATTACCTGGCAAAGACTATGAACGCGTAGCCACATGAAAGAACATTTCGAGGGAAAGTCTATTCCGTCTGGGTCGTTTATTGGGGGCAAAGTTAGCCTGGGTCGAGTTTGTTCGATGTCTTGGTAATACATTTCTCTTTCACGTTTTTCTTTGCTAACTGACATCATTTATTAAACTAATACACATCTGTTTTGTCAGTGGTGTATGCCAACACTATTGGAACATTCGACCTGGAGATGATCATCTCACCATACAGTGGCTGGGTCAGTATCGACTCCATACTCGACTTTAGTTAGTTGGTGTTATATCGTGACCCCATATGTGAATGCATCAGATGAACCCATGATAACTAGACGCATTACCTGACTTTGTCCACCACGTTTTTCCCCTACTAAATGTGGATTGTCTATTTTTGTTCTCTTTATTTTAAAGGATCACAAACTTACCATCGTGGTTTTGGAACTTGTGCACCAGGTGGACAAATTTTACTGCCTGTTGGAATTACTGTCTCTGGTGGTTCTGCTGTAGGTCCAAATGGCGCTTCAGTATCATTTTATGAATCCGGTGGGAGTATTCAACCATCTGATCCTTCTGTTGCCTATCGTGGAAGTGTCCTGTCGAGTACAACAGTTTCATCAAATCATGAAGAGCTTATGCAAGCCTATGAATATGGTCGTAAGCATCACTTGAGATCATGTCTCACTTTACCATCGAATGCAGCTTTACCTCATCCTCCTGTACCAATGAATTTCGGTGCACGTTTAATTCCAGCTCATATGAATATGGGATTGAATCATACAAATACGAATACGAATACTGGTGTTCCTCATCATCCTGCACTAATCGATACAACTGAAGTTGGTGATGGGGAAGTCAGTGGAGGTTCTGCTTCCAGTGATGCAACCGATTCTGGGATACGACAGTTTACTCAACAACCACCGCAACCGGATGAAGCACGACATGCAGCCTGTGAAGTCCCACTTATATATGATGGTAATTTAGTGTGATTTAGCTTCACTTATTTAATATTGACTGTTTCTGTGCCACTATCTTGTTTTAAATAATCTTCTTAAGTACCCATTTCTTTTTGTCTTGATTCCTTTGAGTTCTGAGTGGAACTGTCTGTCTATCTGTTTTCGACATAGAACTTCGCACCGATGTGAGGCAGTTCAAGTCGAAACACTCCCTCCATGTAGCACACAAAACAAGAGAAGAAATGCATAATAGAGAAAGTAAACAAAAGTGTGAGACAAACGAATAGTAATAACGAAGAACAAAACAGTTTCATTGGAGATCATAAGTCACAAGGATTGGATGCATCTGCACCAGCCATCACTGAGAACGATTTTGTGCCATATCACCAATTGTTTCCAACCATTGGTTTTTACCATCCCGAGGACCGCAACCAGGAAGTCTATACCTTCCTATGTGATTAGCTTAAACTAACTGTTGCGGGTCTCATTGATTGGTGCCGCCATGTTTTCTTTTGGCCGTCACTAGCTCTTTTTCAACCTGATCCTATGTCAGCTGACATTGCCCGTTGGTCGAGGAAGGCGATGACTAGGCATACGTAACACATACGTAACCATCTCAATCGATGAAATTTCACAGCATAGTCGATTGATTTCACCTCCTTGATGTACCTAGCACTAGACCGATGCCTGACCTCAATATTGCTCACCTTATTATACCACCTCCGAGTGGAACACTGGGCTTCAAGCTTTGAGTAATAATAAAGTTTCAGTAGCAGTGGATTTCCAAGCCTCACACCCAAACACCCCTGTTTTTGGGGTTTTAACATCGGCAAACTCAGGTTTCGGTGGTCGAACCTGGACCTATCAGCATGGCTAGCGAGTATTTTACCATCGAACCATTGACGCACCCTAAATTTTTGTGTGGCTCTCCATTCAACTATCAGAGGGTGACTAGTAACATCTAACTGCTAGTCTGAATCGTCTGAATCGAAACTTATCGATCGATGTAGGTCGTGCACCTTTATTTGACGCATTAGTCTCTCATGGAGTAGTAGTTGTCTGCGCCAGATTTATCTCCCTCCATTACAGCTGGTGTGAAACCCTCAGGAAGTATTGCATTGGTTTTGTGTTATTTTAGTTTTATTTCTAGTTTGAGAATCATCGGCAGTACGCACCCACCGTCAGAGTTCGAACCCAGGACCTTCCGGTTAGAAGACAAGCTAGCTCGTAGACCATTAGGTCAGCCACTGGGACCCGATTCAATAGCCAGTTCATGAATTCTAACTTCTACCAATTCGTGATTTAGCGCGACCCCAACCATTGTCGTTGGTGGGACATCCACACACGTGACATCTGGACGGACCTCACTGGTCACGACTTCTCACTAGAACTGACTCCAGGAAACTCCATCCTGTAGCAAGTCACTGGAGAGCATCAGATTAATTTTCTATAGTTTGGTTTGTAAGGATTAGTTTTAATTTTACGACTTGATCACGGATACGAGCTTGGCTTGTAACCGGAAGGTCATGGATTCGAACCCTGGCAATGGGTTCGTATTTCCGATGATTCCCAAACTAAGATGAAACAACTAGCTGTCCAGTACTCCCTGTGTGTGGTTTTCAATGGTTCTCTAACTGATATCAACCCGTGATCAACTCGTAAAAACAAAACTAACCTTTGCAAACCAAACTATAGAAAAGCAAATATATTTAGCAGTTCTCTCTGTAAGGTGTGGTCATTGAAAGTGGAAGATATGAAGAGGTGTTAGCTGTGTTTTGTCCACAGATGTTAAGTAAGTGGTATAATGTAATAATGAACAATATATTGTGGTCAGACGTGGAGTACTAGTTGGTGGTAAGGAAGAGAAACTTGGAAAAGTTAATTAATTGAGATGGCTAGGACACGTGTTATGCATGCCGAGCCACCGCCTTCTTCAACGAATAACCAACACTTTGCTGGCATCAATTCACAAAGTCCTTGATAATTAGTTTGAACCAGCAGCGCAGGAAGGAAGATGTAGACTACCTTCCTGGAGTCTCCACGGGATGCTAAGAACCACTGGCTTGAGAATGATGGTGATATATATGACGCGAAACTCTTTCTCAGTAGCACAAATGCTTACAGTGTAATCTATAATCGCTCTGATTCATTATGAACCCTCACGTTTCTCCATTTCGCCATTCTTTCTGTACCTGTGTGTGTGTGTGCTAAACTGAGTGTAACAAGAGTTGAATGACTGCACTTCTGTGCAAAGTTTTATGTTGAAACTCAATTAGTGAATCACTATCGGTTATTATTATTATTGTTATTTAAAACAATTAGTTTCCTTTATGAATATAGTTAGACTAAGGAATAAGAAGACATAATTTGTCTGAATCGTATAGTGCTGTATTTGCGCAACGCATTTCGAACAATCTGATCACACACGGACTTGTCATAGGAATATATATGAAATTAATAAAGATTTGAGAGGTGAGAAAATAGACTACTTAGGTCAAGTTAATAATAATAATAATAATTTTTCCTTCACGTTCCCAGTGGAACATAGGGCTTCAAGCTAGTGACTTGAAGTTTCTGTAGCAGTGTTTAATTTTACAGGATGGGGTTGCTAGCCCCATGCCCAACCTTTCCTCTTCACCAGCTTTACTTCTGGCTGAGTGAGGTAAAGGAGTGCGCCGGCCGGGGACCGAACCCGGACCATAAGCATGGCCGGCGAGCATCCTAACCGCTGCACCACCGACGCAGCTTAGGTCAAGTTAAAAGGACATATTACAAGGTCAAAATAACAATGAAGACCACTGAACCAAATAAGAGAGAGGTAATAGTAATAGTACATCTGCTATGGTATCAAAACAAAATTTACCAAGGAAAGTTTATTGTGATGACGAATTGTTTTTGAACGCATAAAGGTGGCTTAAACTTTCTAAATGCCAGCTAGGGCTTCCACAAACGTTTTATAGATAGGTTTAAAAGATGCGTTGACGTGAATTTTATGTCCTGTCTCTATAATGTGTTTCGCAATAGAAGAGCTCGGTCGCCTGTTCTCACCGTTAATAGGTTCTAAAGATTCCATTTGTTTCTGGAGCCGTTTAGGAATATTCTGTGAAGGTAGGCCTTACTTGCAGAGATCGGTGAGTCCTCCCTGTGTATGTGTGTCTACACGTACATTGAAATTGGTAAATACAGTGGGATATGACATCATTTTTCGCGTGTTCACAGGGCTTAGATAGATATAATGCCTTTACATTCTCAATTATTATTATAATAGCTGCATAAAGGTCTTTTTAACCACAGTGTTCAATCTGTGTCTAGTTGTCAAGCTACTATAATCCCACATGTAGTGTAGCTTAGTGTACCCGTCTTTATTAGCGGCATTTTGGGGAGTGAGTCTTGGTGTTCTGACTACTTTATATCTCCCGATGAACTTGTTTGGATAATTATTATCAACCAGAGTTTGTGTCAACTTTCTTTCTTCTTTATCAAGTATATCTTCGGTGCACATTTGTTGGATTCTACTGAAGAGGCCCCTGGCTCACTAAGTCTCTTTTGTACCGAACAGGGCAGAAACTGTGGTTATTAAGATACTGTCCTGTCCATGTAGGTTTTCTATAAATAGATCGCCTTATTGATCCATGAAGCCGTTTGTTGACTAAGCAATAAATCTAGGAAAGAAAAACAATTATTTTCAACTTCTACAAATGGAAGTGATATGCTATTCTAAACTTCATTCATTCGATTTAAAACTTAGGCGACAGAACAAGACTTATCACTGATGATTACAATATCATCTACATACCCTCTATAAAGTGGCACACTTCGATTAAATCCTCGGATAAATTCTCAATATACGACATATAAGTATCTGCTAAAAGGGGCCCTAACGGACTTTCCATAGCAACACCATCAACTTGGCGGAAACAGTCGCCTTCAAATGTAAACCTAACATTATTATTATCATTATCCTAACTCAGTTACCGTATTGACTCCTATTCTTTTTAGTTAATCAGCCTACTTCTCGACGTCTTATCCCTGGAGCATCTGGACATCGTGGTGCTGGAGGCGGTGGCGGTAGAATTCCTATTTTTGGTGTATCACGAGGAAAACCTGATAATCGTCTTCAACAATCAAAACTGATACGATGTGATTCTGATTGTCCATCGGATATGACAGACACTTATGCTACTGTGGACTATAATGGTGCTGTTAGTGGTGCACCGTATACGCTATCCACATCTACACGACAGAATCCAACCATCCGTGGAAATGCAACAGTTGCAGGGATTCAAAGAAATCTCTATGGACAAATGGCGGCAAATGTTCCGCATTCATCTCGTTCTTATCAACCTTTACCTGTACCACCATCAACTTCTACAATTGAATAGTAAGAAACATTTTTTTTATTGTTGTTGTTGTAAATTTCACCAAGTTATATTCATAGTATAACATAAGGTGAATTTTTGATTGGACACTAGGCAGTAGTCAGAGTTCTTATTCTTATCTTTGGTGCAGTCACATTTGCAATGTGACCATCATCGTGCCACACTAGGTGGCTCACCATCATGGTGCACTGTGAACTGTTTGTTATTAGATGGTTGGAGGCAATCGGCCACACGAAGCCCTTGACTAGACCTAGGTTTCGTGCTAGTTGGCACTCATCAGTCAGCAAGGCAGGTGTATCTGCAACCGCCTTGAAGGAACTCATATCTCTTCTGAGATTCGAACCCCGCATCACCCAGTGTGATGCCGTCAGAGATGTCAATACTGAGCTATTCGGACTTGCAATTGAATTTCAGAGGGGATATGAGTTCCGTCAAGGCGGTTGCAGATACGCCTCCCTTGCTGGCTGGTGAGTGCCAAATAGGATGAAACCTTAGTTCTAGTCAAGGCTTCCTGTGGCCGATTGCCTCGGGCCATATATATTAGGTGAATTCACTAGTCTATATTTGTTATTAAATTAAATCTAAAACTATAGGTACTGACTGGTTGAATGGTTAAAAAGCTCGCCTTTATGTCAAGATCCTGTGTTCGATCCCTGTTGGGTGTGGGTTATGAGTGCACAATACTGTAGAGGGCCAAACAAGGACAAAACAGCTATCCAGTACCCCATCCGAACCCCGCCGATTCTCATTGACTCTCTAATTGAAGTCAGTTCTTAATCAGTCTGTGCGTATGTGTTTCTGTGTGTGTGTGTGTGTTAATTTACTAGAAGTTGTGAAATATAAAAGAAAACCAAATATGGTCATAATCAAAATTAAGGTAATAACCTGATTTGTCTCAGAGCTTGAACCAATTGCCAACAATTTAGCGATTATCAGAAGTTCATAGCTAGTCACGGAATTCGCCTCTTGTTATATTCTTAGAACTCTCTCTCTCCCCCTCACTCTCCTGGATCTTTCCTCTGCTACACAAAAGATGTGAAATAATAGGGAAGATTCGTAGCTCAAGTAGAAATTGTTGGTGCTATTATATACTACTGCTTGAGCAATATGAGTAGTTAGGTACCACTCATATGAACACCTAGGCCTTGCCTGCTAGACCAAAATACTGAATGGCTATTTTACCCGTTTCGGGCCGACCTCATCAGTGAAAACTAGCAGGGAGTACTGGACAGCTGTTTCGTCCTAGTTTTGGACTCTTCGACAGGATGCGCTTGCGATCCCCAACTAGGAATCGAGCCCAGGGCCTACTGACCATACACCCACTCGGACAGAATCTAATGGTCTGTGAATTCTTACCCCTGGCAATTGGTGGTGGCCTATGGAGTTAAGGCCAGCCACTTTCATTGGAGAATATTTTCCTTAACGTGAGCTGCAATCTACGAATGTTCGGTATGCGATTCGTTCCCGCCAAATGTTAGATGATGAGGCTACAGGACTGGACTACACCCTCTCCTAGCTTAGAAAAAGGGAGTGAAGTGGTAGATGACGTTGACCGCTTCACTTATTTGGGAAGTACCATCAGCCAATGCCAACGGGTTGATCTCTGACGAAATCTCAGTACGGATACAGAGGGCTAGTTTCGCATGTGCTAGTTTACGCCGTCTCTGGCGTAGACGTGATATCCGGCTGGCTGTCGACCAAAGGGCGCGTTTACTGATCAGCAGTCCGTTCCGTCCTCCTTCATGGCTATGAGATCCGGTCATTGAGAGTGGAAGGCATCAAAAGATTAGCTGTCTTTGATCATAGGTGCCTGCGCTCTGTCTTTCATGTAAAGCGGTATAATAAGGTAAGCAATATTGAGGTTAGGCGTCGAGTGCTAGGTAAGTCAAGGAGGGGAAATCAATCGACGAGGCTGTGGAGCTACATCGACTGAGATGGTCACGTATGTGTGTTACGTATGCCTAGTCATCGCCTTCCTCAACAATGGGCAATATTAGCTGACTGACATAGGGTCAGACTGGAAAAGAGCTAGCGGCAGTCAAACCAAAACATGGCTCTAGTCAATGAAATCCACAACAGTTAATTTAAGCTACGTAGGAAGGTGTAGACTGGTTTTCTTGTTGAGGTCCTCGGGACGGTAAAAAACAATGGTTAGAAACAATTGATGATATGGCTCAAAGTGATCGTTGTCAATGACTGGTGCAGATGCATCCACTCCTCGTGACTTATGATCTCCAATGAAACTATTTCGTTCTTTGTTATTACTATTCGTTTGTCTCACACTTATGTTTACTTTCTCTATTATGCATTTCTTCTCTTGTTTTGTGTGCTACATGGAGGGAGTGTGTCGACTTGAACTGTCTCACATCGGTGCAAAGTTCTATGTCGAAAGTATACAGAAAGACAAACATTTTTCTTAATGGACCCCAGTGATCACGATTGCTCGCAGTCAGAGTTGATTTACAGTGATTTGATCGACTTCAAGTTTGATCATGAACTGACGTCAATAAGAGAATCATTGAAAACACCACCAGGTTGTACTTTACTGTCGTTTTCGTCCTAGTTTGGAACTTTTCATCAGTATACACTCATGATCACACACTAGGGATATATCCTGTGAACTGGATGGTTTAATTATGAAGCTTCTACACTTTCCTTCTGGCAAACATCTTCAGTGCTATCCAGTTTAAGGGAGATGCATTAACACCCAGATTCATTCAGAGGTATCATTTGCAAATCTCCTCTGTTATTATTATTTCACTTAGTAAACAAAATAACTTTCAAAGAATTTCGTAAAAAGATAACAAAAATCAATCTAACCTTATCTATCTCTAATCAGTAATTTTTTTATATTTCAGCTCGGATGCCGATCCATCAACAGCTTACGGTCCAGCGGCTATGTATGATGAATCCGGTCAATGTCAACAGACTTCATCGTATTATTATCCTTCGACTGGAGGGACGAATATTCTACGATCTGGTGGTGGATTTGGTAATCCTGTTGCACCACATCATCAAATAGTTGTACCTTATTCATCAAATCAAATGAAACGAAGAGGTATGCCTAATTTTTGTATTTTTGTTTGTGTGATATATTATTGTTCTGAATACGGCAAAGTTAAACTTTCGACACTACTAACAACCAATCAGCAAATGACCTTGAATGGGTCAATCACATTAAAGAGGCATTTATGATAAATGGAAACGTATAGAAAAAAAACATAAAAATAAAGCATAAAATTGTTACAGGGGATATCTTTCCCTAACATTTGAGAGAAACATCTCCCAGTTAAGCATAGGACTGTCAATAGAAAAGTTACACCACATTCTGTACATATATTCATCTAAATGACTATAAATGAGGTCCTTTTGAGATCCATTTTTAGCCCTTATCCTATTTTTCAACCGGCCCCAAAATCCTTCAATAGAATTTGTATGTGTCCTCGTAACGGGATCGACAGAATCACTTGAATGGTTGATTCTATGATGAATATATCCCGGAGATGATGGAGAATTGTAACCTTCCCATTCGTCCGTATGTATTATAGATCCTCGTTTTACAAGTCTGGTAATAATAGGTATTAAAGTAGTTGTCTTTCTGTCTGTTATCCTTTCGATGAATCCCTTTCGGATGGAGGTATCATACAAACCTATTACCCAAATATTGTTCGCTCGCTGCCGACCACAGTTTCATCGACGTGCACAACAACGTCTTCTCCACCCAACAAAGAAGTGATTTTCTCCATTTTCCACTAAGCAATGTCTCTGCAATGCTGATACCATTGAACTGTTGAGACGAGGATATTCTCCGTCCCAGCAGCTTCAGCTCTCACTGGCTGTTTCAAGACCCAGCAGTTGCAGATACACAAAATTCGCGTCAAGGAGAGATGTGACCTTGCAATAAAGTTCCTACGAAATATTAAAATCATCAGCTTACCCTCCCTAATGCTAACTCGCTTCAAACATATTGCGCAACGATAGACAAATCCATCAGTTAGCCTGCTATAGCTTTTTAAAGTCATGACACCTCCACACGAACACGTTCTCTCCTTCCGAAGCAACTCAAAATCTAGGTAATAATGGAAAACACTGTCCTCTTCGAATTGCAACCGTAACCTTGTAAGGGCACGCATTTGAAATGAATCAAGCGCTGTACAACAATGAACTAACGTTCATGAATCTCATTGGATAATTCGACGTCGTTCGCTGATTGGTAGTTAGTGGTGCTTAAAGTTTAACTTGACCCTGAATACTAGAGCGTAGTTGATAAAAGAGACTTATACACTTGTCTGTGTAGATATTTTTGCGTGTGGCACAGACAGCGTGCAAGCGATTCACTGACTTAGGTATCTAAAAGAGAAGGTGCATTAATGTCACATGATCTCAGAGCCCATGGGACAGCTACGTGAAGCCAGTCACACCCTGGTTCGTTTAAAGAGTTCTTTTTGAGCTGTGTCGATATTAAGATGTTACTGTAGACGGCTATGGACCTCTGCGATATATCACACGGGATATACTATTTTTTGTGCCGAACTTTTCTAACCACCCCAGACATATTCTCCACAGCAGACAGACAGTATAGTTGGCATGCTGGTGGTGGTCATCTAAGGGAAATAGCTTACTGCTGCGTTGCATCTTTATTTGTCAGAAGTGTACGACTTCACCCACAGACCCTCAGCACGATGTAAAGAATCTATACTATGACAGTAACTGCTTTTAGTCCTACCGCTTATAAAACAACATTTCTGGTATGGTAGAACGAACCTACAGAAACATTTATTCGACCCAGTGTAGCTTATTGGGTGATTTCGATATGCAAGCCCGAATATCACAATCAAGATGTGATAGCTGTTGGTTGAGTTGGCGATTGACATTTCTTAGCTGGGTCATATTATAGAATGTTTTTTTCTATTTTCATTATTCTGATTGTGATGTCTAATTGAAAATCGATCAGAATGATGCCAATGCAGTTATACTTTATCCGAGTCTTTGTGTTGTGGGTCACTGGTTTGAACTTTAAACCACAGGATCACACGTTCACAATTTTCTCCATCTACCGAGGTTGGACTAGGCAGTTCATATCTCACTAGGTGTGGGGCTCTCTCATTAACCGACTGGAATGATATAGTAATTCAAATTACTTACAATGATCTGGCGATATCGAATAGCTAGAACAGAATTATCTGACGGGAAGTGGCACGATAGAAAGTTTGAGTATTTCCTAGTCCTGTGTCTGTGTAATACTCAGTGTCCAGTCCTCACAAAGTGGTTTCTAATTAGATGAATACACTGATCATGTGACTTTGGCGGGGGGGGGAGGCGGAAGTACATCAGATGAAGTGAGGACAGGGTTATCGAACAGATTTCCATATTTACTCTGAGGTATAAATCTTCTCTCTCTCTTATTTCAAATAACATGTTATAATACACAAATTCTATTTTATATAGTTTGGTTTGTAAGGGTTAGTTATGCTTTTACGAGTTGATCACGGATTGATATCAGATAGAGAGAACCATTGAAAACCAGCACTAGGGTACTGGACAGCTAGTTGTTTCATCCTAGTTTGGGAATCGTCGGGAGTACGCACCCACCACAAGGATTCGAACCCAGGACCTTCCGGTTACAAGGCGAGTCAGCCCATATGCCATTCAGCCACTGGGACCCGATTATTATTTATTTAAACGCATAAAAACTTGGTACAATATGACACCAAGAAGGATGCGCCACACAATAATAATAAAACAACATAGATTAAAATTTTAAAAAAATATTAGTAGAGAACGGATAAAGAACTTCATCTGGAAGGAAAACAGTCATGCTTCACAAGTTCAAACAGTGTTCGTCAACTATCATCGGGAAAGGAAGAAAGAAGGAAATTGCAACACGTTCGCCATTGATGACCAGGATTCTTGGCCATATCCGATAACGTTTCTAGCCATTGATTCGAGCTATCTCGTGGACCCCAATCAGGGAGTCGTGACACACCGACCGATGCTAATCTAGAACAAACATCCTTCATCCCACGTTGCCACTTCATGCACTGACCACCTCTCCGCCTTTTCCATCCTATTCCAAGGCTGGCTAGCGAACAGAGACCTGTACGGAAGCCTCTGGGATGACATTCGCGGCACATGTCCAAGCCACCGGAGCCGGTGTTTTCAGATGACGACACTCAATGAATGGTGATCTCCACTAAGGCGTGTGTCTCAACACAGTTTGAATAATAATAATAATAGTACCTTGTTTGAGACACTTCATCAGTATGTATTCATGACCTCATAGGGAGTCGAATCCGGGATCCCCAGGGCAACCCTGTCTAACCCCACCGTTGATTGGGAACACTAATGATAGTTGGTTGTATGCCCCCACTCTACTTGAGGTGTTTCTGTATAGGGCTTTCAAGATGTTAACAAATTTCTCACGTACACCTCTCTCTAACAGACAGTTCCAGAGCACAGTTCTGTCCAACGAATCGAAGGCAGCCCGATACAGTATGGGGTTTTCTGGAGTTCTAGTGAGAAGTATTCGTGACCAGTGAGGTCTGTTCAGATGTCACGTGTGAGTATGGGTGTCCCACCGATGAAATAAGTTGGGGGTCGCGCTGAATCACGAATTGGTAGAAGTTAGAATTTATGGACTGACCATTTAGGAGTTGGGTCCCAGTGGCTGGCCTAATGGTATACGAGTCAGCTTGCCTTGTAACCGGAAGGTCCTGGTTTGGAACTGGCAGTGGGTACGTTCTCCCGATGATTCTCAAACTAGACTGATGAAACAGCTGGTTGTCCAGCACTCCCTGTCGCTGGTTTTCAATGGTTCTCTAACTGATATCAATCCATGATCAACTCGTAACAATTTCTATTCATTTCCTTTATTCTTAGTGGAAAACAGGACTTCAAGTCTTGAAATTCAAGCAGCTGTGGTGGCGTTGTTAGCCTCACAACTCAACCTTTCCTCATTTCCAGACTTATAATTAGATAGTTAACTAGACGAAGTCTAGAAGTCAATTGGCCTGAATATTGAACTCAGACCTCCCAAGTGGGCTAGTGAGCAGTCTACCATCGAATCAACAATGATATTAATACACATTACTAAGTATAAAGTGAGCCTTGGTTCTACAATCGGATTACCAGGGTACCTTTAGAGTAATAACAATTAATGTTTCAATAAATAAAACAGGTTTAAGCTTTATTTTTTAAGGCTAAGGCTTTAATGTAATTAAAGTATACGAGGTGAACCTCAAAGCGGTGGTCAATGGAACTTGTGTTTATTACATTTCTGTTGCTGTTAACACTTTTCTTTCCTTATACTATCTGTTCTGCTGTTAGATGCAAGAAAACAAACGTCTGGTCGGACAAACCCCCGTCAACTGCATGCAAGACAATTATCTGAGCCAAACAGAGATGAAACTGTAGGATTGTTGACAGCAGCAGGTGGATCTTCTAGTTCGTAAGTATTTTTACGTTTCTTTTTTTCTTTCTTTTTCTCACTGGTTAGTGTTCAGTTGATGAAGTATTTTTGACCTCGATCACACAGTATTGTTTTTCAAGTATTGGTGTGTAGGGGTTTGATTGATTGATTGGTTACTGGATTTCATCACGAGCTGACATCGGTTATATAACCATTGGAAAACCTGCAAGGAGTACTGGACAGCCAACTGTTTCCTCCGTCTTAGTTTGGGACTCTTCGTATGCACGGTTAGAACCCAGGACCTTCTGGTTACAAGACTAGCGAGCTCGTAGACCATTAAGCCACTGGGACCCGATCCTTTAGCCAGCTCATGAATTCTAACTTCTGCCAGTTCACGATATAGCGCGACCGCTAGTCGATTTCTCCGGAGAGTATTTTTCTTCACATTCGGCCTGCTGCACTCTACTGGCTTAATGGTGCATGAGCTCGCTAGCCTTGTAACCAGAAGGTTGTGGGTTCGAACTCTGGTGGTGGGTGCGTACTGATGAAGAGTCCCAACCTAGGATGAAGGAGACAGCTGTCCAGTATTCCCCACAGGTTTCCAGTGGTTCTCTAACCGATGTCAGCTCATGATGAAATCCAATAACCAAACACAATATTGTTTCAGTTCACACTTGAAGATATTTCATGTAGTGTTGTTGTGAACAACATGAATCCTTGATTTCTGAGAGATACTTTAGAAATATTTTCCTCACATTTTTAGTGATACTAATAATTATTTGTTTTTAAGTCAATTTTAATTTCCTCGTTAGTTGATTGCACTGAAATTCTTGGCTTTCGTTAAGATATCGGCTTCTAGTTTCAGAGTCTTGGACGATATATGTTTTGGGGGATTAACTTAAAGTAATTCGGTAGACTTAAAGGACAGATAATAACTCTAATGCACGTTGCACAAAGAGGTGGCTCAAGTAGTGTCAAATGGATAACGCTTATGGCATTTGAAATGGTAGGTACCGGCTTCGGGTCCCAATAGAAACGCCATTTAGGTACATCTGTCTAGCTGACAAGTCCCGAATAGGACAAAGTGTTCATTCTGAATTCCACATTTCCAGTCGCCGTCTACTGAATTACTGCTAATAATAGTAATAATAATGATAATGGCTGACTGACTGACTGTTTGACTAATTTCAACATAGAACTTTGCAGACAGGAGTGCAACAACAGTTCAACCTCCTAACCTTCAGTTAGCATACAAAGGATGATAAAAGAGAGATGAAAAGACATTCGAAAGAATGATAATAGGCAGAAATATTATATTTGATATATGGCAGAGCACCAAGAGTGAATTCATCTGCTCCCTAAAGAAAATGATTTTCAGCCATGTCACCAATCATCTCCAGCCATTCGGGTCTTAGAATCCCGAGAATCCTAATCAAAAGCAGTTTACACCTCCCTACTTGGCTGGCTGGCTGGCTTAAACTAACTGTCATGGATTTCATTGACTGATGAATTCATATTTTCGTTTAACCACAACTGTCTCTTTTCCAACCTTATTCTATATCAGCTAACATTTTCCGTTGCTGAGGAAGGCGATGTTTAGGAATGTCCTAGCTAGCCATACCACTACCTAGTGTGGTGAGAGATATAACACAGACACTTATGATCAAAGACAGTTGGCTAGCCAGACTTTTCCTGGCTATTTCCATTTTCAATGGCCATTTCTCACACCTAAAAAAGGAGGACAGAGCAAACTGGTGCGCAATACGCACGCAGTACATACGTCCTTTGGTCGATCGATATCCAACCGATATCCGAATCACGTTCGCTAAGCCAGAAATGACGGCGTGCAAGTTGGCAAATTCTGCTTGAGCTATTTGTATCCGTGTTGAGATTTCGTCAGGGAATAGTAATGATGATGATGTTAATAATAATAGTCAGACTTCCTCTAATGCTGTTATTATTATTATTATCTTTTGATTATAGGCATCCAGTTGATGCGTACAATTCAGCAATGCGTGGTCAAATCTATACGGCTGGAGTTCGTAATGTTAAAAATTTGGCCAATATACCTGGTTCCAGTGGAATAAGTGCCCATGAGACTGCTGGTGGTGGTGGTGGTGGCGGCGGTGTTGCTGTTGTCAGTGGTGGATATCAGGAGAACGCTTCTACATCAAATGAAATTCAAGCACCAGAAGAGAATGTGTATACTTCAGAATTTGTACTTGTTTAACTTATATATAAATATTTAAGTGTAAATTGCATGTATATGTTTGTGCTTTTATATTTTATTGTATTTTATTTATTTATTTATAATATTTGGATAAACCTGTTTATTATTATCATTATTATTATTTAACTTATCTTGGAGGGTGGCGGAGAGGGGGCGGCGGTGACTGATTGTCATCTCCATCTTTCCCTTTTTCCCTCTGTCTGTTTGTTAGTGTCGCACAAGTTTTTTTTCTTAACTTTTGCTTGACAACGTCCCCTTCTTTGCGCGAAAGACTATGAGAAGTTGGACTCCCACTGTTTCCCACTTGCTGGGGGGGATTCAACATTTCACCAATTTTTATTGAAGAAAATCTACGTGTACGCATTAATTAATCTTCACTTATTAATTGATTTTAATCCCTGTCTATCTTTGTTATTTGGTGTTTATGGTGTACGTATGTGTGTCTTTGTGCGTGTGTGTGTGTATGTGTGGTAAATTATATTTCTCATTATGTAATGCATTTTCACTTGTACTGTCACACTACTATTATTGTTATTCCTATCATTTTTTGTGATTTAGGATGCTACGAATCTCTTTAACAGATGATTTGTGCGTCTCTTTCTCTGTGTGTGTGTGTGTTTGTGTGCTACTCCATATGTACATAACCCACTCTCTGTGTCCCTTCCTCCCTCTCCCAGCCCCCTCCCTGTCTCTACTAATAATGCCAATCAAATAAACTCATTACAATATACAACGAAAACCATGAATCATTTATAAACTGAACGAACCATGGCACAATAAATAATTCTTTCATAAGGATATATATATATATATCCCCCATCTGTGTTGTTGCGCTTCTGTATAAAATTTATGCGCGCGTTGATTCAGTTACATTACACAATCTTTTTTATACGTAACTCTTTTATTAGCCACACACATCCCCCGTCGAAGCACCCAACCGCCGTCCTCCCCTTTCTTCTTCTTCTTCTTCTTTGTCGTTAAAAGTGTGTAAATTGTTGGATCGATGATTTCCTTTTTTCTGTGTTCTTTGGCTAAAGTTTTGTGTATGTGTGCGTGTGTGTACATGAGTACCTATTATACTGAGGTGTATGTAGTAAGACAGTAAAACCTCTAATCGATATATCTCTTTTTGTCACATGACTGTATACTGTACTACTTATATAGCTACAAATAAGTAATATGTACATACTTTAGTTTATCCTATACAACTGATTGTATAGATTGATTTAAAATACACAATAATATATTTTCTGAAGTGAATGGACGCACGCACGCACACAGATAGACAGATAGTCCTAGCGATATTTGTGATGGTGAAGAGATGGTGATGAAATGCACACACACAAAAAGTACTTCTAATATTATGTATTTGTGTTTATGTGAATCTGTCTTTCTTGTTCGTTTGTGCCTGAGGTAATAATAGTATAAAGAATACGTCCATTGGTGGTGATTATTTGTTCCTGCGTTCTTCTTTCGTTTTATTATTGTTATTATTGTTAGACAACATTGTCGATTGTTCGGCACACACACACACGCAGAAACGTATATAACTCGAATTGCTCCTCCTCCTCCTCCTCCTTTTTGGTTTTGTTTTTCATGCCTCCTTCCAAGTGTCTTCTTCCCCATCATGGGGAGGGGGAGGAGAAGACTCAACCAGTTTCATTTTGCTGTCTAGTCTTATTGATTGATTGTGTGTTTTCTTCTATTATAATTATCAATTATTGAAGCTCCTAGAAGTCAGCAGATTATTGTCCCCACCACTAACCCACCCAACCACCCACACTCCTGTGGGTTACCCACTTATGAATCATGTTGCCTGTGAATTAATTTTTGGCTTCTTTTATCGTTTTTGTTCTTTGTGTAATATGTATGTATTGATTTTATCTTGTTTTTTTAAAAACTTGGGTGATAAGACGACCACTCAATAGCACCACCATCACCACTCATATGTTAAATGCGTGGGAGTGTGTGTGTATGTAGGTTTGCGAATGCCTCTATACGCGAGGCAACTAAATAAAACGCTTATGGATTTCATTCGCTATATTAGACTACTCACTAGTCATTTTTTTTCTGGTTTTTACCTTTGTTTTTCTGTACTTGGGTAATTCCAATCTTTTTGTTTCTAAAATCGGCTTTGTTTGTGCAAATATACATGCAAAACAAATGTTTTTCTCTCTCTCTCTCTCTCTTCAAAATCTGTTTTGTGAATAAAGAAGAAAAAAAATCAAATAATACTACTAATGATTGATCAACTTTTGTTTTTATTGCCTTCTCCGAAGAAAATATTCTGATCACTATAAGAGTTGATCGAAAAACAATGGGTAGCTGTTTCCCCGTTCCTCGATCCTTGTTATGTGTAACTATAGTCTATCTGGATTGTGTCTGCCAATCAGAATTTAAATTATACAAATATTGACTTTTTATACATTAATGGGATAACCAACCAATCAGATTTCAGTGCATTGATAAACGCCTACGCAGTAGTCAGATGACGACCAATCAAATTTCACTACCTTGAAAGGCGCTAACTGTTCGGGTCAGTGAAGACAGCATATTACTGCTTCGTGATATTCTCCTGCAAAACTATATATATATATATATATATATATATATATATATATATATATATATATATATATATATATATATATATATATATATATATATATTTATATATATATGTATATATATATATATATAGGTCATAGGAGTTATTAAGATGACAATTGCAGCGAAGAAAATTTTCTTTTCGACGAAGTCATCATCTAGGCTGTGCATTCGTGTATTTATATCAAATGAATGGGAAAGTTGCAGAATAATTTCCGGTTAAGGGTCAAATTATTAAAAATTACAATTCCTTATAATTAGAATGCCATAAATAAGCAGGGGGACGGATAAAACTCAAACAAAGTAGCAACATAGGAACTAAGGAGATTGACATTGTGCAATTAGGAGTTAGAAATGTAGAAATAACAAAATAGACAGGATGTTTGGATACAAAAACTAATGTGATGAATAATTGTTTATGCAATCAGGGATTGGAGAAATATGTAGAAATAGTAAAATGACAAAATGAACACGAAGTTCGGGTATGAAAATATGGTAGTGTAAACAGGGATTAAGAAAAACTTTTAAAAAAATAACATGAATAAACGGGAAGTTTAGAATAGAAAGGCGAAGGGATGGTCATTACTAAAAAAATTTACCTGTTTATGATGTTCATGGCAGGGACAGGGGTTGAATGTATTTCTTTTGGATACAAAGCGTGGGTTTGAGCTTTTGGATAGTGTTATGTTGCTGCTGCTGAGTGGTTAATAGTAGTTCTCCCCGTCGCCAAATTATTACTATGTACTGGTCGAGAATTTATTAGTCCTGACGCAAGAAGGCGGAAATCAGAAGACCACTAGGTTTGCGGTGATACTTCTATTTTCCAAACACAAGGAGAA
Organism: Trichobilharzia regenti; assembly: GCA_944472135.2. NCBI lineage: Eukaryota > Metazoa > Platyhelminthes > Trematoda > Strigeidida > Schistosomatidae > Trichobilharzia > Trichobilharzia regenti. The sequence goes on from OX235268.1 coordinate 30,688,176, forward strand.
TGCAATAAGTGGTATCACACCAAAAGTAGTCACACAAGATTGTGTGAGCGAAATATATATGAATGTCCAGACAAGGGTGTGAACAAATCAATAGACAGTCTTAACATGAATGGCTAATTATAATGGAGTATCGATCCATATATACATAGCAAAATATAGCAGACATGTCAACAGCCACACATATAATATGGATATATGTCATCAAGCGACGGACTGTCAACAAACACTCATATTATATATAATATAAGGGGAATATACATTGTTAAAGGAGACAGGTTCATCAAAGTGAAATGGTCACAGACTAAGAGAGCAACAGAAAGAGAGACCACCATATATATATATATGGATACATATCAGATAGCTAGCGCCTCGGCTATGCCCAGATGTCTAGATTTCACTCCTTTTGATAGGTTTGATTGAATCTTGTATATTACTTTGAAGAATTTTTTGAAAGGCGGCTGAATGTCCTGAATTGATCAGATGTTCTGTCATTGAACTGCATACACGTTTTTGGTCTCCTTTTGCTAGCCAGGCTGGGTAGTGTTCACGAGCGCGTTTTTCAAGTCGGTACATGGTACGGCCGATGTACTTAGCTCCTTAAGAGCATATATATATATATAATTACACTGCCAATGACTCTGGTTTGGAAATACACGTCTCCAATATTATTGCATATGAGTCTATTTGAAATTACCAGGTTGAGTTAGAAAATATCTGCTAGGAAACGACAGTTCATTTGAATTATTTTGCAATCGAATTCAATTAACAAAGAAACTATGTAATTGGCACAATCATCGTGTTTTCACATTCTCCATTTTCTGCAGCAAAATGCATATCCTAAATCCGTAGCTGTCGAGTCACCTGACAACAGTAGGTCGAATAAAGCAGCTCAATATTCAGAAAGAAGACAAAGCAATAAGTTAGACAGGGTGATTCAACTAAACTCTGATCCTGATAGGATCCCACATATTTTGGTATTGACTGTTTAATCTTGCATATATGGTATGTTATCATTCTCACACATTTTGGTAGTGACCGTTAATCTTGTATATATGGTATATTATCATTCTCACACATTTTGGTATTTACTGTTAATCTTGCATATATGGTATATTATCATTCCCACACATTTTGGTAGTGACTGTCAACCTCGCACATATGGTATATTATCATCTCTCACGCACTTTGTTATTGGCTATTAAGATCAATTATTTCAAATGCTGTTAGCTGTCCATATTGTTGTAAAATGTATAAATACCATGGCTTTCTTTCTCGTTGTTGCACTTCAATACACAGTCACAGTCCAGCCTTTGTCTTTTGATATTTGCGTGCTTTACTAAATCGGAAGGTACGACAAGCAGATAGACAGATTAGTTCAGGCGCAGACAGAGCAAGGTGAAAACGTCTTCATTCAATTCCCTACAGTTATAACAAATTGGCGACGGGGAATTGGCGACGGGGTTTTACCTTAATTCATCGCAGTTATAGCAAGCAAACGACGACAGTTTTTATTCTGTTCAGCGCAACTATATAACATTTTTGACTGTGTTAATTACAACCCAATTACAATGTCTATCTCTCTGGACGATCTCAAATCTATCTTGCAGCAGCAGCAAGTTCAGAATGAAGCAGCTCAACTAAAATTAATCGAAGCTCTCACTCAGAAGCTGTCCATTCAAGTTCCATCAACATCTCATTCTGACAAATATGAAAGCATCTCAAATTCCATCAGTGAGTTCAACTACGACCCAATATCTGGTCTCGTATTTGATGCATGGTTCAATCGTTACGAAGACGTCTTCCGTATTGAATGCTACATGTTTGATGATGCTGCCAAAGTCCGATTGTTACTAAGAAAACTTGGTACTGTTGAGCACAACAGATATGTTAACTTCATTCTGCCCAAGAACCCACGTGAGTTATCATTCGATGAGACAGTCACCGTTTTATCACAAATCTTTGGTGAACAGTCATCCATGTTTAATATTCGGTATCAATGTTTTCAGTTGACAAAAATGCCTTCCGATGATTATGTGACTTACGCTGGCAAAGTGAACAAGGAATGTGAAAGGTTCAAACCACACGAAATGACATCAGATCAGTTCAAGTGTTTGATTTTTATTTGTGGGTTGAAGAACCCAGAAGATACTGACATACGAACTCGACTTCTGTCACTCGTGGAACAAGACCCGAAAATGACTTTACAAATGGTGACAGCAGAATGCCTACGTTTAATCAACTTGAAGCACGATACTGCTATGGTGGAGTGCAAACGACAGTCGTCTGAATTTGGTTCGATTAACACAGTGAAAAGTCCTCCGATCACCGTTAAGCACACAGAACGTCAGTCTCAAAATTCAGCTAAACCTCCTTCAGTGTGCTGGCACTGTGGTTCGTGGCATTTTGTCAAGTTCTGTCCTTTCAAGAAACATAAATGCCGTAATTGTCACCGTTTTGGACATAAGGAGGGTTACTGTACACCGCAGAAAAATTCTTCGGTGAGGAACAGAAGTAGTCGTTTCAAGCCGAAACGATCTCCTCGAGTACAGACCGTTTTCACTACTTCCAAAGTCGAGTTCGCCAGCAAACGTAAGTACATAACACTAGATATTAACGGCAAACGTATTCGTCTTCAGTTGGATACGGCATCAGATATCACCGTAATTTCCCGAACTACGTGGCGCAAACTTGGTTGCCCACAGATTCTGCCGACCGAGCATGTCGCCAAGAATGTCTCTGGAGATATACTGAAACTCGTGGGTGAGATAAATTGCCAGGTTCAGTTTGGTGAGCATCACTTCAATGGTGTATGTTACGTTACAAACTACCATGATTTGAATTTGCTTGGTCTTGACTGGTTAGACAAGCTCCATATCTTTAATGTACCATTAAATTCAGTATGCTCTAATGTTTCGTCTTCACCACACAACGTTGTTCCCGGAGATGTATCTGATCAATCTCTCTTGCAACGCCGTCGTCAAAAGCACGCTTCTGTCTTCCAGGACAAACTTGGTTGCTGCAAACTGTTTGGCATCCAGCATATTCGTAGCCCCCCGTATCATCCCCAATCGAATGGACAGACTGAACGTTTCGTCGACACCTTTAAGCGTGCTTATGCAAAAGCGAAGGGGGAGGGAACAACAGAAGAAATTTTGGATAAATTCTTGCTGCATTATCGTACGAATGAAAAAGGACAGTTATGTGTCAGACACACAGATCACACTCTATCCAGTACCATGCGAAGGTCAACTCGACAAAGAAGAGCTCCGAAACCTTTTCAAATAGATCCAAAAAGCAAGTCCTACACTCTTTACGGGGGAGGTGATAGGATCCCACATATTTTGGTATTGACTGTTTAATCTTGCATATATGGTATGTTATCATTCTCACACATTTTGGTATTTACTGTTAATCTTGCATATATGGTATATTATCATTCCCACACATTTTGGTAGTGACTGTCAACCTCGCACATATGGTATATTATCATCTCTCACGCACTTTGTTATTGGCTATTAAGATCAATTATTTCAAATGCTGTTAGCTGTCCATATTGTTGTAAAATGTATAAATACCATGGCTTTCTTTCTCGTTGTTGCACTTCAATACACAGTCACAGTCCAGCCTTTGTCTTTTGATATTTGCGTGCTTTACTAAATCGGAAGGTACGACAAGCAGATAGGCAGATTAGTTCAGGCGCAGACAGAGCAAGGTGAAAACGTCTTCATTCAATTCCCTACAGTTATAACAAATTGGCGACGGGGTTTACCTTAATTCAGTGCAGTTATAACAAATTGGCGACGGGGTTTACCTTAATTCAGTGCAGTTATAACAGATCCTAAACACCATAATTTTGAAAATACGTCTAATCATCATGAAATTCTAGGTGCTAACAGTTTTGAACAGAGTTGAAGGTGTGATTTTGTAAGATGATGCATAGGAAATCCTGATTAATAAATAAAAATGGATATGTATCACTAATTAATAATACTTGGTCAAACAAAATTCCCGACTGTCTATATAATCTTATGGAGACGTTAAGACATTGTTTTACAACTGTTTACCCACAAACACACACGCACACATACACACTGTGTTTAAAGTGTTTAACAAAGGTAGATCAATATTTGTAAGTCTGAGGTCAAATTTTGATCACAACTCGTACAGTTTTGTTTGTTATACTTGTTTTATGACTCATGATTGGACAAAGATTTCAAAAACCAGAGATGTCCCTTTTAGATATAAACCTCTGTTACGTTAATTTCGATTAATTTCCCTGAAGAAGTTCTGACCAGATTTCCGAACGTAGGAAACGTTGGAATTACTCATTTCAATATCGCTGAGATTTTACAAATATAATTTTTTTTACAAATGTCTACTTCTCACTCGGCGCCCAAATACTTTAGAACTATTCTGTCAAATTTTGACGACAGACAGTTCATTTGAATATCTGCTAGGAAATTGTCAAGTCTTCATTATTGTTCCTAATCCTATTTCGTGTGAAGTTTCAACGAACACAATGTTCGTAGCTCATTCATTGGTGAATGCCACCGTACCACTTAAGGCTACACATATTATGATAGGAATATTTCCTGAGGCTATAGTGAATTTTCACCCTAAACTTTGTGTTCAATTTACAAACTGATGTCAGCTCATGATTAAATCCTCCATGCAATCAAACAAAATCCCTACAAAAACCAATACTTGAAAATGAGGAATTCATTTCTGTGAATCATCAGTTCACCCTGAAGAGTACACCTAGCCAGAATTCGCATAGTTTACACTGATTCAACTGTCTCTCAGCTATCTCAGCTTATTCAAGTACACTGCTGATTATAAGCTCGGTTTTGAAAACGAGTGGAAATTTCGTCCAGTGACATCCAGCTTCTCACATTTATAATGATAATAGTAACCATAATATTAATTTGCTTTATTCCAAAACAGTACTAATGTTACAGTGTGGACTTTTCAGCATTTGGTACAATATTGCCTCTAATTTTATCGAATAACATTAAAAACAATTATAAAAAAATATTAGAGGGCTGTTAACGGGATTGCCTATATGGTATTTATGGTGACAGTGAAATCATATATGTACAAAAAATTATAAATAATAATAATGCTTGTGGCTAAGATTGTCAGTTAGTTGAGATAGCGTCACAAGTAGGAGATAATAAAAGACTCAGTTACTTTGCCAACAACAACATAGTAACCGATAAGTTTCATGTCTAATATCATCAGAAGCACTTCATATCAAGTGGAATCCAAATTGTCTGAATACCAATGATGCACTGAAACAGAATCTGACATGGTTACAACACCTCCCTCCCCTCCCCAACGAAGTGACAAAATCAACACGAATATGATAATCAAGTTCACTATGTAAACACACACTGCTTTTATGATTTTACACACTGATCAAATCCAACAATCCACACTTGATTTTGTTATCTTTACCAATTGACCAACTTGACAACGAAAACTTCCTCCAGGCAGACGAACGATGATCAAGTTAGTAAACTTTATTTTGATATCATAACAGACGTACTGTTTTACCTTTGTTATTTTAGTTTAATGATTTCCATTGTTATTTTGACTTTCAATACGTCCCTTTAACTTGACCTAAGTAGTCTATTTTCTCACCTCTTAACTCTCTGTTATATATAAGCTGAGTGGATTTTGTAAATTCCGGTTTAATAATGCTGCTTTGATAAAGCTATTAGCAGCAACATTAAATAGCGAAACGTCAGAAAAAAGAAGGAGGTGAGAGCTTTTTACTAGCCAAATTGGTAGACAGTAATTTACGTGAAAGTTTAAGTCCTGAATATTGGTCGTGAGAAAATATGAACAAAGACTGATTCAACAAACAACCACAGCACACTTTGTGTAGTATACAGTTAACATATAGATGAATTGATATTCAAGAAACAGCTACAAAGAGATGCAAGTTTAACTTTCAGTGAGAAACAACCAATCAGAAAACTGTGTTTTTCTGCTAAGAATAATCTGTAAGAATGTACACCAAAATGTATAAATACGTGTTGATTTTCTTAATAAACGATCTGTTGCCTGGTCCTTGTTACAAGAATATCGTTTTGTTTTACATTCATTGGGAAATACAAAAACCTTTATTATATTGAATATCATATATCTAATGCGCAAATTTTTTCAAACGGTTAAAAGTGAACTTGGTTTGGACATATATATGGGGTAAAGACCATTTGTATCAAAACCAACCATTTTTCGTTATTCTCTAATTGAATGCCATTTATTCTCCTCTTTATTTCATATGAATTAGTTACCCTAGCGTTTGAATGATTTTTAATGGGACATAGTATTCGAGCTAAGTGTTTTGAAATCTGCAATTGGTCGTAGGGGTGCCTGGCTTGTATGACGATGATAGTTAGATGTCTTTTGTGTATACAATTGGTGGGTGGTGGCTAGCAATGGAATCCAGGATGCACATTTTGTCGTATTTGGGACTCGTCAGCTGGATGTACCTGCATTTCTCAACCTGAGACCGAGCATTTCGGTCCAATCAATCGACGGGAAAATCAAAAATTCAATTCAATAAGATGTCTCTTTTGTCCTATAGAATTGTGCTTTCTTAACCTAGATAACATTCAATAATTTTGTGTGTGTATGCCTGTATTCACCTGTCTCACACACAACACAATCTATCCATTGGTCAGAATATAAAAGCAAAAACAAAAAAATTTAAAATGACATGTGATATAGACATGTATAGCCTAGACAGACGAAGTGATCAACTTACGCTTATCTACCTAATAAAGGAAAGCATGTGTGTCACGAACACACATACACGCACATGAGCGCACACACATACACACACCGAAGCATTTTATTCGTGTTCTTATTGGTTAACTTTTATTCGAATCGACATAATTACTATTGATTGGTTGATTCATGAAAATGTCACAGGTAGGAAAAAAAGAAAAGAAAAGAAAATGTCACTATCTGTTATAATGACGACCGACCTGAAAATGGTTTAGGGAAAAAGTGAAAAAGAGTTATGGAGTCGTTATTTTCAGGATTATTTTAGTTTCACTTTCCCTGGTCGAAAAGCAATTAACTCTGTGTATATAATCGAAGAGCAAAAAAAAAATAGTTAAAACATGGGAACTATCGTCTTTATCATGAAATAAATAAATAAATGTATTCAGAATGCCTAAACATTATCATGTGATATATGGCATTCTTATTTCCAGTGCGATTATTATTTCATGGATTAGAGAAGGTAAGTTGCACCTCTGTCGTTTTGTTCGATTTTCATAGTTAACTTTGGTCACTGTTGTCGTGTTTATTAACGCGCTGTTTGGTGATGATGATGATTACAGACTAATGATGAATGGAGATTTTCAGTATTTAGTTTCTAGGGTTTTGTTTGGGATTGATATGAGTTATAAACCAGAAAGGAGTACTGGCCAATTGTTTCGTCCTAGTTTGGGAATCGTTGGTAGTATGTGTACCAAATAGGGTGGAAACCCACGACCCCACACCCGGTCACAAGACAGGCTCGTAGACCATTTAGTCACTGGGTTTTTAATAATAATAATAATAATAATAATAATAATAATTTGCTTTGTTCCAAAAGCAGTACCAGTGTGAAATTTTCAGCACATATCTACAGTACTGCATCTAATTTTATCAAATATTTAAAAAGAGTATTTCAAAATATATATATAAAAAACAACAAAAACAAAAAAAACACAAAATAGCGAAAAAATGCAAAAAAATACCAAAAAGTAGAATGGAAAATAAACAACAATAATAAATAATATCTCAGTATTGGGTAGTGGAACCTATAATATGTTGATGCTTGGTGACAGTAAAGCTATAGTCATACTAGAAGTTATGAAATGATATTTAAGAATATTCATCACCAGGCTGATCAGTTAATTTGATTGAACAACACTAAACAATCATAAAATAAACATTACAGGGTTTTTTATTTTTATTGTTAGCACTAATGCAGTGTTTGTTTGTGGTAGTGTGAGTAAACCTGTATAATACAAAATTTTTAAGATGGTAATAATGGCATTCACAACCAAGATTGTCAGTTAATATTGCCGAACAAAATAAACAACCAAAAAACTAATAATACATGATGGTTAGTGACAGGACAATTTTGTAATACTCATAGTGATAATATAGTCGGAACCAGTAGATACACAAAAGAGGGAATATAGTCAAGTACAAAATAGTAAGCCAGTGTTAATAATTTAGGTGGCTGAGTATGTTTAAGAAGGTGTTCACTACAGAATACAAATAAGAGAGAAATAAAAGAACCGAAATTATGTCATTAACAACAAAGCAAGTCATAGGTCTCGCGCTTAACATCACTTAGAACACGGGCCAAATATGGTATCGTTGAGTTCCTATACTTGGTTGTTCTAGCGGATATCATTTTGTAGGGATTTCTGGTTCTACCTGATTAGATAAAAGGAGAGAGTTGGGAATAGAGGGGGTGTTGAGGGTCGCAGAGTATGGTTTTAGATCATTTTTCGCGTGTATTCAGATGCCCTTCTACTAATGTAGTGACGAGCTGACTGAGTTTTGCACCACCAGTCCTACTAACTACCTTCAACATCCTTCTCAGGATGGTATAGTCAGTTCTTTTTCAGTAGCCCAGGGAAGATTAATGGGGAGCAGTAAAGTAGAATAGGTAAGATACGCGAGTTGACAAATTGTGAAAGTAGAGGTTGGGTGATTCCAGATAGTCTGAGTTTCTTAATTATTATTATCATTTCCTTTAATTCCTAGAGGAACAAAGGGCTTCAGTCACGCGTCTCCATTGCTTTCGGTTCTCTGCCAACGTTTTCACCTGGCTCCAAGTCTGCAACCCACATGCTTTCATCTCTTCTTCACATGACTTCCTCCAAGTCACCCTCACATTGACGACCAAATCTCTGCCTCCCATTCGGGTTCCACTCGAGTGATAGCCTGGCGTGTGATGTCACTTGTTGGTTTCCTCAGAGTATGGCAAATCCATCTCCATTTCTTCCTGCTTATTTGTTGCACAGTCGGTTCCTGATTGGTTCGCTCATTGCCAGAGGTCCCTCTCTGTTGCTGATCTTTTCTGGTCGGCCATCTGATCTTGGGTATTGAGTGAAGGCAGCTGTTAGTGAAGGACCGTGGTCTGTTTGAGGTGCTCTTTATGACGCGCCAAGTCTCTGATCTGTACAGTAACACTGACTTCCCATTAGAGTTGAAAATGTGGATCTTATTTTTTATGTTGAGTGCTGTTGACCTCCATACAGACTTGAGAGTAATGAAAGCTTCTCTTGCTTTCCGGATCCTCGCACCTTGATATCGTCGTCAGTTCCGTCCGCCTGTAGTTGAAACGACTACTATGTTTTGGTTTAGGTTGGTTCTAGAGTTGGTGCCCGACAAATCGGGTGATTTTAAAAAAGAAAACAGAAATAGAGATGAACATCCATCGAGATAATCCTGAGCGAACCAATCAGATTGACTTTTTACGAGTTGATCACGGATTAATATCAGTTATAGAATCATTGAAAACCAGACTTAGGGAGTACTGGATAGCTGTTACATCCTAGTTTGGGAATCAGAGGCAGTACGCACCCAAGAACTTCCGGTTACAAGGCAAGCTAGCTTGTAAACCATTAGGCCAGCGACTGGGACCCGATTCAATGGCCAGTTCATGAATTCTAACTTCTACCAATTCGTGATTTTTAGCGCGACCCCAACAAATGTCATCGAGGGGACATCCATCCTCATACGTGACATCTGGATGGACCTAACGGTTCTACCAAACGAAAGGATGGTGTGCACGGACTTCGTTGCAGATTTCACTCTGATTTGGTTTTAGAATTCGGTGTGGAATATAATTAAGGATTAACAAGATGGTTAATGACTACAAATTGGATTAAGGATGAGTATTTCGCCTTGTTTCGGGATCTCAGCAGCATCAGGGTGTACTGTCATCCTCTCCTCCATAAGTAATCAATCGTGTTCTCACTGAGAATTGAGCCCTGTCTGTATCCATCAAAATGAGGTACAAATTAACCTTAAAACAAATAGCAACAAACGATACACGCTGTGCAAGAGATAGCTCTTTTAACTCTCGTGGCTTAATGGAGGATACTTCAGCGGTTGAAACGAAGAATGCAGAGTTTGAGTCTCAGAGAGAGAATACTATCATCATTCACTTGGACTGCAGGTAGGTACGTTCAGATGGCAGAAATACTGAAGAAGATTCCTTACGTTGAAGTGTTTCAGGAACAAACTACTAATTTTTAATAGCAATTTCGTTATTCATCCAGAATGACTATCGCTCACGTTTAGCTGGTAGAGTTATGAGATGGTGCATCGGTGGCACCGTGGTTAGGACTCTCGCCGACCATGCACATGGTCTGGGGTTCGATTTCCTGCCGGCTCACACCTAATATAATAATAATAATAATAATAACAGCTTTATTCCAAACAGTATTTGTGGTACAGGTATGGAATTTTCAGCGTGCATTACAGTATATTGCATCTAATTACCTCATAAATTATATAAGATTTTTAAAAATCAAAAATAAATAAAAATAAAATAAATAAGTTATAAATAAATAAAATAAATAAATATTAAAAATTAAGAAAAAAAAACAGCGTAGAGTATTTCATTTCAAACAATGCACCACAGGATTTGAAATATAAAGTTGATGTGTGGTTGTAGATGAGAACAACAGTGTAGTAGTAACGAGGAAAGGAAAACAAAAACTAATGGGACTATTTGTTAGAGTGCCGCAGTAAGTTTATCGTGTCATACCTAACGGATTTCTCATCACATAACAGCTGTGCCAGATATGGTATTGTGGAGTTTTTGTATTTGGTAGTCCTAGCATATAGCCTCCTATAGCTGCTTCTAGTTCTTCCAGATGAAATGCAAGGAGATAGATGCGTATAGAGAGGATGCTTGGGGTCCGACAATATTGTATTCGCTAGTTTCTTACATGACATTATATGTCTATCTACAATAGTGTTCACCAGTTGGTTTAACGATATCCCACTTGCCCTACTAACAGCTTTTAGTGCCCTTCTCAGCGAAGCAAAGTCTTTCTTAAGTAGTCCAGGAAAGACTAATGGGGAGCAGTAAAGGAGGATGGGTAGAATACAAGAATTTACAAACTGAGAAAGCAAAGACTGCTTTATGCCAGACTGCCTAAATTTCCTAATGTAGAACGTTAAGCGAAACATCTTTCTAGTAACTAGCAAGATGTGGGAAGACCAGGAAAGATCGGTGGAAAAACTCAGCCCAAGGTACTTGACATTAGATGTATTTTCAACCTCTGTGCCGTCAATGAGAGTGGGGCCATGTGAGCTAACTAGTTGCTGTAGGTCACATTTACGTCTGAAAGTGAAATTGACTACCTGACATTTAGACGGATTAAGCTTAAGTCCGTTTGAAGAGGACCACTGACTAATTTCCGACAGAAAGCTATTTAATTTGGAACAATCTGACTGAGAGTTGACAGGCATAGAAACCGAGAGGTCATCGGCATACTTAACAAAAGTGGCTACATCAGAATGAGGCAAGTCATGTAAGAAAAACGAAACAGAAAGGGAGAAAGAACAGCACCTTGAGGAACACCAGCTAAAGTAAGTGAGGTAGTGGAGGATTTTCCATTGTAGACGGTGTACTGCTTCCTTTCAGAAAAATAGGAATGCAACCACTTATTTGTCCAGCTTTCAGCCTGTGTTGCAGCAAGCTTACTTAGCAAGAGAGACCTGGGAACAGAGTCAAATGCAGATGTGTAATCAAGGAAGGCACAGCGAACGTATTTAGCCCCTTTATCTAAACTAGAGACTATGCTATGGTGGAGGACGACAGCGGCATCTAACGTACTCCTACTATGTTTATAAGCAAACTGGTTGGGGTCGTTGAAAGGTTTTAAAGAGGGATCAAGATTAAGTAAAATAAGTCTTTCCATAACTTTCAAGAAAGGTGAGGTAATTGAAATGGGTCTAAACTTAACATTAGGTCCACTTGTAGATTTAGGCACTGGAACGATCTTGATGTTTTTCCATGATTCAGGTATAATACTTTTGGAAAACGATTCGTTGAAAATGTCAGTTAGCGGGGAACACAAGATGTCGGCACACTTCTTAAGGATAACAGCAGGAACACCATCAGGACCGAGGGACTGAGTAGGCTTGAGAGATTGAAGACACTTGAGGACATCATTCGTGTTAAAGCATGAGAAGCAGTCATTGTTTACACTATTTGAGTTAGGAATCATAACATTTGCTGGGATACATATGAAGGATTCATTTAGCATATTAACATCTACAGAAATATCATTCAACATTTGCTTACCACCTGTGATTTCCTTTAATAACTTCCACATATTTGATGGGGATTTACATGAAAGAAACTTCTGGTTATAGAGAGCATTCAATCTTTGTAATTCAAGCTTAATCAAAGTGTTCATTCTCTTAACACCAGATTTGTTTTTCATTTTGAACAACCTTTCTTTTTCACGGCGGAGCTTTTTGAGTTGAGAAGAGGAGAAGCGATCGAATTTTAAGAAGATTGTCTCTTTTGGACAACAAACATCAAGACAGAAATTAAGATAATGTGTTATGTTGGCAATTGTGTTATCAAGAGCTTGTTCAGTAAATAGATCCCAGTTTGTGTCTTTTAACATGGACCTTAGGTTCAGTATGTTGTCATGGGAATAACATCTGTGTTGTGTTTTCTTTCCAAGGTATGAGAAGACCCTTTTGTGCTGCTTTCCATATACTTTGGGCAATATTCTTATGATACAGTGATCTGAATTTAGTAGTGGGGCTCTTTTTCGAGCTTCAAATATTCCTGCATCGTTTGTAAAAACAAGGTCAAGAGTGTTGTCCATTCTAGTCGGGAAGTTGACAATATTATCGTGTCCAAGTGAAATTAGGAAGCTGTGGTCACTAGAATTAAAATCACCAGTAACTATAGACAAGGAATTTCCGAAGGAGGTGGCAGCAAGGGAAGTAAATTCATCCGCAAATAAAGATAATTCTGTGGAGTTGCATCCAGGAGCAATATACATGTTCGAGATGTAAATGTAGTTGTATTTAGACAAATGTTTAGGTCGACACTTAACGGTGAGACAGTCAATATTGTCACTAGAGAATTTGAAACATACATTATTAGACGTACACCATTGTGAATTGATGAAGATGGCGACACCGCCACCGCGTTTCTTCCTGGAACTACACCGATCTTGTCTGAATAGTTTGAAATTATTTAGATACACTAGATTGTCATCATATAGATCATGAAGCCATGTTTCTTGAAGTGATATGATCCCAGTATTATGATATATAATGGAAGACACCAGCGATTGAAGACAGTTAATTTTAGCCGGCAGGGAGCGACAATTGGTACTCATAATTGCGGGAACAGTCATGAATTGAATAGGGGTATTTTTTAATGCTCTCTGCCAGCCGGCATGATGCTTTTTCTTGTCTTTTTTATGGAGTTGCAGATCAGTAGGTTTTAAAGATATTAGATATTCACGAGAATAAATAATCCGATTTGAGGTCATATTTGAATAAGATTTATTGATTAAAATATCAATTAGAAATGAGAAATTAGATGCAATACGATTTGTAATGTTTAAGGTAATTGGTAGCCCAAGATTTAAGCAGGCCGCCAAGGTCACATATATATATATATATATCTATGGTCGGCCTGCAAAATTTGGGTTACCGATGTCACATGCTGAAAATTCCATACTTGTACCAAAAAAATACGGTGTGGAATCAAAGTGTAATCAAAAATAAATAAAAAAAGGATTAGGGTCAAGATTTGGTTTATTTGATAACCTTCGGTGTATTAATCATTATTCAGTACTACTTACTATACGGTTCAGAAAATTGGCACATGGCACCACGGAAAGCACTTCCAGCAAACTCTTGCAGACTTGCAGCCAATGGTTGCCTCCTCTGGACACTCAAAGTGAGGTGGCGTGCCAGAAAAAAAAAGCGCAATCAGGAACTTAAGTAGGCATTGAACCAACCAGGAGCATACTGATAACAAATAAATCCGCAGCAGGAAATGGAGATGAATTGGGCATAAGTTGAAGAGACATTCAAGTGATGTACGTCTAGTGCAACCTAAACGAGCAATGACGATTTACACATTTTTGTCCGACGATGATATGGAAGAGATCATGTGAAGATGAAATGAAAGCTTGTAGAAGATGATAGAACCATAAACAAATGACAGCAAATTAGTGAGTGGAATGAAGATGTTCTGCTGAAGCTGTCTTCATGTTCTACTGAGAATCCATGGGATGAACAATGACAACAATAACGAACTTCATCTTCGACAATTGGGTAGTATTATTGTAACAACAGAAGACAAGGGCCAGGCTACAGATCGTTTGTTAGGGAAATCAACACATATTTATAGATTTTAATGTACATTATTATAAATTATTGTTAGCAGAAAAACACAGTCCTCTGATTAGTAGTTATTTCTCACTGAAAGTTAATCTTCCATCTCTTTGTGGCTGTTTTTCTTGAATGTCAGATCATCTATATGTTAACTGTATCCGCCTACGCAAAGTCTTTGTTCATATTTTTCTGACGACCAGTATTGGGGACATAAACATTGACGTAAATTACTGTCTACCAGTTCGGCTAGCAGCCAGCTGTCACCACATCATCAGCCCTCACACAGTATAATTGTACAGTATATCCTAGTTATGACACTACCACGTGTCAGATGACCCCCAACGGAAAGCTCAATGTGTGGCGTTTGAAGTGAAGTGAATACGGGAGTTAGACAAGCTGACTGCCTATTATCACCGAAGATGATATTCCTGATAGTGGTGGACTGGATTATGCGTCAGATTGTGGAAAGTGAGAGCACAGGAATACCCTGGACTGACCGGTAAGAAGTCTGTAGAAGATCAAGATTTCGTGCGTGGATGATTTATGTCTATTAATGTCGTATATTAATTCGAGGACTTACAGGTAGAAAACCAATAAACTATCCGGAGAAGTAGGCGACGAAGACAGGACTCCAGATGAGCATAGAGAAGACAGAAGTGATGAAGATAACCAACCGATCAACATCAACAACAACCAGCACCAATTACAATCAACCAGAGAAATTTGAAAGAAGTTACTTTCTTTACTTATCTAGGCAGCCAGCCTAGTTTCAACCACAGAAGATGTACAGCACGGATGAAGGTGTCAAAGCGGGCCAAAATTGGAAAGGTAAGATACGCGTTCATCGACTTGAACCTCGTCTGAAAATCTACTGTCACTCAGCATAAACAACAAGACTGGGATTTTCAACACAAATGCGGGTCAGAAATTCGTCGTGTGTGTGTGTGTTACGGATAGGATTTTCAACAGCCTATTGCAGAATTCTGTCAGTTATTACGTGTTTCGTTGGCCAGCCGGCCAGAAAGAATTGACAATAAGGAACCCTAGTTGGGAACAAGCTGACAAGGCAAGAGCCGATTGCTCAACAGACATGTATGAGAAAATAAGACGGATTGGGCATACATTGAGGCGGCCGTCGTATGACACCACGCTCAGTGCAGCCCATTGCTCGAGTGGAATGGGAAGCGACCAGTTTGTCGTCAGTGTGAGAGTAACATGGAGGAGATAGTGTGGCGAGATGATAGACTATGACAAATTGCGGGGTCAGCTAAAGAGGACTGGAAGCGACCGGACAAAGTCAAGATATGCTTTTGAAAACAGTTTAATGCCTAAATTTCATCTATGTGTATCATTTTATTTGGTCTGACTTTTTACATTAAGAAGTTAAGGCACTGAGGTATATCTCAACCACTCCTCTTACAGTTTGTCAACTCGTGTATTTTACCTATTCTTTTTCACTGTTCACCCTTACTTATTCTTTCCTGGATTGCTTAAAAAAGACTATGTCATACTTCGTAGAGCTCTGAACACTGACTGTCAGTAGGGTAAGTGGTGGTATCTCATTGGGCTATATCGTCGACATTGTCACTGATAGGCACTTGATGTCATGCAACAAATTTGCCAAAGGAATTTTGTCAGACTCTGAGCGTCCACTACAGTACCTGCAGCTCCAACCTGATGTCTCCTCAGGTAAAACAAGATTTCATTTAAAAAGACTTTATGCACGCGCACGTCTAAGTATAAAAATTCCACTATACCATATTTAGCACGTACTTTATGCGATGAAAATAGTGTCAGGCATGAACTAACTAACTAACCATCTGTGCAATACTAAATAAACCATTTTCTCCATCCTTATTCCCCCAAGGTTTATTGTTATTTTTGTTCTTATATTTACAGTCCTCTCAATTTTTCGTTTTTATTTATTTATTTTTCGTAAGTCTGAACATCATTTAAGATGTGTTATAACTGCTGTTTTTTGTGTTTCCCCTCACTATACTATCTCAACAGAACATTAGATCCAATAATCTACAACATGCTAAAATTTCCAAGCCAAAGTGAATCGACAATACTGTTTAAAACAAACTCACTGTTATTATTATTGTTATTATTACTATATCTAACACTCTCAATTCGTGCTTCGAATATTTTTCACTTTATATTGTGAATGTGGACAAATTTTTATTTAAAGTAAATCAGATGCAATATTGTGACAAATGCTGAGAATTCCATTCTGTACTATAAGTACTGTCTGTTTTGGAATAAGGTAGATTATTATTATTATTATTAATATAAAGTTGAGAATAAAGAATTATAGAACAGTAATGCAGTTACCTGAGATAATTTCTTTCCCATTATCTTGTTTTTTTTATTACAGCTTATTCAGGTCATTCTGAAAAACGTCTGTTGAAATATCTGTTCGATCAAAAGAGATGGGATGCACACAATCCAATGGAACGTCCTGTTTCCATCGATGGGAAACCAGTACAAGTCTTCCTCAAGTGTTTTCTAAATCAAATTATGGATATGGTAAGCTTAATTATTTCATATCCCTTTTTACTTTTATATAAATAAGAAAAATAACACTGTCTCCACCCTTCACAAAATGTTACTACAAAATGACAGTCAACGAAGTGTCTTCCTTGTCTTTTTTACGACATAGAACTTTGCACCGATGTGCACCACTTCAAGTCGCCACACTCCCCTCCATGTATCACACAAAGCAACAGAAGAAAGTAGAAGAAATTCATAACAGAGACAGTAAACAGAGGTGTGTGACAAAGGAATAGTAATAACGAACGGAGAACGATATAGTTCCATTTGAAATTATAAGTCACAAGGAGTGGATGCATCTGCACCAGCCATCATTGTGAACGATTTTGAGCCATATCACCAATTGTTTCCAGACATTGGTTTTTAACGTCATGAGGACCCCAACCAGGAAGCCAGCCTACACTTCCTTATGTGACTGGCTCAAACTAACTGTTGTGGATTTCATTGACTGGTGCCGCCATGTTTTAGTTTGACCGCCGGTAGCTCTTTTCCAGCCTGACCCTATATCAGCTAACATTGTCCGTCATTGAGGAAGGCGATGGCTAGGCTAGGCATACGTAACACATACGTAACCATCTCAATCGATGAAATTTCACAGCATAGTCGATTGATTTCCTCTCCCACCTACCTAGCACTCGACGCCTAACTTCAATATTGCTCACCTTATTAGACCACTTCACACGGGAGATAGAATGGAGGCACTTATAATCAAAGACATTTAATCTTTTCATGTCTTCCACTCTCAATGGCCATTTCTCGCTTACAGACATAAAGGAGGACGGAGCAGACTGCTGAGCAGTACACCCGCCCTCTGGTCGATAACCAGCTGGATATCACGTCTACGCCAGAGACAACGTAAACTGGCATTTGCGAAACTAGCACTCTGTATCCATACTGAGATTTCGTCAGAGATCAACCTGATGGCACTGGCTGATGGTACTTTCCCAAATAAGTGAAGCGGTCAACGTGCTCTACTACTTCACTCCCTTTTTCTAAACTAAGAGTCGGTGTAGTCCAGCCAGTCCTGTAACATCATCTTACATTTGCCAGCAGGAGCGAATCGCATGCCAAACATTCGTAGATTGCAGCTCAAGGTGTTCAGAAGACTCTACATTTTGCCAGCGTCCTCGCCTAGAAGGACTATACCGTCTGCATATTCTAAGTCAACGAGATTATTTCCTGGTCGCAAGTCAATCCCTGAGTCTCTGAAGTGAGTTAGGGTTAAGTCCATTAGTACAGCTATGATAAAATTATCCCCATTTCTATTTAACGTACTAAAGAGATGTGTGCATGTGTGTGTGAAGCAACCACTAATGCTGATTACGTATGAAAACTTCCCCATGAGATGAAATTTAGACAAGTAACAACTAATTAGTTATGAACACAAAAGTGGTCACGAGCTGGCATCAGTTAGAGAACCATTGGACAACCAGTAGGGAGTACGGGACAGCGATTTCTTCCTAGTCACTGGGATATTTCAGCAGTACACACCTACAGACAGGGTTCGAACCCAAGGCCTTCTGGTAACAAGGCCAGCTCGTAGTCTATTTAGCCACTGGGAGTCGGCCCAATGTCTTGTGAATTCCAGCTTCTGCTAATTCGTGATTTATGTTTAGCGACTGACCCTACGCAGGAATTTACCTTTGGTCCTCGTGAGAAGTCGTAGCTAGTGGGGTTCACCAAGTTAGGTAAGTGGACAGTCAGTCACCAGTGAAATTGGCTGATGGTTGCACCAAATATGTATCACGAATTGGCAGAAGTTGGAATTCATGGCCCATTGGGTCGGGTTCCGATGGTTTTTAATGATCTACTAGCTCGCCTCATAACCAGAAGATCCTGGGTCGGAGTCCTGTCAGTGGGTGCGTACTATTGAAGGGTCCCAAATTACGACAAGACAGCTGTCCAATACTTCCCGGTTTTATGAGAAGGTTGGAGGCAATCGGCCACAGGAAGTCTTGACTAGATCTAGGTTTCGTGCTAGTTGACACTCACCAGTCAGTCAGCAAGGCAGGCGTATCTGCAACTGCCTTGAAGGAACTCACGTCCCTTATGTGACTCAAACCCGTGTCACCCAGTGCCGTCTGCAGTTATGGACGTTACCGTTGAGCTAGGTAGCTATTCGGGTCCTCAATCGCCCGACTAGACGCATTACACAAGTTACTGACTAGTGTATTATTATTTATTATATTATTTAAACGCAGAAAAACTTGGTATAATATGGCACCAAGAAAGATGCGCCACACACACACAGATAGGCTGGGAATCCAGACAAAGGCGAAAAGCTGTCGAAGGTGAAGAAGTCAAGGTTAGCAAAAGTAAAATACAAGAATCTATGTATAAAAATAAAAGTAAGGTTGGAAAGACATAAGTTGCTTGAGGCATCATTATTACTTGAAATCACTGTTACGAGCACGCGGTGAGTTTCAGTGATAGTTTGTTGCTTTATTTTATTTATTGTGTGAGGGCTGAGATACCGCCCGGGCGCCCAGACCGAAGCAAGTGGTTTTCTTAAGGGACCGCCCACCCCCTGGAGCCTTTGACTTGGAGCCTAATCCTCAAGGTAGCAGAGCAGCATCAAGAGCTGCATTCCTATGGTTGCCGGTGACCCATATGGGTTCATACGCCATTTGATCGCATTAGATTCTGGAGCCTATGTATCCCTCATAGTAACTGCTTTTAGTCTAACTGCTATCCAAACAACCTTCCTGACATGGTAGGACCTGTAGGGACATGAGTCCAAGCCAGTTTAGCTTGTTGGGTTACTGTGGTATTCAAGCCTGACCACCACGGCAAGGTAGCAGTTGTCGGCAAGGACTGACAAGTGTCTAGTCAAAAATACTCCTTAGTTTTAGTCATTACTTCTCTAATCGATGTCAGTTCATGCTCAACCGCTGTAACCAATCAAATCCCTGCAAGCCAGCATTTGATAATTAACGCGGAATCATTTGGAAATACTTGACAAGAAATAAGAGAACAAAAGAAATGAAAATGAGTTAGAAAAATTAGAAAAAAACAAACAAACTGAAGGATTACATGGGATGTATTATTTAGAAATTCAGGAAAAATAAAAAAAATTGACACTATAAAGCCATGGCAGTAAAAAAGTCAGGAACACAGACATCTCTGAACATAAAATTTTGAGTTTTTCCCCATGATTGCTAAAGTTTTGGCTACGAGATCCATTTTCACTGGTTTGGTCGTAGTTTATGTGTATGACTCAAACAAAATGAAGTCTTCAAAAGAATGGATACTGAACAAAGAGTACTCTTTTCGATAACCCCTTCATCATCAGCCTCTACATTTATACATACATTATAGGGAATGAATGAGTTAGTGTTATAAAAGACATTAATGTTGTGTGCGTCGGTGGCACAGTGGTTAGGACTCTCGCCGACCATGTACATGGTCCGGGGTTAGAGCCCGCACCGACGCACACCTGATATCTATGGTCGGCCTGCAAAATTTGGGCTACCGATATCCATGCTGAAAATTCCATACTTGTACCGAAAATACAGTGTGGAATCAAGCTGTAAATCAAAAAAAAAAAAAATAACATCAAATCAATAATATTGATTGATTACAGCTGAATCGCATCAACATAGAATAAGCTGAGTGTCAGAAACATTAGGAAAGATAATATTACAAATTCATGAGTTTATAGTCTCCACTGAAGGCCAGAGCAGTAGTAGGGACTGAACTTGCTTCTTTTGGACACAGAGTGCTGGTTGTTTGAAGCGAACCGCAATAGCCCCTGCTACTTAGAGCACGCGGTGATTCGATGTTTTTGGTAATTTATTTGGCACTCGGTATAATATAGAGAAGGATTCATCTATGCTGGCTTTGTGGCCAGTTTGCACCAGATGTTCCAATATCGAGCTGTTAATGGTTTTCACTACACCTCTGCTTAGCCATGCTGGGAGATGTTCTCGAGCCAGCACGAAAAATCAAGTTCCTAGAGTCACGGCTAATATAACTGGCTCCACAAGCGCAGTTGAATTGATAGATACAATTAGAAGTGGCTAGTCTAGGTACTTCATCTTTCAGTCGAGGAATCACATTCGGTCGTGTAGAGAATAAGACGTGTAGTTCGCCAGCATTAAAAGTTCTTTGAACTGATTATCTTAATTTCCTCGTAATTATCTCACTTGGTATATCACTCTTGAATTGTAGTAGTATATAAATTGGCTTCTTGTTTACAGATAGTGAGTAGTCCTTTTCCGCTTTCTTCGTCATGTGTTTCTTGATAAATTTTCCGGGATGGCCATTTTCAATCAAAGTATCATATTCAATGCTTAATTCATCTTCAATTACTTCTTCTGAACATATAGCTCTAACTCTGTGGCTGAGGGTCTTCACTAAATTTCTTTTATACTTGATAGGAACGAACTTGTATCTATCAATTCAACTGCGCTTGTGGAGCCAGTTATATTAGCCGTGACTCTAGGAACTTGATTTTTCGTGCTGGCTCGAGAACATCTCCCAGCATGGCTAAGCAGAGGTGTAGTGAAAACCATTAACAGCTCGATATTGGAACATCTGGTGCAAACTGGCCACAAAGCCAGCATAGATGAATCCTTCTCTATATTATACCGAGTGCCAAATAAATTACCAAAAACATCGAATCACCGCGTGCTCTAAGTAGCAGGGGCTATTGCGGTTCGCTTCAAACAACCAGCACTCTGTGTCCAAAAGAAGCAAGTTCAGTCCCTACTACTGCTCTGGCCTTCAGTGGAGACTATAAACTCATGAATTTGTAATATTATCTTTCCTAATGTTTCTGACACTCAGCTTATTCTATGTTGATGCGATTCAGCTGTAATCAATCAATATTATTGATTTGATGTTATTTAAACAACATTAATGTCGTTTATAACACTAACTCATTCATTCACTATAATGTATGTATAAATGTAGAGGCTGATGATGAAGGGGTTATCGAAAAGAGTACTCTTTGTTCAGTATCCATTCTTTTGAAAATAAAGTGTGTTGATTCTGTATGACTAGAAGTGAGATATGGACTGTTGTCTGTTCGCCTTTTGAGCAAGTAGGCTAGTAAGTATTCATGGGCAATGTATGTCTGGACAATGTCCCTCTTGTACGGCCTATGCGCTTGGCCTCACAGGAATGAATACGTATTCGTAAATGCCTGTTGACACTATCGGCAGTAGGATCCTGTCTTTCACGTTTTGTTGAAGAAGAGTGTGAGTGTGCGTGTGTGCGGAGAAGGCAAGGCGTTGAGAATTTCCTTAATTATTATATTTCTCATGAATACTAAGATTTAATATTAGATGGTTTTTCGGAGCATTCAGGTCCCACAGAGCTTTTTGATTTTTCTCTCGTTCGGTAAAGGAATTTGTCGATAGAGCTCATATGTGAATAATCTGTCTTTTAGAACAACACATTTAAGCGAACAATGTTGTGCTTTCAATTAGATCTCATCAGGCTTAACTCTAATATGGATATAAGTTTACAAATAAAATTCAAATATAAACCAATCATGGTATTTTGTCTATAGGTTAACAAGATTGTGTATATAAATTGTGTAATTAGCCATAATAGTTGTAATGATAATAATAATATTAATGGTTTTATCAATAATAGGGATGAAAAAGTGAGGCAATCTGTGATAACACGAATAATGAAAACAGCATGATTAAACAAACAGATATGTTCAGGTGGAAGTAGTCGATAAAGGCTAGTAAAAACAAATGAACCGATCAAGTAATGTTATATTGTAAGCGAAGGAAATGAGACACGTTTATAATGAAGATGCGATAATATTAGGGATGATAAGAAAGGGGTTGAAAATATAAACAGGGGGTGGTGTAGAAGTCATTAGCTAGTTATGTCTTAATAGCCCAACAAGGGAGGGCTAATGGTTGTACGAACTCCTTTTGAATATATAGTTTAGGTTTAATAGTTCGAATGCCTATCGCCTGCTTCAGTTGTGTGCGTGCAGTAGACGAATACCAAGTCTATTAGAAAGATTTGGTAAGATACGATAAATTATTTTGAAAGCTCTCGTTTTACCAACCACATGACCACTATCAATTAAATTTGATAAAATTGAGCTACGGATTGTTTTCGTCTGTCCCTTGCCAAACCACGATGGGAGATGTTCACTAACACGTCGGTTGGCTAAGCTGTCTAGTAGTACGCCCAACATAACTGTCACCGCATGTGTAGTTGAATTGATAAATACACTACCTAGTAGCCTATCTTCTGTTTGCGTCCCAATCATTCGTCGGCTAGAGAATGACAAACCTAGGTGTGCTGCGTAAAATGTTCTTCGTATACTCGTGGAAAGTCTCTGGAGCAAAGTCTCATTAGATAAGTCACCATTAAATTGTAACTTAATAAACAGAGGCTTTTTACGTGCAGTCAGTGTCTCAGGTTTTCTCTTTGATGTTTTCATATGTTTCTTTATGAAAGTACTCTTGTCTTGTCATTACTCACTAAATAATAATAATGATAATAACAATAATAATAATACTCTGATTGCCGTCTTTTGATTTGTATTTCAGGATGAAAAGAATCAAATTTTGTCAACTATCATGTGGCTTGATATAGTAAGTGTACTTCATTGTTGAGTACGATTTAACCTTCAATTGATTTGCAAGTTTTAACACATTATCCCAATGTTTAAAATTGTCGGCTAGAAATGAAAGTGAACAAGCGTATCTTTTACTTCCTGTAACCACCAAAACTGTCAGACAGTGAGTGGGAAACGAAAAGATAGGAATATCCTGGACCGACGTGAAGAACCTAGAAGACCTGAATTTTGCGCGTGGATGATTCGTGTTTCATGTCACACAAAATCAACAACCTACAAGCGAAAACTGACAAACTGGTCGAAGAAGCAGCCGGCGAAGATAGGACTCCAGGTGAACAAAGACAAGACGGAGGTTATGAAAATAACCAACCAACAACAACAACAACAGCAGAAACAACATCCAGTGCCAATCACCATCAACAGGAGGAATTTGAAAGAGGGTACTTAATTCACTCACCTATCTAGGCAGCATTGTCTCAACTACAGGAAGTCGGAACAGACGAGGAGGCGAGAAACACATTCATCAACCTGAAACCAATCTGGAAATCTTCTTCACTCAGACACCATCAACAACAAAATTCAGTCGGAGTTTCAATACAAACAATGTCAAGTCAGTCAGCTCCTCTATACGGATCAGAAACTTGGCGCTTGGCGGGTCACAAAGAATATTTCCAACAGCCTGTTGCACACCCTTATCAACCAACAACTGTCAACTATCGCTCTATACTGAAGATGAATCAGATGGCCGGGTCGGAAAGAATCACCAACAAGAAACTATGGGAAGGAACACACAAAACAAGAACCAACTGATCGCCAACCAACAAATATGCAGGAGAAAGTAGAGATGGATGGATTGGACACTGGCTGAGGAGGCCGCCGCTGGGTGACATCGCACGCGCATCAGGCCATTGCTCGAGTGGAACCAGGCCGAAAGGGAAGCGGCGAGTGAGACGTTGGTGTAAGGATGACATGGAGGAGATCATGTGATGAGGAGTTGGTACAGTATGGAATAACATGGATGCAAGTGAAAAGTACAGGAGAAGACAGAAAGAAGCAAGTGGAGACGTGCAGTTGAAGCTCTGTGTTCCACTAGGAACCCAAGGGAACAATAATAATAACAATAATGACAACCAAAACTGACTCGTTATTGTCTGAATGCAAGGAACTGATCTTTGCGCTCTATTTTATAGCTGAGAAAAACTTCCTTGAGTTAATCACAGTCATGAAATACTGCAAAGATAGTCATAAAAGAGGGTTATTCGTTGGTAGATCACTGTATGTGGTTCTATTCTGTCACCTGAGTTTTAAATTGAATGAATGAAGTTCAGAAAAGCATATCACTTAAATCTGTAGAAGTTGAAGGTAATTCTTTATCTCTCTTAGATATATTGCTTAGTCAACGGACGGCTTGATGGATCAATAAAGCGATCTATTCATAGAAGACCCACATGGAGAGGACAGTATATTGAATATCACAGTTTATGCCCCGTTCGGTATAAAAGATGAGCCTTAGGAAGGTACCGCTTTAGTAGAATCCAACAAATATGCACTGAAGACACACTTGATGATGTTGAAGAAAGAAAGTTGACACAAACTCTGGTTGATAACAGTTATCTAGACAAGTTCATCAGGAGATATGAAGTAGTCAGTGGAACACCAAGACCCACTCTCTAACTCGTCCCTAAGAAAGATGGGCATCATAGCAGCTTGATAACTAGATAAAAACTGAACGCTGCTGTTAAAAAGACTTTTTATGCAGCTAATATCATAATAATAGAGAATGTAGAGGCATTATATCTATCTAAGCCCTTCGAACATGCGAAAAATGACGTCACATCCCACAGTATATAACTATTTGAATGTACGTGTGAACACACATACATAGGAAGGACTCACCGATCTCTACAAGTAAGGGCTGTCTTAACAGCATATTCCTAAATGGCCCCAGAAGTAAATAGAATCCCCAGAACCCATTAATGGTGAGAGCAGGAGACCTAGCTCTTCTATTGAGAAACATATTACAGAGACAGGGCATAAAATTGACGTTTACACGTCTTTTAAACCTATCTAAAGAACGCATTTTGGGGTGGGCGTATCCTAAAGTTTGTGGAAGCCTTAGTTGACAATTAGAAAGTTTAAACCACCTTTATGCGTTCATCACAAACAATTCATCACACTAAACCTTCCTTGGTAAACTTTGTTTTGATACTAACCAGGGTAGATGTAATATTCCCTCTCTCCTATTTGGTTTAGTGATCTGCATTGTTATTTTGAACTTCAATATGTCCTTTCAACTTGACTTAAGTCTATTTTCTGACATCTTAACTTTATATTAATTTCATATAAATACAGTCCTATGATAAGTCAGTGCGTGTAATCAGATTGTTCGAAATGTGTGTTGCGCAAATATACACATTACACACGATTCAGACAGATTACGTCTTCCTTCTTATTGCTTTGCCTAACTAAATTCATAAAGGAAACTTACTGTTTTAAACAAACCATAACGTCAGTACTCAAAATGACCTCAACAGTGTCTTCACAATCTCATCATCTTTTTAAAATTTGCTTGAGTTCAAAATATACTTCTAGAAGCACATTTTCGTCCCCTTTAATGAGTTTAAAAAAATCAATGATAATAACAAAAATAACCTGTAAAAGTAGGGAAAGAAACGAACATTTACATTTAATAAAATCTGATGATATAAAATGGATGCGCTTGACTGTTCTCATGTGGCTCTATCCCTCGTTGTGCTATCATTAAACATACTCCTGGAGCTTGTTACCCCAGTCTGTCAACAGATAAGTTGTACAATATTATTGCGTATTAATTTTTGGTTTTTCACTTGTTTTCACTTGTGCATCGGTGGCATAACGGTCAGGACTCTCTGATCATGCACATGGTTCGGTGTTCGATCCTCTGCCGAAGCACACCTGATATCTATGGTCAGCCTGCAAAATTTGGGCTACCGATATCACATGTTGAAAACTCCATACCTGTACCAAAAATACGGTGTGAAATCAAGATGTAATCAAAAATAAAATAATTCATATCAGGGCACACACCAGTGCATAAGCCTTCTGCCTGAACTTGATTCATCAGTACATATATGGTAGGTAGTGTACTGTTGAGGATCAATTGAGGAAAGCAAGTTTAATACATGCTGACATTAAGATCTATTTGTGGAGGTTGAAATTGGCACTTACAAAGGTATTCCAAGGAATTCACTTCATATTAGGACTTGCACTGAAGCGATTTCGTCTAGTAGGATATTGAAAACTTCACAGTTAGACCAACAATCCAACTCAGAGGACATAACCAAATTAAAAAAAACTCTACTCATTTTTGTTCCCGTAAATTTTTGTCTCTTATAGCCACATTGTATTATTATTATTAATGTTCCCTTGGGTTCCTAGTGGAACACAGAGCTTCAACTGCACGTCTCCACTTGCTTCTTTCTGTCTTCTCCTGTACTTTTCACTTGCATCCATGTTATTCCATACTGTACCAACTCCTCATCACATGATCTCCTCCATGTCATCCTTACACCAACGTCTCACTCGCCGCTTCCCTTTCGGCCTGGTTCCACTCGAGCAATGGCCTGATGCGCGTGCGATGTCACCCAGCGGCGGCCTCCTCAGCCAGTGTCCAATCCATCCATCTCTACTTTCTCCTGCATATTTGTTGGTTGGCGATCAGTTGGTTCTTGTTTTGTGTGTTCCTTCCCATAGTTTCTTGTTGGTGATTTTTTCCGGCCTGGCCATCTGATTCATCTTCAGTATAGAGCGATAGTTGACAGTTGTTGGTTGATAAAAGTAACGTTTGCAACAGGCTGTTGGAAATATTCTTTGTGATCCGCCAAGCGCCAAGTTTCTGATCCGTATAGAACAGCTGACTGACTTGACGTGGTTGTATTGAAACTCCGACCGAATTTTGTTGTTGATGGTGTCTGAGTGACGAAGATTTCCAGATTGGTTTCAGTTTGATGAATGTGTTTCTCGCCTTCCCGATTCTCGCTCGATTTGACATCCTCGTCGGTTCCGACTTCCTGTAGTTGAGACAATGCTGCCTAGATAGGTGAGTGAATTAAGTACCCTCTTTCAAATTCCTCCTGTTGATGGTGATTGGCACTGGATGTTGTTTCTGCTGTTGTTGTTGTTGTTGGTTGGTTATTTTCATAACCTCCGTCTTGTCTATGTTCACCTGGAGTCCAATCTTCGTCGACTGCTTCTTCGACCAGTTTGTCAGTTTTCGCTTGTAGGTTATCGATTTCGTGTGAAATCAAACATAAATCATGCACGCGCGATATCCAGGTTTTTTTGGTTCTTCACATCGGTCCAGGATCTCCTTATATTGTCGTTTCCTACTGTCTGACGCATAATCGAATCCACCACAATTAGGAATATCATTGGTAAAAATAACCACTCTTCTCTGACTCCTGTTTTACTCCAAACGCCTCGCCTCATTGTGTTACATTGGGTGTAAATTTATATTTGCTTCTTTGACAGATGGTTGTAGTAACTTGAACTGCCGCTCTTTGTGTGTGTGTGTGTGTGTTCAAAGTTGAATGTTGATAATTCAATTCAGTTCATCAAAACAAACAATGTTTATTCATCATATAACCTTTTTATAATATTAAAAAAACGCCCATTCTAATTCGCTTTTTAATTCTTTTTTTAGAAATGGACAGATTATCATTTCCAATGGAATTTAAGTGATTATGAAAATATAAGACAGATAAATTTACCTCAAGAAAGAATGTGGAAACCTGATATTCTGTTATACAATAGGTAAGTGAAGTAAATTACATACCGGAGAGTTAAAGAATAGCGACCATGGAGTACGAATGCACTAATGGCTTTAAACGCATATTATTAATATCATCCAGCCAGCTAAAAGGGGAATGTAGACTGCCCAAGACTCGGTGAAATGAAAATTTAGATGATATGGCTCAAAACTGTTGTCAGTGATGCATTCACTCTTTTTGTAATCTTCCCGAGATCCATGTTTCGTCATGTAATTATTCCTTCTCGCGTACAGTTCTGCTCATCATTATAATTCTTGTGAAGTTTTATTACCTTTTTGTCTCTCTACAATTAATGCCATATGACAGACAATTTGAACTATGTAGAATCTGGTGTTGGAGCTCAGTCAGTCAGTCAGTTAGTCATTCAGTCAATCAGCAATGTATTGATCGATCCGAAAATCACACACACACACACAGTGTTTTTAGTATTCGCTTGTCTCATCCTCCCCACATTTGGATAAAATACTCTCTATTTTATTTGTATTTTGTTTTTAGTGCTAGTGAAAAATTTGATCAAATGTTCCCCACTAAAGTGACAGTAAGAAATAATGGACAAATTCAGTGGGTTCCACCGGGGCTTTTTCATTCAATATGCGATATTGAAGTCAATTGGTTTCCTTTTGATTCTCAGGTAAGCATTTCTAAAATCAAATCAAAGTAACCCACATCCTTGTGAGATTCGAATCCGTATCACCCACCCAGTGGTTCAGTCAGAAGCGTTACCACTGAGGAGCTATTCGAACTGATAATTAACCTCCTGTAGGACTATGTTGGATAGTTTGATCGGAAAACAGATAACAGCTAATGTCATGAGTTTAGTCCTTGGTGTTG
Organism: Trichobilharzia regenti; assembly: GCA_944472135.2. Lineage (NCBI taxonomy): Eukaryota > Metazoa > Platyhelminthes > Trematoda > Strigeidida > Schistosomatidae > Trichobilharzia > Trichobilharzia regenti. The sequence goes on from OX235268.1 coordinate 30,717,336, forward strand.
AAGGATGAAGACTGAATTCTGTTTTGACATAGTTGAATGCTTTGGTGAGGGTTAATCGGGTAGAAACTAAAATGAAATTAAATAATTAATTTGAGTGACGTAATATAGTTGACAGGGTTGAGTAGAATTCAACTTTATTTCGGTACACCTGATCGAATCTGGACACTAAGCTAACCACCCACAAAGGAACTTCAAAGTTTAGATATGATAGAGAAAATTTGTAGCTCAAGTGGATGATTTTCATGTGGTTGTGTCCTCTAAGCTAGCGGGATAGTTAATTTGCGAAGCTTTCATCGCTCTACTAGGCGAAATCTTCACTGCATACTTAAATTTGTTGAAGTGAGCTTTTAGGTTTCTCCACGAGTTTATTAATCATCTCTCCTGGTCGGTGACCTTGGATGTGATTAGTTGTTTATGTGTGTTTTCACACTTTCTAGGTTACTTGTATTGGAACTGATTGTTTCTTTGATTTGAACTTTGACCTTTTGTGTGTGTAAGGTTTCTTTATTATCGGTTGATAAATTTTGTCTATCTCGATGTGTCTATTGATTGATGGTTCACTGGAATGCCAGACAGGCTTCTAAAAATTCTCTAGCATTCTTGTTGTCTCCTCTGTCTAATATTTGAACGCTGTTTGTCCCAGTTGAATTGATGTCCGTGGTTGTCTGTATGTAGTGATATGAGGGAGTGGATATCATATCTTTTGATGGCTAGCTTATGTTCGTGGATACGAAGACGAAGGGGACGTCCACTTTGGTCAATGTAGTGTTTTTCGCACTTGTTACAATTTATTTTGTAGATGATGTTGGTTTCATATTCGTTGTTGAGTCTTTTGGTTGACATGGAATCAGCTGAGTGAAGTGATTTTGTTGGTTTGTGTGCGAAATAAATTCCTAAAGGTTTGAAGAGTCTTGCAGTGATTTCTGAGATGTCTTCTATATGTGGTAGAGTGATTTTCTTTGTGCTTTTCTTGGAGATCTTTGATTTGGTAGGTTGGCTGCTTGGAGATATACGTCTTTTGATGAAATTCCGTGGATATCCATCCTTTTGGAAGACGTCCATGAGATATCTTTCTTCAATTTTCCTTAATCACGGCCAAGGTCAACAGGAGAGATGATTAATAAACTCGTGGAGATATCTAAAAGCTCACTTCAATTCCAATTGAAGTATGCACTGAAGATGTAGCCTAGAAGGAGGCAATGAAAGCTTCGCAAATTATCTATCCAGCTACCTCAGAGAATACAACCACCTGAAGAACTTCAATATTACCTACAGAATATGCAGGAATCTCGCTTAAAGTGTACGAATCAAACTTCTTCAAATTCCAAAGAAGCAATGGTGATTCACATGTTAAATCCTGAACTCTGCATAATGCAAAGAGAAGAAGTTTGTTCAGTCATTGCATCTAAAATGGGCCTGATCTGTCTTAAAACTGGATAAGTAATTTCTTTTTGTTTGTTTCGTAATTGCATTATTTCCTCTTCTTGCTCCCCAATTAAATTTTTCCCCCTATTACCACTCTTGTTAACTTGACTCTTGTTCAGATTCTAGTTGAATTCTACTCAACCCTGTCAATTATATATTATGTGACTCAATTAACTTATTTAATTTTATGGTGTTTTCTATCCTATTAACCTATTCTACATTATGTAATTTGCCATCTAAAATTCACAATATTAATAAGACATTCAAGTATTGGTTTATAGGGATTTGGTTGATTGGTTACAGGATTGCATCATGAGCTGACATTGACTAGAGAACCATTGGAAAGTCAGCTGGGCGTACTGGACAGCCAGCTGTTTCGTCCTAGTTTGAGGCTCCTTGTTAGTACTCACCCACCGACAGAGTTCGAACCCACGACCTTCTAGTTGCAAGGCCGGCGAGCTCGTAGACCATTAGGCCATCCAGTGGGACGCAATCCAATGGCCAGCCAGTCCAGGAATTCTAACTTCTTCCAATTCACGACATAGCGCGACCGCTAGTCGGTGTCATCCCTGGCGAGTATTTGTCCTCACACCCGACCGGCTGCGCCCTACTGGTCACGACTTCCCACTAGAACCTACCTGAATAGGGCCAGTCTTTGAAAATATTCCTTTTGTTGTTGCTAAGATAGTTTACTCTTTTATATATGAGATTTGTAAAGGTTGAGAATGATACCGGTAAGAAGAGTAACTCTTTGCTTGACTAGATCTAGGTTTCGTGCTTTGTTGACACTCACCAGTCAGCGAGATAGGTGTATCTGTAACTGCCTTGAAGGAAATAATGATTTCCCTTCTGAGATTTGAACTCGCGTCACTAGTCAGTGCTGCCTGCTGCAGTTAGAGAGACGTGTTACTGCTGAGCTATTCAGGCTAGTGACTGACATCCTGTAGGAATACTGTATTGGATAAGTGCCAACTAGCACGAAACCCAGGTGTCTGGCAAGGATTCCTGTGGCCGATGGCCTCCAACCATCAAATACCATCAAATCAATGTACATCGTGATGGTGAACTACCTAGTGTCATGGTGGCCACATTGCAAACCTGACTGACTTGTAGAATTCAGTCTGCACCAAAGAAAGGGCTAGGCATATCACACCAGTTAGTTAATAGTGTCCAATCAATATATAAATATATCAGATACCATTGTTGATATAATTACTTCCAGAATGAGTTTAACTAAAAAGACTAAAAGACTGAAAAGCATTAAAAATCATTCCATTCCTTTTTGCTATTACAACCAAATGACACTTGCAAATTCAAATGAACTGTTGTCAAGATTTGACAGAATAGTTCTAAAGTATCTGGGTGCCGAATGAGAAGTAGAAATTTGTAAAATCTCAACGAGATTGAAATGAGTAATTCCTTCCAACGTTTCTTGAGTTCAGAAATCTGGTGCCTCGAAATTCTTCAGGGAAATTAATCGAAATTAACATAACAGAGGTTTATATATAAGATGAACATCTCTGGCTTTTTAAAAACTTTGTCCAATCATGAGACATAAAACAAGTATTAACAAGTATAATAAACAAAATTGTATGAGTTGTGATCAAATATTGGTCTAACTTTGTTAAACACTTTAAACAGTGTGTGTGTGTGTGTGTGTGGGTAAACAGTTGTAAAACGACTCCATAAGAAGATATAGACAGTCGGCTATTTTGACCAAGTATTATTAATTAGTGATACATATCCATTCTTATTTATTAATCAGGATTTCCTATGCATCAGCTAACAAGATCACACCTTCCTGTCTGTTCAAACTGTTAGTATCTAGAATTTTATGGTGATTAGACGTATTTTCAAAATTATGTCAAATCTTGACGACAGTTCATTGGAATTATTTTGCAATCGAATTCAATTAACAAAGAAACTATATGTAATTGGCACAATCATCGTGTTTTCACATTCTCCATTGTCTGCAACAGAATGCATATCCTGAATCCGTAGCTGTCGAGTCACCTGACAACTCCAGAAGGTCGAATAAAGCAGCTCAATCTTCAAAAAGAAGACAGAGCAATAAGTTCAACAGGCTGCTTCAACTAAACTCTAATCCTAAACACCATAATTTTGAAAATACGTCTAATCATGAAATTCTAGGTACTAACAGTTTTGAACAGAGTTGAAGGTGTGATCTTGTAAGATGATGCTTAGGAAATCCTGATTAATAAATAAAAATGGATATGTATTACTAATTAGTAATGCTTGGTCAAAGTTCCCGACTGTCAATATTTTCTTATGGAAACGTCAAGAAATTGTTTTACAACTGTTTACCCACAAACACACACACATACACACACATACATACTGTGTTTAAAGTGTTCAACAAAGGTAGACTAAATCAAATGAACTGTAGTCAAGATTTGACAGAATAGTTCTATAATATTTGGGCGCCGAGTGAGAAGTAGACATTTGTAAAAAATTATATTTGTAAAATCTCAGCGATATTGAAATGAGTAATTCCAACGTTTCGTTCGGAAATCTGGTCCGAACTTCTTCAGGGAAATTAATCGAAATTAACATAACAGGTTTATATATAAGAGGAACATCTGAAGAAGTTCGGACCAGATTTCCAAACGAAACGTTGGAATTACTCATTTCAATATCGCTGAGATTTTACAAATATAATTTTTTACAAATGTCTACTTCTCACTCGGCGCCCAAATATTATAGAACTATTCTGTCAAATCTTGACTACAGTTCATTTGATTTATTTTGTAATCGAATTAAATTAACAAAGAAACTATGTATTTGGCACAATCATCGTGTTTCCACTCTCCGTTGTCTGCAGCGGAATGCGTATCCTAAATTCGTAGCTGTCCAGTCACCTGACAACTTCAGTAGGTCGAATAAAGCAGCTCAATTTTCAGAAAGAAGACAAAGTAATAAGTTTGACGGGGTTGTTCAACTAAACTCTAATCCTAAACACCATAATTTTGAAAATACGTCTAATCACCATAAAATTCTAGATACTAACAGTTTGAACAGACAGGAAGGTGTGATCTTGTTAGCTGATGCATAGGAAATCCTGATTAATAAATAAGAATGGATATGTATCACTAATTGATAATACTTGGTCGAAAAATTCCCGACTGTCTATATCTACTTATGGAGACGTTAAGACATTGTTTTACAACTGTTTATCCGCACACACACACACACACACACATACACACTGTGTTTAAAGTGTTTAACAAAGGTAGATCAATATTTGTAAGTCTGAGGTCAAATTTTGATCACAACTCGTACAATTTTGTTTATTATACTTGTTAATATTTGTTTTATAAATCATGATTGGACAAGGTTTTTAAAAACTAAAGATGTTCCTCTTATATATAAACCTGTTATGTTAATTTCGATTAATTTCCCTGAAGAAGTTCGGACCAGATTTCCGAACGAAACGTTGGAATTACTCATTTCAATATCGCTGAGATTTTACAAATATAATTTTTTACAAAGGTAGACTAATATTTGTAAGTCCGAGGTCAAATTTTGATCACAGCTCATACAATTTTGTTTGTTATACTTGTTAATACTTGTTTTATGACTCATGATTAGACAAAGTTTTTAAAAAGCCAGAGATGTCCCTTTTATATATAAACCGCTGTTAAGTTAATTTCGATTAATTTCCCTGAAGAAGTTCGAACCAGACTGCCGAACCTAGGGAACGTTGGAATTACTCATTTCAATCTCGTTGAGATTTTACAAATATAATTTTTTTTACAAATGACACCTGCAAATGTTGAAAAAATTACGCTCTTTTTGTGTCTGTATCTAAAATAAATTTTTGTTTTTTTTGTAAAATAAAATTTTACTGTTTTATTCTTAGAATTGTATTTTGAAATTTGGTACTTGGACGTATCAGGGGAATAAAGTTGATTTAAAGTTACAGTGTGATAATGAAACTGGAGAAGATAAACCTTGTCATTATGCAAATGAAGTTGATTTATCCACCTATTTAGCTAATAGTGAATGGGCCTTAGAAAGTGAGTAAATTTCAGTAATCGTATATATATATATATATATATATATATATATATATATATATATATATATATATAGGAATTTTAATTGGTTTCAGGTTTGACTACGGATCGATGCCAGTTAGAGAACCATTGAAAACCATCAAGGCGTGGTACTAGACAGTCAACTGTTTCGTCCCCAAAAAACAAACTTTTGAAAATTAATCGAATGGTCACTATTGGCGGATTGACGGGCGGACATGACTAATTTGTATGGAGTTCTAGCTGGAAATCGTAACCAACAGCTTCCACCTGGTTGGTTAGTCGATAATATTGGTGAGTGCCAGTCACGCTAAAATCATAAAACTTAAAGAAGTTGGAATTCATGGACTGGACATTGAGTCGGGTCCAAATGGGTGTGTACTGCCAATAAATCCAAAACCAGGACGACAGACCAGTACTCCCTGATGGTTTTCAATGGTTCTCTACCTGGACTGTATATTTTCAAAAGAAGGGTTACTGAACTAAGAATACTGTCTTCTATAACCTGCTCTTCATCACATTATACTGTTATATATCCATCCATAATAGTGAATGAATGAATTAGTGTTATTAATAACATTAGTGGTCTTTAAATAACATCGAATCAATAATGATTATATTATTGGATTACACTTGGATAAGATCAACACAACAATACACACTGAATATCAGACAGGCAAATTAGGAGAGATAATAATACCAATTCATGAATGAACAGTCTCCACTGAAGGCTGACCAAGGCAGTATTAGTTGCCTGGTTGAACTTGTTTCTTTTGCACACAAAGCACTGGTTGTTTGAGGCGAATCACGATAGTATCTACTGTTTGGAGCATGCGGTATCTCGATGTTTTTGGCGATTTATTCGGTACCCGGCAGTTGATAGAGAAGGAGTCTTCAGTGCTGGCTCTGTGGCTGGTCGATTTCGACCAGGTGATCTCATATCGAACTGTTGATGATGGTTTTTACTACACCTTTACTTGGACACACTAGATTTAGCTAGGTTCAACTAGACGAACATAAAAACCTAGCTAATACTAGATTGGTTGACCCAAATGAGATAAGAAATCTAGAGAAAAGTTCAGCTATAGCATTACACCACATGCAATTACACACAACCATACAATGGGATGGGATAGGATGACAGTTTTAAAATCTAATGTCACAGGGTGGAGGGAGGGAGAGATTGCTAACAGAAGCTTTGTTTTTCGAATCAACTGAAAATACATGTAATAGAAATGATTCAACACCTGTCCCAGATATATGGAAAATTCTACTACCACGCCTACGACGACAAATGGGAGAAAACAAAGAAATCTATAAAACTCAAGTTTCAAAATCGTGTGATTAGAAATGATATGATTATGAACAGTAATAAATTGTGTACGAAACTGTGTTATCCACTAAATAATACTGTTTCACTGTGTGATATATCTAATAAACAAACTAATATGGAATTGTTTCGTCCTATTTTGCAGCTCTTCATCAGTACGCACCCACGACTCCACTAGGGACTCACTGTGGTACCTACTGATTGGCAAAGTAAGAATTCTTTGGTCATTGGGTTCCAGCCCAAGTGGCTAAATGATCAATGCGCTTGATCTCGTATCCTGAAGGTCCCAAGTTCGATCAGTAGTGGGGTTGTGGGTGCCTACTAACGAAGAGTTCTAAAATGGGACGAAACAGCTGAGTGTACGGTGCTCTATGCTGGTTTTCAATGATCTCTCTAACTGATGTTGTTATTCATTGATGAACAGGTAACAACTCAAAATCTCCACGACTCCTTTAATTTAAATAGTAGTTTATTTCTGAAGAACAAATTTAAACGCCTGTTAAACACCTACACTATTGTTACTTGAAGAAGTTAGTCTAAGTAACACTATCTGGAGAAAATTCAAAGTGTTTTGAAAGTTATAATTTACCATTTTATTATGTCTTACATCTATCTTAAGAGTAACAATTTCGAATTCTATTTCATATAAAAATTCTAGTGTACAATGTAAATTCTAATCATAATGGTTATTGATTATTCGACAGTATTTTCCATGGTATAGTCGCTAGCCCCACATCGAACCTTCCATCTTTTTTTTGGTGGCTTTAGACCAACTGGCAAGTGTACCAGGTTACGTAAATACTCTGGAATGTCTGAGCTTCATGGATGATCTATGTCCAATGTCCGAAAATGCACGAAGGTCTATAGGTGAAGTTAGTTTTCAAGAGTGTTTCGATGGTTCTATGGTAGATTAGTCCCCAGCCACCTGTAAAGTCCAGATGAGATTCTCAGTCGACAAACACTACCAAACCTCGCGTAACAGATAGACAGTATGACGGGAAAAGTGTGGTGGGGGTTCAGGTGTGAGGCTAGCAATTCCACTTCGCAGAGAGAAACAACACCACTGAAACTTGAAACTCTAGAGATTGAAGCCAATATGGAGTTTTAAAGTACTCAATATTCGACAACAGTGGTTTCAAATGTCACGTCTTGAGTCTTGGTCGAAATTCGTGTTGATGGAACTCACTTACCTTGAACAGACTTTTCATTTAACAGTGAAATGAGCTATACTTGTTGTATGAGGTTTAACGATATTCTAACTAGTTGTTTAGTTTGTATTAGCCGAAGTGGGATTCGAACCCAGGGTAGAAGTCAGATACATTTTGTGCTTTAGACACTAAGATGAATGCTTTATCAATTTCATATAGTATTGTGGTTATTTGCCCTCAAGAATCAGTCGAAATCATCTTTTGAGTAAATAACGACTGTATGTATTAAGACTTATGAACTATGGTGAAGGAAATCGCATGCAAATTATGATTTGATTTGTTTAGGATCATTGTTGCTTTAAACAGAATATATATATTACTGGAAACTATAGCCGTTCTTGAGAAATTTACATAGTAATAATATTAGGATTTATTCAGGATAGTGGTAGATTCAGTTGATAAGTCTCAGACGGAACGAAACTCGCATCCTATATTCCACTGCTAGCCACTGTCATAACTCAATAGCAGGACTGTTATCAAGTTGACGTTATGTACTGAGAAATCTATGAAATTGGTATCAGTATTCTAGTTCACAATACGATTGTGCTCTGGTACACTTTATACGAGAATAAATTAAGCATATTGTGCATTCCTGTTTCATATCTGTGACTTGGAGAAGATATCCAGTTTAAATTCTGTTGTTTTGCGTTGTGGTATGCATGTATGTATGCATATAAATGTACAGCTAAATAGGAAGATGAATTCGTTGAGAAAGAGCCTCATGGCTGAAATACACCTGTTGTTTTGTTCTTTTCTTAAATGTCTGAATGACGAGTATTCATTCATTTACACTAAACTGAACTAAACTATTTTATGCTTAAACAATATCTGTTGATTTATGTTATGTTTAATTTTATTTTTGTCTTCTCCCCTTTAAAGAGGGCTTAGTAAAACGAAATATTCAAACTTATGGTAGTGATGATCAAACGTATATCGATGTGACTATAAATGTTTATATGCAACGTCGTGCTCTTTACTATGTGTTCAATATTATAATACCGTGTATGATAATGTCAGTGATGGCACTGCTTGTATTCACTCTACCACCTGAAGCAAATGAGAAAATTGTACTAGGTAAGTCGAATTTGACTAGTTTTCATATTTTCATGCTTTGATATCAGTTAGAGACACCATTACTGAAAACCAGCAGAGAGCACTTAACAGCGCCCCTCTGTCCTAGTTTGGAATTCGTCGGCAGTACACACTTACCGTCAGAGATCCAACTCAGGACCTTGCGGTTACAAGGTCAAGCTCGTATACTTGCCAATCAGCCACTGGGAACCGATCCAATGGCCAGGCCATGAATTCTAACTCCTGCCGTTTCGTGAATTTTGCGTGAACACCAACCAATGTCATCAGCGAATATTTGCCCTCACTCCAGACCTGATGGACCCTACTGGTTACGACCCAATCGTTAGCTGCTACCTTGACATGATGGTTAGGCTACACAGGCTGGAACTAATGTTTATGCAGGTTCTGCTATGTCAGGAAGATTGTTAGGATAGTGATTATACTAAAAGCAGTAACCGGCATAGTGTTAGACTTTTTTAACACTATGCTGGGGTCTGTGGGCAAAGTGGTACTGCCAGGGAGTAGGGATGTAACAGCAGTAAGGTGTTTCCCTCAGACGACTAGCATGCCAGTCAACTATGCTGTCTCTTGACTCCCGACTTACCCTACGGTGGTCTGTAACCGGCAGTAAGTTACTGGTGTGAAACAAACTAAAAAGTCAGTTCGGACAGACCGTGTGTGTGACCAGTCTCTAGTAGTTGTCTGTTGGACTCTGCGGTCACGCAACACTAATTATCTTTCTGTTTCAGGTACCTCAAGAAGAAATCAAAGTCTACGGTGTGGTCAGCCGAGAAGTAACAAACCACCCACATACTTCCTAAAGCACACGAAGCCCTCTTGACCATCATCCTTTTTTATCCCTGTCTCCCTCATCAACCTGCTTCCCTATTTCTATCAGTACTATTCTGCAGGCTAGTAAGTCATCTTCATTTCATTCTGTGATGACAAATAACAATGAGAGCCAGAGAAATACCCCTGATAGCCTCTTAAAGCCACTTCGCCAACTTCATATAGAGGAGCATCCAACATGAGGACCCCCTGCCAAATCCGAAAACAGGTATTACTCGCAAGAAGTCTGGCATCTCAAACCATGGATATATGTTATGTCGCGGAGATATGCATATAAGAAATCCTTCAACCAGTAACGAATTGTGTTCCGGTAAATAATGGTAATACCGTTTCATACTGTTTGATGATATATCCAATAGGCAATAAAGTTGGAATTCATGGGTAGGCCATTGGATTGGGTTCCACTGGCTGAGTGGTCTACCAGTCCGCCTTGTAACCAGAAGCTCCTGAATTGAAACCCCTGTGGTGGGTTTGTATTGATGAATAATCCTAAACTAGGACTAGGTTTTTCTAATGGTTCTGCAAGCGATGTCAGTTCATAATGAAGTCATCTAATCAAACTGATATGGAGTTACATACTATCACAATGGTCCAGTTTTACATACACATATCTTAATATATTATTATATCATTGACACATCAAAAATGGACATTATTCATAGTTTATTTATTTTTCCCCCTTTTTGCAGGCGTGACTACTTTGCTTTCATTGACTATGCTTTTACAGCTTGTCGGTGATAAACTACCTCAAACGTCATCAGGCAATCCTGTACTTGGTTAGTTGTTATAATCTTGGCACATCTATGTATATTTATATATATATTTTATTGATTTAATATGTTCAAATGACTGATTGGGGAGTGAACAAAGAATATTCACATTTTCGATAAGTTCATCTTTATCAAGTCCTACAGTAATATGCATCCGTAGTCACTAAATAATTTTGGTTTTCACGAATTATTCATGTTTTAAGTTACACTCAGGCGATAAGATCTGTATAGATAACAGTTCAAAACCATATTATTATTATGATATCCTTTAGTTCCTAGAGGAACATAGGGCTTCAGCTGCGCATCTCCATTGCCTTCTGTTTTCTGCCAATTTTTTCACCCCGCTCCAAGTCTGCCCACATGCTATCATCTCCTCTTCACATGACCTCCTCCAAGTCACCCCATCGTGGGACGACCAACTCTCCGCTTCCCTTTCGGCCAGGTTCCACTCGAGCAATGGCTTGTCTAGTGATGTCACTTGATGGTTTGTTTTCTCAGAGTATGGCCAATCCATCTCCGTTTCTTCCTGCTTATGTTTTGCACAGTCGGTTCCTGCTGGGTTGGTTCTCTCCTTCCCAGAGATCCCTGCTGCTGCTGATCTTTTCTGGCTGGCCATCTGATCTTGAGTATTGAGTGAAGGCAGCTGTTGATGAAGGTCTGAAGTTTGTTGGAGATGCTCTTTATGACTCGCCAAGTCTCTGATCCGTATAGTAGCCCTGACTTTACATATAGGAGTCACTATAACACTAAACAGAATGTCAGGTAAATTGAGGAATATAATACAGAATTTATGAATTTTGTAGATTCGAGAGCACGCGAAGGTAGCAATAATGGCTGGATATGTTTTGTGTTTGCTCGCAGAGCTCCGACTGATTTAAGCGAATTGCAATGTTACTTGAAAACAGGTAGTCTGAAAAGTCATTGTATATAATATACGACTAAAACTGAAAGGTGATGTACCAAGCGAAATAAAAGCCGACAAGTTGAGGAAATCAACTTAAAGAGAACGTTTAGTGCCAGTAAGCTACAGTTTATATTTTCTATACAACCGATTGTTTTTCCTAAATTACCTTCAGTTATATCTATCAGTGCAACTGCTTTTGTGAAGCCAGTTATATTCCCCGTTGCTCAATGAGCTTAATCTTTCGTACTCAGGAACACCTATCACTATGGGCTAAATAAAGGTGTAGTGAAACCATCAACAGCTCAATATTAAGGCACCTGGTCCAAATCGGCCACAAAGCTATCACTAAGGAATCTAATTCTATCATCTGTTGGGTACTGAGTAAATTTTCAAAGGCATCCAAGTACTGAACACTCTAAACAGAAGAGACCTCTGCGATTCGCTTAAATCAACTGGAGCTCTGAATGCAAAAGGTGCATGTCCAACAACTATTGTGCTGCCCTAACCTGCCGTGGAATTTACAAATACACAAATTATGTAATTGTTATTCATACTTTATGCGCTTATGTAATATCATTATGCAATTACAATTGTGTAATAAATTATGAATGTAGTTATGTAACATGGAGAATTAGCTATGAAGTTAGATTGTAAAATAAAACAAACAGGAGAAGGTAAACTGTACACTAGCGTTTATAAAAATCCAACGCGTTTTGTTAATAGATATTTAGACTTTAATTCATCTCATCCGTTAACTGTTAAGACAGGCATAGTTAAGTGTCTAACAAACCGAGTAGTAGCACTAAGTAGTGCATTAAAAGAACGTAAACGATGAAATGAACCCGACAGACGAGTAACCGGTTAATGTTAAATAAATATCCCATAGAATATATTAGGAATATCAAATTCGTTCATAAGCAAAATAAAAATAAATGGTGGATGGTGACTAGCAGTGGAATCCAGGATAAAGCGCATTTCGTCCTATTTGGGACTCGTCACCTGGATGTACCTGCATTTCTCAGTGAGTGATGATGTTCCCACCGAGGCTCGAACCCAGTACCCATAGTTTCAAACGTCAAAAAATAAAAATAATGATGAAATTGATCAGAGTGATAAAATAAATGAGAAAGATTATAAGGCATCTACAGTAGTTTTACCATATAAGGAGGAGACCCTACGTAGAATTTCCAATAAAGCAGGAGTTAGGCTGATGGCATTCAAACTTACAAACTCACTCAGACACAAGCTCTGTAGCTTAGATGACCCGGTTGACCTAATTAAACAAAATGATATAATTTACAAAATGTCTTGCAGTGACTGTGAGTGAGGTGAACTACATAGGTCAGTCAAACTAGTAAGTAGATCAGGAGTAGTGAGATTATCAGAACATACGAATTTACCTGAGGCTAGAATGACTGACTCCACCCACGAAAATAAGTAATTTAGAAAAAAAGCTCAACATTGAATTGCACTGCATGCATTAACATACAACCATACAATATGGGTACGTGAGACACAGTTAAAATTCTAAAGTGAATCCTGGTTCATCAAGTCCACACCCAACACATACAATAGAAGCGACTCAATGCAAATACCAGAGATATATTTATGCAAGATATTATTACCACCAAACAAATCAGAGGAGGATAATAAATAATGCTAAAATGTATTCAATTCAATTCCCGTTATAACATTCTAACAAGCTATTTATTTATTTTACTATGAAAACATCATATTTCCCATCTGATTGTACTTGATTGATAACACTAATATTATTCCTGAATGTACTTTCTCATCTTATATTGATTTTATTCAATTGTCAAATCATCAGTTTTTACTCGTGTATAACAATGAGGCAAGAAAGTTGCGTGAGTGAGTGTCTTGATATAATTATGAGTAGCAATGATACATTGGGCTCGGAACGTGGTGGCATTAGTAAATATTACTGTATAACACTACACTGTGTGTGTGTGTGACTTTATCAAAGTAAATTTTTATCCATAATGGATTTATACTCTACCACCAGAGTAGTGCCCAAGTTTTATCCTTATATCGGTGTAATACTTCTCCTAATTTATCTAATATTCAATTTAATATTACATTTTCACGCATATAACCATGTTACAGATGCTTTCGAACCCGCTAATTATGTGTACATACATAATCACAATAAATAAAGAATTATTGTTGTTATTGACAACACGAAATTTAATACTAGATATCAAGAGTAGATGCTTATGAATAACACCGAATATAAATGGAGGTTTAATCAATGATTATGAATACTAATGTTCATAGTGAATTGCATTCATACTGACTATATATTTCCTTTAGATGCTTGATAATATCAAAAACAGTGAGAGAGAGAGAGAAAATGGGTTAGAAGACTTTGTGTTTGTGTGTGTGAAAGGGACACTTGTAAGTGCGGAAGATTAACCAAAGTGTATTGAAATTAACAATTTTACATCAATGAATTATCGTGGTAACTTTGGGAGAGGAGCGTCTTTTTGAGGAGTAATTTAACTGGCCCCACTCATCTCGCGCAGCATCCGACACCTACCTGAATGGAATTTCAAATCGGTTCTCCAACTGTAACTGAAGTTGCAAGTGCTGTCTGCAATCTGGAATGAGGCGAAACAATGCTACCTGCTGGAATAACCAGTGTGAAATTTAATGATTTATTTTAGTGACTTGTTACATGATGGAGTTTCCTATAGTTCCAGCGAGAAGTCATGACCAGTGACGTCCATCCATACAGGTGTAAGGATGGATGTCCTACCGATGACATAGGTTGGAGGTCGCACTAGAAATCACGAGTTGGTAGGTGTTAGAATTCATGGAATGGCCATAGAGGAGTCGGGTCCCAGTGGCTAGCTAGCCTTGTAAATGGAAGGTCCTGGGTTCGAACCTTGGCGATGGGTGCATGATTCTCAAACTAGGATGCAACAGCTGTCCAGTACTCCTTGGTTTTCAATGGTTCTCTAACTAATGTCAATCCGTAATGAACTCTCAATAAGATTTTTTATGGAAGAATCATTTTCTTTTTTTTTTAATGGAAAGAGATGTGAGCTTTTATAATTTCTTCTTTTCTTCTTTGTCTTTTTTGCTTTCAATTTCATGAAAACAATTCACATTTGTGGGAAAAATAAATGAAAACAAATTATCCTCTGCTGTTGTATGTATTTACATACATATCCATAGTTTTGTATTTCACATGTACAATGATCTTGTGTTCCCTTTCATTGGTCTGTGCTGTGGTTCTGTTAAACTGTCATCATCATACTGGTGGAATTGTTTATGTTCCTTGGTGGGTAAGTTCTACTCTGAGTGATATTTTGTGAGTGTTTTTGTTTTTATATCTATTTTGTAAAATTTGTAATTTAGTTAATGGGGATTACTAAAGTGAATGCGATAACACATATAAGATTTGGGTTCATTCTAACAATAATGCAACAGTTCGTCTACAATGCTTTCACTGTTTTCCTAAGTCAGAGGTAAAATGGAAGAGAAATGTTGACCTGTGACTGTAATAAAAACTTTACTGAAAAAATTCATTTCCTCATGAGCTGACATCGGTTAGAGAACTATTGGAAAATCTGAGAGTACTGAACAGCTGTTTCGTCATAGTTTGGGACTCTTCAGCGGCACGCACCCCCGGGGTTCGAACCCTATTCAGGTAGTTAACCTGGGGTTCTAGTGGGAAGTGGATACAGTAGAATGAAGATGAGGCAGTAACCCATCGAAGAAGACATTGAGAAGTGGTCGCGCTGTGTCGTGAATTGGCAGAAGTTAGAATTCAAGGACCATTGGATCGGGTCCCACTGGCTTAATGGTATACGAGCTCACCTTGTAACCGGAAGGTCCTGGGTTCGAATCCCGGTGGGTGCGTACTGCTGAAGAGTCCCAAACTAGGACGAAACAGCAGTCCAGTACTCCCAGGTTTTCCAATGGTTCTCTAACTGATGTTAGGTAATGATGTAATCCTCCATGCAATTAAACAAAATCCCTACATAACCAATACTTGAAAATTCATTTCCAATATACACAATAAAATCAGGATAGCTCAGTGGTGAAGTTAACGAATAATTTAATGATTTCCAGTGTAACATTAATTGTAATAATATTCCTTTGTGTTCTGAGTGAGACATAGAGCTTCAACAGTATATCTCAATCTTGTACTGTTCTATACAGTCAAAATCAACTGTCTCCACGACTGCCTATAGCCTCTCGTCTCCTCCTCCTACTCAGATGATCTCATCCACGTTACCCCATACTCATCTTCGTCGTTTCTCATTCGAGTTTCAATCAAGGGTCATTCTGGTGGGTGATATCACTGAGATCAGTATCTTCGTAGTGTGCCTGATCCATCCCCATTTTTACTCCTGTATATTTGTTGAGCACTAGGCTCTTGATTGAATCGTTCCCAGCCAGAGTTATTAGTGGCTAATACTTTCTAGCTAACCATCTGGTCTTCAGTAAAGAGCCAGAGAACTGGCCACTAGTTGATAAAAGTTTGCAGTAGCTTTTTGAAAATGCTTTTGGTGATGCAGGTGCCAATATTCTGGGCTATTTAGAAGCACTCACCTAGTTATCCTTGTAACAGCAGAAGGCAAGACACAGAAGCCAAAAGAACGGTTACTGAACAAAGAATACTCTTTTCGATAACCTGCTCTTGGCGAAGTTAAACTTTCGACACCAATCAGCGAATTATCCAATGAGATTCACGAACGCAGTTCAATGTTGTAGAGCGCTTGATTCATTTCTAATGCGTGACCTTACAAGGTTACGCTTGCAATTCGAGTAGGACAGTGTTTTCCAGTATTGCCCGGAAGGAGTAAACTTGTTCTGGTGTTGGTATCATGACTTTGAAAAGCTATAGCAAATCAACTGATGGGTTTGTTCATCGTTGTGCTACATGTTTGAAGCGTGCTAACATTAGAGAGGGTAAGCTGATAATTTTAATATTTCGTAGGAACTTTTATCGCTAGGTCGCATCTTTCCTGAACCCAGATTTTATATATCTGCAACTACTGGGTGTTGAAACAGCCGGTGAGAGCAGCAGCTGCCGAGACTGAGAATAGTCTCGTCGTCAACAGTTTAGTGGTACCAGCATTGCAGAGATATTGCTTCGTGTAAAATAGAGAAAATCACTTGTTTGCTGGTTGGATCCCGCTACGAGGACTCATACGAATTCTATTGAAGGTTTTTTGGGCCACTTGAAAAACAAGATAAGGGCTATAAATGGATCTCAAAAGGATCTCATTTATAGCCATTCAGACGAATATAAGTACAGGATGTGGTGTGAATTCGCCATTGACGGTCACATGCTAAAATGGGAGATGTATCTCTCACATGTTCGAGAAAGATACCCCCTTGTAACCGTTTTATCCTTTTTTATGCTTTTTTCTATAAATATACGTTTCCATTCATCATATATGCCTATTTAATGTGATTGGTCCGTTCAAGGTCGTTTGCTGATTGGTTGTTAGTGGTGTCAAAAGTTTAACTTTGCCCTGCTCTTCATCACGTTATACAGTTATATATACATACATAGTAGTGAATGAGTTATTGCTATTAACAACATTAATGATATTTAAACCTTGAAAGAACTTGTGTCTCTTTAGAGATTCGAACTTGCGTAATCCAATGGACACTCAGAAACACTACCACTGAGCTATTCAGATTCGTGATTGAAATGCTATTGAAGGTGAGAATAAAAAAAACTCTTTCAGGTTGTAAGATTGGTACTGATAACTTCCAGTGTAATTTGGCCATCTCTGTTAAATTTCACTCTTGTTGCTTCTATTATTTAAGGCTTTTATCTCAACTTCAGCCATCATTTTATCAGAGCAACAATCTAAAAATAAAACTCTTCCTGGACCATTTCGCAGTATCTTCTTCGATGAGTTACTGCCTCATCTTCGTCAACCTGCTGTACCCTACTGGTCACGGCTTCCCACTAGAACCCCAGGTAACTAACTACCTGAATAGGGCCACCAATTGCTAGTGAGCATCAGATTAATTTTCAAGTATTGGTTTTGTAGGGATTTTTTGTTTGATTGCATGGAGGATTTCATCATGAGCTGACATCAGTTAGAGAACCACTGGAAAACCTGGGAGTATTGGACAGCTGTTTCGTCTTAGTTTTGGGACTTTTCAGTGGTATGCACCCGCCGGGCTTTGAACCTAGGACCTTCTGGTTACGAGGCTAGCGAGCTCGTAGACCATTGAGCCACTGAGACCTGATCCAATGGTCTTTGAATTCTAACTCTTCGTGAGGTTGAATTTGTTTTTAATTATTCATTTTCATAATGACTTCTCCACTTCAAAAATTCCTTCTACTCCTAGGTTGAAACACTGATCAATACTTGGTTAGCAAGTCTTCTGCGTATAGACCATAATTCACCTGAAGAAAACCTATACGCTCCAAAGGAGAAATTACTGCCTAAGCATCGGGTTAATTCTAATCTAACAGACTGTAATGAAAACACTTCTTTATACAATAAATCCTCAATAGGTCGAATAAAACCAAACAAAGCTAGTCGTGAAAGCAAAACTTTAACCAATGATAGTCGAGATGAAAGTTTAAATTCTCCGACAAAAAATACACCAGTATGGTCAAATGTAATCGATGTGAATTCAGAATTTCGTCCTGCTGTACTAATTCATAGAACGGTAGCGCCTCAGTTGAATTCTCCTCAACATACTGGGGTAGTAGTTAAACAAAATCATTTCATTGAACCCCTACAACAACAGCAAGTCAAGTTAAGAAATTTATCTACAAGACAATTGAATAGATTCTTTTCTCAAGAAGAAGAAGACGATGAGGAAGAAGCGGCAGCAGCAGCAGGTGGGATGAGAAGTGGAGTAAGCAGTCGGCTGGAATATGCTTGCAATAGGAGTGCGTCTATGAAATATGGTAAGTTGTATTATGTTCTTGCATGTGTAAACAGATTATTTAATCAAGCACAAATAGTCTCAGGCGATCGATGTCTATCTTGGGAATATTGAATCCCTGTCTGTTAGTGGTTGACTTGACCAAATCAACTTCCTGGAGTGTTCTAGTGAGAAGTTGTGACTAGCGTGTGGGCCCTACACAAATTTAGGTGTGACGATAGCCTGTCATCGATAGCATTGACTAGCGGGGGTGGGCAGAAGTTAGAATTCTTCAATGAAGGAAATATTCTCATATTGAGTCATAAGAAAAAGGCACAAACAGCGAAGAAAATTTTCTTTTCGACGATTCATTTTTTATAAGCTGCTGTACATTCGTAATTATATTTAACAAAGAATTATTTAGACCAATCAGATACTGGTAAAATTTGTCCTTGAAAAATTGTATTACATAATGTAAGATGTAAGAAGGGATGACTAATTGTAAGTTAGAGAAATGAGTCAGAAGTTGGCATGACGTAATAAGTGTGAGATAATGACTAATCAATAAGCTCGTGTAGAATGGACAGGAGCACTAGTGGAAAGGCTATAAAGTGTTCTTGTATAAAATCTGTATGAAAAAGCAATGCTATTAATAAACAGTAATAGAGTGGTAATAAAATATGGATGATGGGAATAATAATGATAATAAAAGTATTAATAACAATAATTATAATAGTGAACTTACATAATAAAGGAAAGAAGCTAATTGTAGTAAGAACTTTACTCTGGCCACGGTAGGGCAAGAGAATGTATGTATCACTTTTGAATACAGAGGTCCAGTTTCAGATCTCGAATAGCTAATGCTTCAGCTGTGTACAGATGGCGTATCTGAAGTCCCTTTTGTACGGTAATGAGGGGCTCTGTGCACCACTGTGAAGCATTCATGTGGGGGTGCCATTCATTGGCCACTGAAATAGATTTCTGTTACTGAATAGCCGATGAGAACTCTTCGCGTAACCTAAAGTTCCTCTTTTAGACCCCCGAGTAACGTTGTGACTAGGACGAAACAGCCAGCTGTCCAGGACTCCCTGGTTTTCATAGGTTCTCTAACTGGAGTCAGCCCGCTAATTCTTGCTTTATTATATTTGTGTTTTATTTTGGGTTAACATTGCACGAAACTACACATACTACTGATTGATAGTGATGAGTAGTGTTTAGTACTAGTCGTATCAACCGGTAGGACTTATCAGTCAGCTAGATGACCATTTGACACTCATTAGGGGACGAGTTTATCGGTAGTGTGTGCTCGTTTTGACTCAACTCAGGGAAATGAGTCAGTTCACAAACTGCCCGAATTCGGATTAGCTGTTTGGCTGAACTGGTAATACCACAAATAATATTTCAATATAGCGAAAATATATTCATTTAGACATCTATAAAACACAAAGTAATTGAGCAAAGAATATTCTTTTCGATAAATTCCTCTTCTGGCTCTACAATTATATAAACTAACTAATGTCAGCTCATGATGAAATCCTGTAAATTACATAAACATATGTTTGTATACATAGAATATTCTAGAATAGTAGTCAATAACAATTTTTTTTCCTTCACGTTCCCCAGTGGAACATAGGGCTTCAGGCTAGTGGCTTGAAGTTTCTGTAGCAGTGTTTAATTTTTACAGGATGGGGTTGCTAGCCTCATGCCCAACCTTTCCGCTTTACCAGAATTATGTCAATAACAATATTAGTGTTTTTTAAAATAATAACGATTTGTTAAGTAAGATCACAATAGAATTACAGTTCATTAAGGACGCTTAAATTGTAACAATAATAATAATAAAAATATAATAGCAAATAGAATATCAATTAAAATCAAGTAAATTTCCACAACAAATTAAGGATCATTCAAATCTAGATGGCTAAGCTAAGGTTAATGTCTGAACTAGCTTCTTTTGGGCACATAAATTAGGCTTCTTAATGTCTATCCCAACGGCTTCAGCAATATTTAGTAAACGCGAACTCTTAAGGCAAAGTTAAGATTTGTTGGTATGCGGTTAATGACTGTGAAAGCTGCCTCATTTACATCAATCTTGTGTTCTGTATCCACTAAGTGAGATAGAATAGCGCTAGCTATGAATGGACTTTGTTTGTCCTTTACTTAACCACAACGCATGGTGATGTTCGGAAATCTGACGATAAACACGTCTAATTGTACGACCTATGTAACTGGCTCCACAGGAGCAGTTCAATTCCATTGTGATCTTACTTTACAAATCGATAATATATAAAAACACTAATATTATTACTGACTCTATTCTGGTGTAACGGCAGAAGGCAAGGGCCTGGCAACAGATCGTTTATTTACGAAATCAACACATATTTATAGATTTTCATGTACATTACTATAGATTATTGTTAGCAGTAAAACACAGTCTTCTGATTGGTTGTTTCTCACAGAAAGTTAATCTTTCATCTCTTTGTGACTGTTTCTTGAATGTCAGATCATCTATATGTTAACTGTATCCGTCTACGCAAACAAAGTCTTCTGTGATTGGTTGTTTAGTCAGTCTTTGTCCTTATTTTTCTCACGACCAATATTGGGCACGTAAACAATAGCGTAAATTACTGTCTACCGGATTCGGCTAGCAGCCAACTCTCACCAAACTAGAATATTCTGTGTATATAAACACAATGTATAATTGTAGAGCCAGAAGAGGAAATTATCAAAAAGGATATTCTTTGCCCAATTATTTTGTGTTTTACGAATATGATACTCAGATCAATTTTGCAGTTTACGTAGACTGAGGTGACTGATTTTATTACAGTCAAACAAAGTATATGTGCTGGTGAGCTTGATCCTGAGCCAGCGAAGCAGCCGTTTGGATCAATTAGATCACCTTGATCTATCTGTCTGCCTAAGACGCTCTACTGATTGGTGTAAGTGGTATGCCACACTACTCACCTCACTAGGTCAGTAGTATGTATATGGTTTCGTGTATATTTACGCTTGGTTTCTTAATTACCACTTATGGTATCAAACAGATCATATATATTGTGTGGTAATCTGAATAATAATTTTGATTTCCAGAGGAAACTCTGTGGTAAAATTTCATCCTCTCGAACTGTGCAAACTACTTATTCTTCTTCAAGTATTGGTTTGAAGGGCTTCATTTGATAGGTTACAGGATTTCATCATGAGCTGACATTGGTTAGAGAACCATTGGAAAACCTGCAGGGAATACTGAACAGTTGTTTTGTTCTAATTTAGGACTCTTCATCAGTACCCACCCACCGGGGTTTGAACTTGGGACCTTCTGGTTATAAGGTGAGCTCGTAGATCATTCAGCAGCCACTGAGATCCGATCCAATGGCCAGTTCATGAATTCTAACTTCTGTTAATTCATGACATAGCTCAAGCGCTAGCTAACGTCTTCGCTGGCGAGTATTTGTTCTCACACCTGACCTGCTGCACCCTACAGCATTTAAAATCGGTAGCCCAAATTTTGCAGGCCAACTACAGATACCAGGTGTGCGTCAGTAGGAGATCGAACCCCGGACCATGTGCATGGTCGGCTAGAGTCCTAACCACTGTGCCACTGACGTTAATGTTTACGTCCCTGATCTTGGTCGTGAGAAGAAACAAGAACAAAGCCTAACCTTGAGGGACTCAACAAGCAATCACAGAAGACTTTGCGTGGGCCCATACGATTTGTAGAAGTATGATCTGACCTTCAAAGAAATGGCCACAAAGAGATGACAGAATAACTTTCAGTAAGAAAGCAACCAATCAGAAGACGCTGTTTCTCTGCATGTACATAATGTACATAAAAATCTATAAGTAAATAAATCGATAAATAACTCTTGATTTCCTCAATAAACGATCTGTAGTCTGGCCCTTGTGTTGTTGCACTAGTAGTCACTCAAAGTAGCTGTGTATTAACTATGTATTTTTTCTTTTTAATTTTGTTAAATTGTTCATAGGCTATTCGAATAAAGAAAACATTCGAATGTCCATACCTGCTAATACAACCAATGCAATCAATGGCCAATTGATAAAATCCACCAAGTATTTGGATAAAACACTGCCAAGATCCCATATACCTTCAGCTTGCGCTTCAATGACTTCTTCAGCTTCCGCTTCTGCTTCCCCATCGTCTCCATCTTCCTCTTCATCTTTGACTGAGTCAAGAATAAATCCTTCACCAGAAAAGTTGAAACAATGGTCAGATACGCTGTTGTTTTCATCTCCAAGTAAAACAGATGATCTAAGTTTCAGTAGTCCATTAAAACAGGATAGTTATCAGACAAGAGATAATCAAATCATCGCTAGCAGTGATACTGACGATCTCTTGCTGTTAAAATTAAAACAAATCTCTAAAGAATTACGTTTTATTACATCAGGTATGCATATTAGAGATCAAGAGGTGAAAACATCAAATCAATGGCGTTTAGCCTGTCGGGTATTGGATCGTTTCTGTCTGCTAGTGTTCGCCGCCTTAAATCTATTCACTACACTAGGTATTTTAACTTCTGCACCAACTGTGATTAAAGCGTTCACATTTAAAGGGGAACCATCAAGACCGATGTAAATCGGAGGAGGAGGAGGGATGCTGTCTGTTGTTCAAAGGTCTCATGTTCATGTTTCATTGCTTCATTATTATTATTATTATAATATTGGTGTCCTGTTGAAATTAATTCAATAAAACTTGCCTTTTGCTTATATGATTTATTATTTACACATTATGAATGATATTCTGTTATGTGAGTATGTATTTCGCTAAAATAATAATAAACAAAGTTTTATTCTTCCTCTGATTTCTTATTTTTTTAAAAATTATTGTTATGAATATTCCCTCGGGTTCCGAGTGGAATATATAGGCCATCAGAAGCACAAACCCGCTGTTGATTGACCTTTTCTGTTTCTTGCAGTCTTTGTTACCTGACTCCACGATTGCCGATACGTTTTTATCTGCTCCTCCTCCTCCTCCTCCTCAAACAACTGACTGACTGGTTTCACAAAGAGTGGATAATTCTACTCCACTGACGACAACAAGGATTTTGAGCCATATCAACAGTTGTCTCCAGTCAATGATGCCATTTTTTTTAATTTTCCTGCACGTTCCCAGTGGAACATAGGACTCCAAGCTAGATGCTTGAAGTTTCTCTAGCAGTGGTGATTATTTTTACAGGATGGGGTTGCTAGCCTCATGCCAAACCTTTCCTCTTCACCAGTCTCACTACTGGCTTAGCGAGGTAAAGGAGTACGCCGGCCGGTGATCGAACCCCGGACCATGTGCATGGTCGGCGTGCGTCCTAACCGCTATGCCACCGACGCACAATGATGCCATTACTTCACCTTTTTTTCAAAGATAATGGAAAGACTGCTTTTACATAAGCTTGAGTCTTTATTCAAAGGTGTATTGTAGATGTCACTGTGTCTTATATCATAGTATTGTCTCTAGTTTAGATAGAGGCGCCGAATATGTTCAGTGTGCCTTCCTAGGTTACAAATCTGCCTTCGACTGTGTATCTGGGCCTGTTTTATTAAACAAGCTTGCTGTGACACAAACAAACTGTTGGATTACCAAGTGGTTGAATTCCTATTTTTCTGATTTGAGGCAATACGCTGTTGACAGGGGTAAGTCCTCCACTGCTTCACTTACTCTAGCTGATGTTCCTCAGGGGGGTTGTTCTTTCTCCTTTTCTGTTTTCTTTCTTCTTACTTGACTTAGGGATAAGCTCAAAGATAATGTGATTAAATGAAAGAGAGCACAAAGACATCCAGTAACCAGGCCATGGAAAGACTGCTAGTTGGTTCGTTTTGAATGCATAAATCAGGTTTCAGGCGTCTGATAATCATTGCTTCGGTAAACTTGAGGAGAACTGAACGTTTTTGTCCACTGGTAATTTTAAAAGGTGTTGCGATTTCTATCTTATTACCCTTATCGATGAGATGTTCAGCGATAGCACTATTGTTTGTTCCCTTGAGATGGTACATGGCCTGAAAATCATAGGTGTACCCTTCTTCTTGCTTTTCTCCCAATGTAACTGCTCCCACAGAAACATGTAGATTTGTATCCATAGTTATAGTTAACATGAGAAGGGCGGATATCTGTTGACTTTCGAATGCCGAACGAAACCCCGGCTAACCGAACTTAAAACAAGCAGTTAAGTGTGGTTAACATGAGGTTCGTTCCTACGAAACGTAATCGCAGTTTATAGTAACGGTAATTATTATCATCAAGACAGACAGTGATATACTTCATGGAGAATTCCGGAAATATATATTTACATAAGGAGTATGATTAGACAAGTTCATAATTGAATTTCTGAAAACCACCAATCTTGGTTAAACACAAAAATGAATAGAGCGTTTTCTAAAATTGTTATCTGGCTTTATTCCTTCGCGTTCCAATGGGAACATAGGGCTTCAAGTATGAGGTTCGAAGTTTGGTATTCTCTTTTTCACAGGATGAGGTTGTTAGCCTCGCCCCAGACTATTCCTCTTTTATCAGGATTACTACCGACTAAGCGAGGTTTACGAGTGCGTTGGCCGGGGTTGGAACCTTGGATCACTTGAGACGTGGTTGGTGAGTATTCTATTGCTGCCGAAATACCGAAGCAGCTAAATATTAGCACGCCTCGTTGATACAAGACAAGAAGTTGACACTAATGAGCGATGGCACAATCGAAAGATCTATATTTAGAACACTGTCCAATAAAGCACGAAAAATTTGTTCTGACAGTACTGTTGAGCATGAAATAAAATCTTTGAAGGATATTTTATCTAATAGTAGATATCCTGAGAAGCTCCTCAATAAATACTCTACAGAAATTAGCCCCTGCAAAACAATCCAAACAGTTCCAAAGAAATCTGTCTGTATCAGTTTGCCGTTCAAAGGAGATGATGTACAGGAAGTAGTCAAACGAAGACTCGATAAAGCCATCAAGAGAACGTATTATGCTGCAAAACTTGTCTTCCTTAACACCACTAAGCGAGTGTTTCAACAATCTGGAAAAGACTAGTCGCCAACCCTGGACACTTCAAACTGCGTATATCAATTTGATGAGTGTGTTTGTGGAAGCAAATACATAGGTCGTACAAAAAGACGATTGTTTACTTGCATGATGGAGCATTTGCCAAAATGGTTGAAAACAGCTCAGTGCAAAGTGACAAAATCCTCAATAACGAAACATCTTGTGGACTACGGACACGAGTTTATAAACCAGGTCTCTGTGTACAAAAAGAGACGGTCGTGACTCTGAATCTGCCATAGTAATTATTATTTTTATCATTATTAATATTATTATTCTTGATTTATTTAAAACCACGCTTTATCCGTAAGATTATCTTAACTCACTTCAACACTATTAAAATTGTTATTATAACTATTACTATTGATATTAGTCTGTTTACAATTCTTGTTATATTCCCTAATGACTGATTGTTTATCTAAGTGATGTAATTGAAGCGTAATGCAATTTATCTTAATTTCGATCTCTCCTACTCTCTCTCCCCCACTTATCTCTTTGAACATTACCTGGAAAACATTCGCACCTGTCTTTCTGCATGACTAATTCAGTGTAGTTCATTTTTGCCTATCAGTCTTATATCTCCCAATGTAATTTCAAAAGTATATATATCCGTGTATGTAGAGTATTCAACTGATGAGTTCTACCGAAATTTCATGAATTCATTAAATCCTGCTTTATTAACCTTTATTGCTTGTTTTAAATTCGTATCGCCTGAGGGAACGCTAAACTTTCTGGATTATTTACAGGATTTCATCATGAGCTGACATTAGTTAGAGAACCATTGGAAAACCTGGGAGTAGTGGAAAGCTGTTTCGTCCTAGTTTGGGACTCTCCAGCAGTACGCACCCACTGAGATTCTTGATTATCTTGTAAAAAGACAAACTGACGAGAAATTAACGTTTACAATGTGCAGAAAACCGACACATTTTAACAAGTATTTGAATTTCCAATCATATCACCCAATGGGAATGAAAGTTTCAGTAGCTTTAAATCTCATGAACAGAGCTAGAGATATTATAACAGATAATGAAGATATGGAGAACGAGATATCCAACATAAAACAGATTTTGATTGTAAATGGTCATCCGGAAAAGCTACTAGATAATATTATCAATAAAAAGGAGCATAAGGGAAAAAAGGAAATCGAAAAATCTTGGCTATCGACAATGGCCATTCCACATCGAAAAGACATAGCTGAACAACTTCGAAGACTATTTGCTTCATGTAATATTAAAATCTATTTCAAGTCTTCTAATTCTCTGGAGAAATCTTCGATGCATGTCAAGGATATGGTTCCCAAAATGTCACAAAGTAATTGTGTATATAGTATAAAATGTTCAGAGTGTGAAGCATGGTACATAATGGAGAGCAGTAGATAGGTGAAGGTCAGAGTGAATGAACATAAACTATGCGCGAAACGTCCACCCAGAAATGAAGCCGAATTAAAAAGTCTAGAAAAAAGATCGGCTAAAGCAATGCATGTGATAGACAGCGGGCATAAGATTGATTTCGACAATGTCGAAATTCTTGGAAGAGGATTTCATTCCCATAAAGAAAGATTGACCTCTGAATCCTTGAAAATCTTAACCACATCG
Organism: Trichobilharzia regenti; assembly: GCA_944472135.2. Taxonomy (NCBI): domain Eukaryota; kingdom Metazoa; phylum Platyhelminthes; class Trematoda; order Strigeidida; family Schistosomatidae; genus Trichobilharzia; species Trichobilharzia regenti. The sequence goes on from OX235268.1 coordinate 30,744,456, forward strand.
AATGCAGTAAATAGGAGAGAAGGAATAAACTTATCACGAATATGGCAAACTCTAATGAAGCAAGACATGAAAAAACAACAAAAACCTCTTTGAACCTTCATGACCTTTAAAGATTGTATTATCTTGTTTATCACATGTGAACTGACGTCCTTTTCATATAACAAATAACATACACTCACACACCCTTATACAAATATACACATCGTCAAATTGAAATAAGTAATTACAAAGATATATGATGACTGCTTACATCTTTCCTATTGGTACAAATGTCTATCGACAAATGACCTTCAAATAAACTGACTTCAATTTATGTAAAACGTCTTTTACTATATATATTTTAATGATTAATAAAAATCCAAATAATTCTGATGAAGAAGCTGAGTCTTACACAGCGAAACGTTTGGAAAAATCTCGTTTTGATTTTTTCTTAAACACGCTAGGATTATTTTAAATAATTTATAATAATTCAATCTGACTTGGCGGTCATATTATTCTAGGGAATTCGTATCCTATAACTCTCCTAGTATTTCAAAAAAGCTGAAATAGTTTAGAAAGGTCCATCATTAGCTGATTAGCCTCAAATGATCCAGAAAAACTGAAATCCACCAATCAGATTATTTGTTCTTCGACTATGCTAGATAAACGGGCTGACACTCATGCACCTGTACCTCCTCTGATTGGTTATTTTTCAGTGGACTGATTTGGTATTGATCGGTAGCAATACGCTATTCACCAATCAGAGAAAACGCTTACAAATACACATATAAGTATGGTATAAATACTAGAACACTGAGTGTATTAATGTGGAATAATAATAATAACAACTGAGGCAACTAATTCTCATATTACATTATACTAATAACAGATAGTTTCTATTTCAGTTAGTTAAACAAAATCAAATCCGAAAAGAAATACACAAAATGTAAAGACTACATTTAAAACAAAACAAAACAGAATTTGACAACAGTTTAATTCTTTTATTCCTAAATGATATTTTTCAAAATTTCACTGTCTGTAATATGCATCAGACTCTTTTCATTAGATATTCGTTTAATTTTAGTAATATACAGTTGTTTTAATGGAACTATTGAAATTGAACATTTGTACACCCGTTGAACATTGAACAATATTTAAACTGTAGTGATTATTATGATTCAATTTTGATTTTAAAAAATATTAAGGCTTTATTGGTGAATATTTTTGGTTGTTGTTAAATTGTTTTGTGAAAAGAAAGAATTTATTTTTTATATTTATCAATAGATGATTGTGAACTCATTGAACCTTTCCCAATAATTTTTCTTGTTTAATCTAACCATTTACGGCATAAATGAAGCTACTAAATTTGGCGCTGAACACAAAATAGCAAATGTTGCAACAATATTGAATACACTGAATATAACTAAACAAAATCGGTCAATAACACGTGCAGCGAATTTCCACTCTAAGCTAACCAGTGATTCTTGTTCATCATCGCGTAATTTTTTAGTGATAAAACGTAACTCTGTAATAATAAACTCTAGGTCAGCTTTATAAATCGTTTCAAATTGACTCTGGACACTTGCTGATTGATTTGCCCCTGGGGAATTATTCTGTATAGGAATATTATTTGTAGAGATGTCACTGAATTCATCTGAAAATGGATCTCGTATAGGTTCTGGAAATGAGCAGAGAAGAATAAAATTTATGTATATGATCAAAGACTGACATTTATTAACGAAGCAATGAAAATCACTATGAGACTGACTCCTCAAAAGTACGTACGCATGATCCCACAGGTAATGGAGCTGGGAGACCTTCAGGTCAAGAGGCGAGCTTGTTGACCATTATTCTGCCACTAGGATGGAATCCAATGACCTATGAGTAATAACTTTGCTGGTTTGCTGAATGCAGCCCAACCACCAACCAATGCCATCGGTGGGTATTTATTTGTTCTTACACCAAACTTACTGAAATTTTCGCTGGTCAGTGGTATCTACTGTTGAGAAGTAACAAACTAGGATAAAAGAGCTGTGTACAGTTTTCCGAAATTCTCTAATTGATGTCAGTTCGTGATCACAGTTGAAATCAATGAAATTCCTATAAATCAACAATTTGACACTATGAACCCGCTGATTATTTATACATTCTGACGTCGGTATGCACACGGAATCCATATTTCGCACTTCGTCCAATTCGAGACTCATCATCTGGATTTACGTTCATTTCCAGTAAGTAGCGGTGCTCACAATGACGTTCAGAGCCCAACACTGATTGTTTGAAACGACAAACGTTATTAATTAGTGACCGCGATAGCCATCCATCTCTTATGACAGGGTATTAGTTATGATTCGTTTAGACTAATTTGTATTCGCCATTGTTTGGTTAATATTTGACCTAAAAATGCTTGGTCTTTCTAACATATCAGCTCCTCACGAGGATGCTTAAACAACATTTGACGGCTATCATGATGTTATTTAGTTGAAAGTTGTGCTTTCATGAACACTGAATTTCATACAAACATATTATTATTTCCTTGAATTCCTAGAGGAACATAGGGCTTCAGCCGCGCGTCTCCATTGCGTTCAGTTCTCTGCTAGAGTTTTCATCTGGCTCCAAGTCTGTAACCCACATGCATTCATCTCCTCTTCACGTAATCTCCTCCAAGTTACCCTTGCATTGAAGACCAACTCGCCACTTCCCATTCGGGTTACATTCGAAGGATTATCTAGTGATGTCACTTGTTGGTTTCCTCAGCAGGCGGCCAATCCAGCTCCACTTCTTCCTGCAGGTTTGCTGCACAATCAGTTCCTGATTGGTTCGCTCATTGACAGAGATCCTTTTTGCTGATCTTTTCTGGTCGGCCGTCCGATCTTGATTAGTGCTGAGCGAAGACACCTGTTGATGAAGATCTGTAGTTTGTTTGAGATGCTCTTCATGACGTGCCAACTCTCTGATCCGCATAATGAGTAGCACTGACTTCAAATTGGAGTTGAAAATCCGGATCTTATTTTTGATGTTGATTTGAGAGTAATGAAGGCTTGTCTTGCTTTCCCGATCCTCGCTTTGATATCCCCATCAGTTCCGCCTGTAGTTGAAACAATACTTCCTAGGTAGGTAAAAGAGGTGGTTTCTTTTAGGTTCCTCCCATTTATGCTTACTGTTGTCTGTTGTTGTTGCTGTTGGGGTTGGCCAGGAATCTTCATGACCTATATTTTCTCTATGTTCACCTGAAATTCTATCTTCTCTGGATGATTCTTCTGCCAACTTGTTGCTTTTCACTTGCATATCTTCTAGTTTGTTGGAAATCAGACATATACCATATTCAGACATATTAGCTTATGTTTAAATTGATTAATTTGAAAATACAAAGTGGAGAAATCAGTATCTCATGTTGTGCCTTGAAAATCCTACTATTAATGCTACTGAGAATATGACTGACTACCTTGTAGAGATTGTAACGTCAAGACAAATGCTGAATGATAAAATTAAGCATTAAGCACTAACACTAGACATCCTTCTCACGGCATACAGTAGAAATAAGGATGTCAAAGACAGGCAGGATCAGAATAACAAGTCAGACCTTGATTAATCTGAAATCAGTGCGGAAACCTACTTTACTGAACATATAGAACAAGATTCGGGGTCTTAAACACTAGTGTCAACTCAGACATGGCTTCTTTACAGTTCAGATACTTGGCATATGTATCAGTCAAATCGAATTCAATCAAATTGAAGACTTTCATCAACACTTTTCACCTGTTGTCTAGATGCTGAGGATCAGATAGTCGGCTGGCAAGGATAAGCAACAATAAAAACTCTGGGAACGAACCAATCGACAAATTACCACCCAACACTGGACATATATACTGCTGAGACCGCTGAGTGACATCACGTGCCAGACAGACTATCGAGTACAGCGTAAAATGGAAATGATGAATTGGGTGTGGGTTGGAGGGTGACATGGGAAGCCTATAGGTGATCACGGAGCCAGCTGAAGACGACTACAAAGAACAGGGTGGAATGTTGAGGCTCCTCGGAAGCCTTGTGTTTCAGTCGGAACTCACTGAAATAATAATAGTTTAAACTAACGCTAAGGATTTTATGTACATGATATTTGGTTACTATACTCTTGTTACCAATCAGTAGATCAATAACAGTCACACAAGATTTCAATCATCGGCTCTCATAGCTCAATGGTAACTTCCACACCTGCATTGATAGTAGGTGAAGCGGGTCTGAATCTTCAAAAGAACATCGGATCCTTTGAGGTTGTAGAAATGCTTTGCTGATGAGTATCTATTTCTAGTATTTCTACTCCTTTACGTTCCCAGTGAAACCTAGGGAGGGCTTCAAGCTAGAGATCTTTTGAATTTTCAGTGTTAGTGGTGTTTATTTTTACGGGTTAAGAGTGGTAGCCTCATGACCAACCTCTCTTATTTATCAGTCTAATTATTGGCTTATTGAGGTACCAAAATAAATAGATTTCTGTCAGCAGTTAGTAAATGGTCTGAGGCTAACGGTCTTAAACTGAATCCGTCTAAATTTCAAGCTGTTAATTTCAGCTTAAGATGTGAAAGATGGTGAAAAGAAGTCGTCGATTCTCACGATAGTTGTAAGATTGATGACAGTCACATAGGAATCAAATCAGAAATCAAGTATCTTGGACTTATTTTCTCTTCTGATCTCTCCTGGTCCTCTCATGTCTTAGCGATCTCCAGTAAAATATTCCGCCTAACATTTTACATTAAGAAGTTAAGACACTCGCGTATAACTCAGCCCCTCCTCTTACAGTTCATAAACTTTTGCATCCTACCTGTTCTTCTTCTTTATTGTTCACCCTTATTCTTTCCTGGTTCGCTTATAAAGGACTATGTCACAACTCGCAGAATGCTGAAGACGGTCAGTAGGGTGAATAGTGTCCCAGTGGACCACATAGTTAACATTGTTGTCGATAGGCACTTAACTTCGTGCAACAAATTTGCTAGAGGGATTTTGTCTGACTTGGAGCATCCACTTTACCCTCAGCTTTCACCTTGCATCTCCTCAGCTAGAACAAGAAGTAACTTCAGAAAACTGTATGCTCGCACGTCTAAGTATAGAAATTCTATGATACCATACTTGGGACGTATTTTATGTGATGAAAATAGTGTCAGGCAAGAATCAACCAACCTTTTTCATCTAGTAAATAAACAAAATTTACTTTTGTTATTTCTATTCTATTTATGGTCCTGTTGCTTCTTTGTTTTACTTTCATAATTCCGAAAACCCTCACCATATCATATAAAGAGAACATTATATTCAATATTTTTAAACATCCTAAGATTTCTATACCGCATCGACAATACTTTGTGAAACAAGCCCACGGCAGTTTTCACTTGTATTATTATTATTACCTTAGCTGTTATCGTTATTATTAGTATTTCCATTTTATATGCTGTATGTTTCTGACATTATCCCTATTGTAAATGTGGAAAATTTTTTGTGTGATTAATTTTTATTTATAATTTGAGGAAATTAGATGGAATATTGTGATTAATGCTGAAAATTCCATTCTGTATCACAAGTATCGTCTTGGGAATTAAGTAAATTATTATTATTATTAAAGGAGTGCATCCAGTGGCCAGTGATCCAACCCCGGGATCACATGCGTGACCGGCTAGAATTCTACCGGTGTGTCACCGACGCTGATGAGTATCAGCAAGTACGAAACCTAGGTTCAGATTCGCTTGTAGATAGTGGCAAAGTAACGTAGTAAACCTACTGAAATCTAGCTCGTTTGAATAAGGTTTAAGGAGATAGGGGAAACATTTCTCAAAAAAAAATACTTTATTCCAATTTTTATTTACCTGAATTTAAATTTGTTCCAGTGGCATTGTAAAGTCGATAAGGTGGAGGTGGTTGATTCGATGATGCAATTGTCGGAGATAATTCGGTTGAATTTTTTGATTTAAGATTATTATTAATACCAGCAGTTTGCTTTTCAGCTAGATTTATCGGTACAGTATATGGGGCTGTAGCACGAAAATCATCGTCTAAATTTAATACATTCGCCATTAAACTTTTTGAGATACGTTCTTGTGGTCCATTTTGTAAACTGTCAATACCTCCAGTTCCACCAGCCTCCAATAACAGTGTATTCTTTACATTACCGTTCATTCGTATCTGGCTTGGATTTGGAGGGGGAATGATTGACTTGGTGATTTTACCACCACTTTCAGGATTCCAGTTGGAATAGGTTTGTTCCACGCCTATGTATTGTTCACACTGAGGTTTTTTATTCAATAGATTTTCTATCGATGAATCTCCACCACTATCTGATGAAGAGATGTCTTCCACTTCAATGATTTGTGATCTCTTCGGTGGTTCCATACACATTAGTCTAGCTAGATATGTATTAACAATATTTCTGATCTGAAAATGGAATTTGTTAAAAAACGAAGAGGGAGCGGGGGATTAAAAATAAACATTCGATTTTAAATGATAAGAATGATAATAATAATGTCAGTTGAAAAACCACTGAAAGCTGACAGCGAGTACTGAAGAGTGCCATTTCGTCCTAGTTTGGGGATCTTCATCGGTTACCAGACAAGCTCGCAGACCATTCAGTTACTAGAAATCGACCCTTTCGCCCGCTTACGAATTCCTAATTCGATCATTTCGTATTTTTTCAGCGCGGCTGGCACCCGCCAATATCATAGGTGTGTATTCATCCATACTCCTGACATGGTGGGTCCAACAAGTCACACGATTTCTCACTAGAACTCCAGGCAATGACTAGCTGGCATCTGATTAGTTTTCAAGAGTTAGTCTACAGGGATATGATTTATCTCAAGTTTGATCACGGATTGATATTGGTTGCTGAATCATCGGCACCCAGTAGATGAATAGTCTACGAGCTTGCCTTGTACATATAGCATAAGGTACTGGGTTCGAATCCCTGCGAGTGCACAATACTGAAGAGTTCTAAACTGGGAAGAAAGAGTGCTACACAGTGCTACTCTAAATTTAACTGCACTCCATAGGGGGTGACGATGTTCTTACTAAGACTCAAATCCAGTGCGCACCGTTTCAAATGCCAAAGTGTACTAGGAGCTGACTTGTCAGCAGAGCAGTTGAACATTGCGGTCCAATCAGTCAATCTCACAGAGCGAGGAGAATATGCTCTGCAGTGAAACTAGAGGAAGAATTTGCGATTCTCGAAAAGGTGTTGAAAAACAATGGTTATCCTCAAAGATTCATTCACAAATATGGAAGATGTGAGCGTTCAAATATCAAACAAATCACAGTTGAAAAAAAGCCTGTCTTCACTCAGCTAGGTTTCAAGGGTGGAAATATTGCAGCAATGGTCGACAGAAAACTGAATACGTCACTAGCCAGAGCGTATCCTGCAGCTAAGTTGGTTTTCGTCCATCGAACAGTATGCTGTTTGGTGCAGTCAAAGGTCTACAGATACCCTTCTCATGTTAATAACTCCAACTGTGTATACAAATTTACGTGGATCTGCGGGAGCAGATACATTGGGAGAAGGGAAAGAATGACACACCTCCGATTCTCTGTACATGTGCCGAAAAGCTTACGTCTCAAGGGAATAAACTCTTATAATAATATTATTACCAGACATCTCCTCGATACGGGTCATGGAAATCGCGAAATCCTTTAAAATTATGAACAGACAAAGGAGCTCGATTCTCCTCAAGTTTGTTGAAGCAATTTCTATCAAATGCTCGAAATCAAGTTTATGTGTTCAGAAAGAAGCAGTTATTAGTCTTTCCTTTCCCTGGTAACTGGATGTTTTCATTCTCTATTTCCCTTGATTACGCAATCGCTGGCTTTAATCTCACCTCTTCGATACAATGTAATTTTGCTTGTCTCTAATTCTATGATTTGAGTTGAACTCAGTACATTGTTACCTAATTTATTAGTCACTCTGCATCATACGTACATTTCGTCTTTATTACGCAACTCCATTACCATTGTATGTATAAATTTATTTTCAAAACAGTTAGTCCTTTTGATAAATTTGAATAAGGTATTAGGAAGACACATTTCACGAGATGATATCGTCATTTCCTAGTTTCTTTACAACCGCTTTACACAACTAACATGGTTAACAATAATTAAATAAAATGCATGACATATACTCAGTTAAATAAAAAAAACAAAAGTACATACTAATGACCAATCACACTTAGATAGGTCATGTATTCCATGGTAGGCGAAGATTGAAATCTATTGCTTCTTGTACACATAGTTTAGGCTGTATGTGATCAATCCAGAGTGCTTCGATCACCTCTAATCACCAACCTTGAACTAGAGTTATGTGATGAAATAACTGTGAAACATTCATTAATATTGATTTTGTGACGAGACATTAATAAGTGTTTTGCAATAGATAATGATGATGGAATTCTATTCAAACTAATATTTGCATTGGGATTTTCTATATGATTTAGTAGCCATTTTGGAACATGTTTTTTTCGACGACCACATTGAAACATTCTGTTGGTTCTACCTATATAGGTGTCACAGCAACTGCAGGTGAACTTGTAGATAGAGTTTGAAGTGGAATCTACAGAATTTCGTCCTTTAATCGTAAGTACAAGGATAGAAAATCTTCGGCAAATGAGAAAAATAGATGCGTGGCGTAGAAAATGTGCGTTTGGTGGCTGACCGAAGTCTCTGAGCTAGCTGTCAGCTGCATAATCTGGTCGCTCTTGAATAGTAGGTTAATAAAGATAGCCTTCTTTGGTACAGAAGCTTTCTTTTCGAGATGTGCTCTTTCTTTACTGTGACAAGTGATAAAGCTTTCCGGATAACCATTAGCTAATAAAACTGAATGTATATGTCTAAGCTCATCCATCGCTGTGTCACTCGTGCATATTTTTCGGGCCCTTGAGAACAAACATTTCACTAGCGAACGTTTAAACTGGATAGAAACAAAACTGGTAAAATGAAGATATTGTCCACTCCATGTCTGTTTACGAAAAATAGATTGGTGAATCATTCCATCATCTCTCTTAGTCATTGTAATATCGAGGAAACCGAGTTTGTTATTCGATTCAAGTTCGGAAGTCGCTCGGATATTTGGATGAATATGATTAAATAGAGTAATAAAGTTTTCAATAGATTTACTATTATTACCAACAATGAGAGTATCATCCACATAACGTATATACATCTTAAATTCTCCAAGCATACCTTGAATTCGCTTCTCTAATTTCGACATGAATATATCCGCTAACAGGGGGACCAGAGGGCTCCCCATCGCAACACCATCGATTTGTTTGTTTGCCTTTTCTGGGAGGTGAATCTAATATTTTCTGTACACATTAAGATGATATCTTTGATGTAAGTGACAGGAATACGTAAGTTCGTGATGTAATCGCAAATGAAATCAACAGTTTCATGAAGGGGAACATCGGTGAATACAGATTCTATGTCAACTGAACACATAACCTTTTCCTTAATGTTCAACGTGTCTAGCATTTCTGTAAAATCAAATGAATGATTTGATCAGTATTAATGACTGTTTCACAATTATTTCACCACATAATTCTAATTCAAGGCTGGTTGTCGAAGGTGATGGAAGCACTTTGGATTAATCACATACAGCCTAAACAATTGACTTCAGTCTTCGCCTACCCTGGAATACATGACCTATCTAAATGTGATTGGTCATTAGTATGTACTTTTGTTTTTTTTTATTTAACTGAGTAATTGTCATGCATTTTATTTAATTATTGTTAACCATGTTAGTTGTGTAAAGCGGTTGTAAAGAAACTAGGAAATGACGATATCATCTAGTGAAATTTATTTTCTTAATGCCTTATTCAAATTTATTTTTGTTTAAACTTGAACTCTTTGTGTAAAAGCTTTATAAGCGTATTTTTCCCTAAGTCCAGAACCTTCTGTCAACTGACATCATGTAAAAATTTGCAAGTGTGTTTAAACTTTTCTGTCCATAAAATAAATAATAATTTATTTATGTTGAGCTGATGAGAAGCCAATGAAATAAACAATGACGGTACAATCATCTTATTCTGCACAAACGACACTGTTGGTTATTGCTTTATTCAAGGTAGGATTATTGTTAATCATTTATTCACTAGGCTAGAGTACAAGAATTCATCTTGCATCACATTTCTTATATCATTATAGAAATTGAAAAATTATTCTCAGATAATAGACGAAAAATGTTTTGCTTACTTACCCATGGGGGGACAGCAATAATATCAGCAGATCTATGATGATAGTTTAAAACGAGTACAGTGAATACAATTGACAGTGAACACATGATCATTGTACATGAAAAGTAAATCCCTATCAAAATAAAATGTAGAAAAAATTATAGTTGAAAAATAATCTTAAATGCATCAAGTGGTGTTGGTCTGGTCGTTATTTATGGTGCTGTTTGGATTCTATCAATCAAGTTCACGATGTCGTCACCAAGCTTGTAGATTCGCCATCACAGTTTCCCAAGGATTAGAGGCAATCAACATGAAGCTCTGTATTCTCATTTTGGTGTTTTTGTTGACACTCAACGGTAGGGTGTATTCGATGAGGCTTTATGGAACTGATATCTCTTACTTCAGTGCTGGATGATGTGGGCTCTAATCTCAGAGAAGAAATCAATTTCCTAGTCTTTGAAAGAAAACCTTGGTAAGGCACGATGGGCATTAAACGTGAAATTTACTTCAATAGCTACCACCTGTTCATTGGCTACAAATATCACAGTAACACTCTATCTATCCTAAGGTTCAACACAGTAAATCAATTCATGTTGGCAAATCCCAGTGGCTCAATGGTCTACGAGCTCGCCTTGTAACCAGAAGATCCTGGGTTCGAATCCCGGTGGTTGCGTACTGCTGAAGAGTCCCAAATTAGGCTGACGAAACAGTTGTCCAGTACTCCCAGGTTTTCCAATGCTTCTCTAACTAATGTCAGCTCATGATGAAGTCCTGAAACCAATCAAATCCCTACAAACCAACTCTTTAAAGATGCTTAAATTATAATAAGCATAAAAATATAATAGCTAATAGAATATCAGCTAAAATTAAGGAAATCTCTACAAAGAGTTGAGGATCATTCGAACCTAGGTGGCCAAGGTTTGGACAGTGTCTGGACTAGCTTCTTTTGGACGCATAAATTAGGCTTGTCAATATGGATCCCAACAGCCAGCATCAGTAATATATAGTAAACGAACTCTTAAGGCGAAATTAAGATTTATTGGTATATGGTAAATGACTTTAAAAGCCACCTCGTTGACATCAATCAACCTTGTGTTGTGTATCCACAAAATGAGATAGAATAGTGCTAGCTATGAATGGATTTTGTTTGTCCTTTACTTAACCACAACGCAGGGTGATGTTCGGAAATCTGACGATAAACACGTCTAATTGTACAGCCTATGCAACTGGCTGCAAAGGAGATGCATGAGATCACATGGTATCAAATTATCTGATCAACACCAAGTATATGGTGAAAATCAGCTGACAGTTATATCACAAAGAATGTGACTGGTGCTTAAACTTTATTGGAACAGATACTCAGGTCTTCAGAGCTTCCATGTTCCCTAAAGACTGGTTCCCTCTCCAATTGATATCACCTGAAAACTCCAGGGAGCATTAAAATGTTGTTTATTTATGCTGAAGAAGAGAAGTATTCATTCTTGCAGTGTTTTGCCTCTTTTACACCCTAGTCACAAATGCTTTTTTAGTTTCCTTCACGTTCCCAGTAGAACATAGGGCTCCAAGCTAGAGGATTGAAGTTTCTGTAGCAGTGTTAATTTTTACTGGACGGGTTTGCTAGCCGCATGCCCAACCTTTCCGCTCTACCAGTCTCACTACTGGCTTAGTGAGTTAAAGAAGTGCGCCGGCCGGGGATCGAACCCCGGACCATGTGCATGGTCGGCGAACGTCCTAACCGCTGCACTACTGACTCACAGTTACAAAAGTTAATGTAATTTATTCTCCGATTACACCTACCAGTGTGTCTAATAAATAATAGTGCAAGTCAAAAACTGTAGATGACAAATGACGTCAATGTTTACGTCTTGAATCGGGGTCATGAGAAAAAAAACCTAACAGTGCTTAACCTTGAGGAACTCACCAACCAATCACAGCAGACTTAACGTGTGCGAATACGATTCGCAGATATGTGGCTTAGCTTTCTAAGAAACGGTCACAGAATAACCTTCAGCAAGAAAACAGCCAATCAGAAGACGTTGCTTCTCCGCTAACAATAATGCACATAAAAATCTATAAATATCTATTGATTTTCTGAATAAACAATCTGTTACCTGACCCTTGTCTTCTGTCGTTACACTACTACTGATGTGTATATAATTTTGAGAATAGCTTCACAGCACATGTTTTCTCCTGATGCTCTACAGACTACTGATTAACTGGTATCAGTAGCTGGATGTCACATAAATCGAACAGGTTGAACTGATCTGAACATTTTCGATCGAATTTGAAATTTTGCTTAGTTTCATTTAGAAACTTACTGGTTGATGCGAATGGTACGTAACCACTCACCTGAATCTGTTGGCAGTATTTAGTTTTACTCAAGGAATATTTTGTCATGGAACTTCCCCTCTGAATGAGGTAAATTGCAAATTATGCATTTGATTGTTACGCCGTATTTTTTGAATGTTTCAATATTTTAAGAAAACTTTGACTTACCAATTAATGGAATTGCCTCTGATGTCTGTGGTAGTTTATCTGCGACAAGCTGTAAGAACATTGTCAATGATAAAAGGATTGTTACACCTAAAAAAAGTCAAAAATTAATGCACGTATATAAATCATTTGATTATTGAGCCAAAAGTTAAAGCATTCGATTTAAACAAATGAATTGAATTGCCAACTGGTCAATGAATCTGTTGTCAGCTGAATGACTTCTCTTCTAATGATTTTTAAAATAATATTAAGAATAATAATGGCTTTATTCTGAACATCATGTTTATTATGCACAGCGATACAGATAATTCTTCGAAGACATAAACAGAGGTTTAAAACAAAGCATATCTGAGTAAATTTGAAGCATTTGACTTCTAGAGAAACTATGTTGCCTAATAATTTAAGCAGACTGACATTTCTTAAGTAATATTGCCAAATCATAACAAGAACACTGCAGTGAAAACATCTTGGTGTACAATTCGTGGGTAATAACATAGGTTCTAACCTATGCAGATGACACCATTTCCTTAGAATCAACAGACAAACCTCAACGAAGAGTGCTAATAAACAAAAGGCTTAGATTAGACGAGGATTCTTATTGACTGATTGGTTTCAGATATCTTGATAAATCATAAGTCTATGCAATCTTAGGCTTTCTCAAAATGTTTATAAGGAATTGACTTTACTGTAACTGTTCATGAGTACACTTACTCTTCATTGATTTGATGATATTAGATGGTTGGAGGCAATCGGTCACAGAAAGCCTTGGATCTAGGTTTCGTGCTAGTTGGCACTCACAAGTCAGCAAGGCGCATCTGCAGCCCTGAGGGTACCCATTTCCCTTCTGGGATTCAAACCCTCGTCACCCACCGCCTTTTGCAGTCAGGGACGTTACCACTGAGCTATTCGGGCTCGCGATTGACCGATGACGCAGATTCGAATCTCAGAAGGGACATGAATTCCTTCAAAGAGGTTGCAGATACGCCTTGCTGACTCGTGAGTACCCACTAGCACGAAACCTAGGTCCAAGGCTTCCTGTGGCCGATTACCTCCAGTTATCTACTATCCTCAAGTCAATGTACACCGTGATGGCAAGCTACCTAGAATGGTGGCCTTATTACAGCCTGACTGATGGAATTCAGTCTGCACCAAAGAGAGGACTAGACACATCACACTAATTACTGATGTTAAATCAAAACACTTACTCCTCAATTGTGTGATTTTGATGCATTATTCATCTTGAACAAATAAACTCATTCTTCACTAAATGTTTTCGTATTCTTGAACAGTCCTGAAGTAGGTTAGTGATCCTCTTTTTCATATTGTTTGCTTAAGTTTTAAGTAAGTGTCGTAAAATATACTGACAGGACGTATATTTTTTTAAACTGGGGGTTTAAGATAAGCAATCGGATAATTTTATTCTCAGTGGATTGTAAATTATGGTTAATTAGTTGGTTAGTTAGTTACAGGTTAGTTAGTTAGTTAGCTAGCTAGTTAGTTAGTTAGTTAATTAGTTAGTTAGATAGTCACAGGTTAGTTGATTAGTTAGTTAGCTAGTTACAGGTTAGTTAGCTAGTTAGTTAGTTAGCTAGTTAGTTAGTTATTTAATTAGTTAGTGCGTCGGTGGCACAGTGGTTAGGACTCTCGCCGACCATGCACATGGTCCGGGGTTCGAGCCCGCACCGACGCACATCTGATATCTATGGTAGGCCTGCAAGATTTGGGCTACCGATATCCATGCTGAAAATTCCATACTTGTACCGAAAATACAGTGTGGAATCAAGCTGTAAATCAAAAATAAAAATAAAAAATAAAAAAATAGTTAGTTAGTCACAGGCTATTTAGTTAGTTAGCTGTGAAGTTCCAGGGTTAAGCAGGTCTGATGTGAGGACGAATACTCACCGAAGGCATTGGTTAGGGGTCGCGCTATGTCGTGAATTGACAGAAGTTAGAATTCATGGGCCATTGGATCGGGTCCCAGTGGTTTAATAGTACACTAGCTCGCCTTGTAACCAGAAGGTCCTGGATTCGAACCCTGGCGGTGGGTGCGTGCTGATGAAGGGTCCCAAACTAGGACAACAGAAACAGGTGTCCAGTACTCCCAGGTTTTTCACTGGTTCTCTAACTGATGTCAGATGAAATCCTGTAGCCAATCAAATCCCTACAAACGAACACTTGAATAACGATGATTTCGTTTTCTTCCCTCTTTACTTGACCTAATACTGGGTACCTAACTAGGAGGGGTTTAGAAGTGCAGCCTCTCGGAATCAGAGTTGGATCTTGTGCATGATGGGTGGCTTTTCTATCAATGAGCCACCACTGTTATCTTTTATTTTAACTTAACTTAGTTCACATGAATTACTTAGCGTTGTCAGTGACAGTTATCATGAGATTATATAGTGATTAAATATGCATAATAAGTACTTAATGTTATCATTCACAGTTACCTAACACTCAAATACACTTTAATAAGACATTGTTAAGTTCAATATCACAGAAGAAAATCCCAAGCTAACTGATTTTCCTGTTGATAAAGTCGATGGAAATAATCGATCTGTATTGGCTAGTCAGATACTAGTCAAGGGAGGCTTCAATAATGTCTATGAATTTACAATGATCTTTTTCGTAGATGATGACTAGCAATAGAATCCAGGATTCGTGTATTTCTTCCTCTTAGAAACTCGCCATCTAGATTTACCTGCAATCTCCAGTGAATGACGATGGTTTTCCCACTTAGATTCTAGTTCAAGACCCATTGTTTCAAACATCAAGGTGTTACTTACAGGACCACTTAGACTTTTGCGCTTGAAACAACAGGTAGAGGGTCTAAATCTCAGTGGGAATACCAACATCATCATTCATTGGGTGGATTACAGGTGCTTCCACCTCCACGAAACACGGGAATCTTGAATCCATCAAATTACAGAATGAATATTTCGTGAACCAACGATTTCAAAGAAGCAATCAAGTCCAATCAATCAACCAACCAACAAACAAACAAAGTTATACTCTAAAATTTCCTCAAATCGATAAAAAATCCTCTCAACATTGAAACAGTTCCCTTACCTAGTGAAATTTTCTCTCCAGCATCTGGTGGTAACATGAAAACCATTAATGCCATTCCAGAGATGAGTAGACAAGGCACAATTAAATTGAATACATAATAAAGTGCACGACGTTGTAGTCGAATAAATATTTTCACATCAATAAAATCATAATCACAACATTCATAACGTTGGGCATAACGTCGAACTGAAGCACCTTTAAAAACAAAATATAATAATAATAATAATTTGCCTCATTCCAAAACACTGCTTATATGATACAGCGTGGAATTCTAAGCATTCGGTACAATATCATTGCATCTGATTAACTCAATAACACGTCGGTGCGTCGGTGGCACAGTGGTTAGGACTCTCGCCGACCAAGCACATGGTCCGGGGTTCGATCCCCTGCCGACGCACACCTGATACCTATGGTCGGCCTGCGAAATTTGGGTTACCGATATCACATGCTGAAAATTCCATACTTGTATCCAAAATACAGGGTGGAATCAAACTGTAATCATAAAGCAAAAGTAAAGTAAAAACAGAAATTCAAAAAAATAATAATAAAGGTTACATAATACCAGTCTCTTTTTGGTACTATCAGTGACAATAAAGTGGAAAATATGCAGATAGTGTAAAATATTCATTGTATTCTCATCCTGGAGAGAATCAAACAAGCCCTAGATGAAAAACTTCGTCCGGAACAGGCCGGATTCAGAAGAAACAAATCATGTATTGATCAAATCGCCACTCTACGGATCATCATTGAACAAAGCTTGGAATGGCAGTCACCTCTCTATCTCAACTTCATCGACTTTGAAAAGGCCTTCAACAGCGTCAATCGAGAGGTCATTTGGAAACTACTTCGCTACTACCAAAGGGGGGCCATCGACAATTATACATCTCATCCAACAGTTATACGACAATGCTGCATGCCAAGTAATCCACAACGGGAAACTTACGGAAGCCTTCGAAGTGAGGACGGGAGTGAGGCAAGCTGGCTGTCTACTATCACCAATGATCTTCCTGATTGCAATTGATTGGATAATGCGACAGACAACGGCAACCAACGAGGGAACAGGCATAAAATGGACTGACACAAAAGACTTGGAGGATCTGGATTTCGCCGATGATATATGTCTGATTTCCCATAAACTGGAAGATATGCAAGTGAAAAGTAACAAGTTGGCAGAAGAAGCATCAAAGATAGGACTTCACGTGAACATAGATAAAACAGAGATAATGAAGATTCCTAGCCAACATCAACAGCAACAACAACAACAACAGACAACAATCAGCATAAGTGGGAAGAACCTGAAAGAAACAACCTCCTTCACCTACCTGGGAAGCATCGTCTCAACTACAGGCGGAACTGACGAGGACATCAAAGCCAGAATCGGAAGAGCAAGACAAGCTTTCATTACTCTCAAATCTGTGTGGAGGTCAACAGCACTCAGCATCAAAAATAAGATCCGGATTTTCAACTCCAATGTGAAGTCAGTGCTACTATACGGATCAGAGACTTGGCGAGTCATAAAGAGCATCTCAAACAAACTCCAAACCTTCATTAACAGCTGTCTCCGCTCAATACTCAAGATCAGATGGCCAGAAAAGATCAGCAACACGGATCTCTGGGAGCGAACCAATCAGGAACTGATTGTGAAACAAATAGGCAGAAAGAAATGGAGATGAATTGGCCATACGCTGAGGAAACCATCAAGTGACATCACTAGACAAGCCCTCGAATGGAACCCGAAAGGGAGGCGGCGAGTTGGTCGTCCAAGGGTGACTTGGAGGAGATCATGCGAGGAGGAGATGAAAGCATGTGGACAGACCTGGAGCAGGGTGAAAAAGTTGTCAGAAAACCGAAGTCAATGGAGGTGCGCAGCTGAAGCCCTATGTTCCTCTAGGAACTAAAGGATACAATAATAATAATAATAATTTTAACTGATTAAAAATGCCCATTAATATTTTCAAAAGAATGGATAATGAACAAAGAGTACTCTTTTCGGTAGCCCCTTCATCATCAGGCTCTACATTTACACATACACTATAGTGAATGAATGAATGAATTAGTGTTATGAACAACACTAATGTTTCTGTTTAAATAACATTGAATCAATAATATTGATAGATTACAGCTCAATAGCATCAACATAAAATAAGCTGAATGTCAGAGAAACTAGGAAAGATAATATTACAAATTCATGAATTTATAGTCTCTATTGAAGGCCAGGTCACTAGCAGTGGCCGACTGAACTTGCTTCTTTTGCACACAAAGCACTGGTTGTTTGAGGTGAATCACGATAGCATCTACTGTTTGCAGCATGTGGTACTTCAATGATTTTGGGAGTTAATTGGGCACCCGGTAGATTATAGAGACGGATTCTTCAGCGCTGGCTGGCTTTGTGGCCGGTTTGCACCAGATGGTCCAATATCAAACTGTTGATGGTTTTAACTACACCTTTACTTAGCCATACTGGGAGATGTTCTCGAGGAAGCACGAAAAATCAACTTCCTGGGGCAACGGCTAATATAACTCGCTCCACAAGCTCAGTTGAATTGATACATACAATTTGAAGTGGCTAGCTAGTCTAGGTACTTTATCTATCAGTCGAGGAATCACCTTCGGTCGTGTAGAGAATAAGACGTGCAGTTCGCCAGCATTAAAAGTTCTTTGAACTGATTATCTTAATTTCCTCGTAATTATCTCACTTGGTATATCACTCTTGAACTGTAGTCGTATATAAAGAGGCGTCTTGTTTAAGTATAGTGAATAGTCCTTTTCTACTTTCTTTGTCATGTCTTTCTTGATAAATTTCTCGAGATAGCTATTTCCGATCAAATTATCACATACAATGCGTAATTCATCTTCAATTACTTCTTCTGAGCATATAGCTCTAACTCTGTGGCTGAGGGTCTTCACTAAATTTCTTTTGTACTTGATAGGGATGAAGCTGTGAAAATGTGTCTATTGTCCTGTCCAAGTACTTTTTCTATGCAAATTTGTTTTTATGCTACCATCTGGTTTTCTTGTAAGGAGGACATCCAGGAAGGCGATTCTGTCTTGGCATTCCTCTTCACATGTGAATTTCATAGCCGAATGTACTTCATTGAATTCAGCAATAATTGTACTCCCATCAGAACCATTATCCCAAAGTATATCGGCAATAAAATGAGAGCTTACTGATAAGAATGTTCAAAGGTCCATTTTCTAGTATTCGTATTTCCCAATGAATGAAAAAGAGCAAAAGGATATTGTTCTTACTGACGTTTTTTCGTCATTTCATGGAGGAGGTGTGTGTGTGTTGTAACGAGGTCAAATTCTCTATGAGTTCATCGTTCATTCTTTCATCAGAGAACTTGGATTCCACTTGATATGATGTGCTTCTGATGATGTGGGATGTTTTTTGTGATTTCTGAAATGCTTTTCTAGATTATTTCGATATTTTCAAAATCAATTTTGTGGTCTGATTCTATAGCGAGGCGTGTAGACGAGCTATGGCTTGCTGATAATTTTTCAGGCTTTTCTAGTTCACTAATTGGATTCCTCGGTGGTGGTCGAACATATGCTCTTCTCTACGGTGTTCACTTCTTCTGATTACCTTGATTTCTCGAGATGTTGGTACTATGCATATCCCATCACATCACATTCCTAGCATTTCATTTTATAGACACAATGAAATAGAGAATATTTAGAGAGTTTGTCTTTTATATGGACAAGTTTGCTTTGTAGTGTGTGTATCTGATGTTTTGAAGAAAACTCATATGTCGAGCTTATTGAGTACTCTTCTGATATCGTCCGACGCCTCCGCTCAATATGGAATGACGACTGTTGATGTTCATGTTTTCGGAATACATTTTCGATTATACTTAATGTCTGTAGACCCTTGAGTCTGTTTGACAGACATTAGATGTGAATCATCCTCTCCATACATTACCAGTTTCCGTAGGTATGCGGCTAGATTTCTACTGGTTCGCGTAGAATCTTCTTTGAGCCATGTCAAGCGGAGAGCATCACTGAAGATCTTGTCCTCAGACAAGATCGACACAATATTCCAGTATTTGTGTCACTTCAACATCTCTAACAGGTCCTACAACTTAACTTTGTAACAGCAGAAGGCAAGACACAGAAGTCAAGCCATATTTTCAAGTGATCAAACCGCTGTATATATCTAGACAGTTTATATTTTTTAACCTAATATTGAGCCTGTGATTTTGGCTCACATTAAACGAAATGAAACAGAATGTTCAAATACACACACTCCATTATTGCAAAACTACCGGAAGGAGGGAAAGGTGCCTACTGACCTGGAGGAAAGGTTACCTTGTGAAACTACCAAAGAAGGGCAACTTAGGACTCCGCGCGAACTGGCGAGGAATCATGCTCCTGTCGACGCCAAGTAAAATCCTGAGTCGCATCATACTGAAGAGAATAAATGACGCACTGGATACACAATTCCGACCAGGATCAAGCGGGATTCAGGAAAAGCAAATCATGTTCTGACCAAATCACAACTCTACGCATCATCATCATCATCACAGAAGAGAGCATGGAATGTCAATCAAACCTCTACCTCAACTTTATAGACTTCGAGAAGGCCTTCGACAGACAGCGTTGACCGCGAAGTAATTTGGAAACTACTCGATTACTACGGCTTACCCCAAATATTCATCAACCTTATTCAACAGCTGTACGACAACGGAACATGTCAAGTCATCCACAAGGGAAAACTCAGCCAGGCGTTAGGAGTAAACACAGGAGTCAGACAAGGGTGCTTATTATCTGCCACCAATGATATTCCTAATTGTGGTGGACTGACTGGATTATGCGTCGTCAGACAGTGAGTGGGAAACGAGAAGACAGGGATATCCTGGACCGATAGACGTGAAGAACCTAGGAGACCTGAACTTCGCGCGTGGATGATTCATGTTTGATGTCACACACACAAAATCGAAGACTTACAAGCGAAAACCGACAAACTGGTCGAAGAAGCAGCCGGCGAAGACAGGACTCCAAGTGAACATAGACAAAACGGAAGTTATGGAAATAACCAACAAACAACAACAGCAACATCCAGCGCCAATCACCATGAACGGGAGGGATTTGAGAGAGGTTACTTCATTCACTTATCTAAAGAGCATCGTCTCAACTAAAGGAAGTCGGAACGGACGAGGATGTCAAATAGAGCAAGAATCGGGAAGGCGAGAAACACATTCATCAACCTGAAACCAATCTAATCTGGAAATCTTCGTCATTCAGCATCAACAACAAAATTCGGTCAGATTTCAATACAAACAACGTCAAGTCAGTCAGCTGTTCTATACGGATCAGAAACTTGGCGCTTGGAGGGTCACAAAGAATATTTCCACCAACAGCCTGTTGCAGACGTTACCTTTATCAAACAACAACTGTCAACTATCGCTCTATACTGAAGATGAGATGGCCGTACGGGAAAGAGTCACCAACAATAAACTATGGGAAGAAACAAACAAGACAAGAAGCAATCGCCCAACAAATATGCAGGAGAAAGTGAAGATGGAATCGACACTCGTGGCTGAGGAGGCCGCCGCTGGGTGACATCGCGCGCGCGTCTGGCCATTGCTGGAGTGGAACCAGACCGAAAGGGAAGCGGCAAGTGGGACGTCAGGGCAAGGGTGCGATGGAGGAGATCGTGTGAGGAGGAGTTGAAAAAGTATGGACTGACATGGATGCAGGTGAAAAGTACAGCAGAAGGAAGAGAGAAGCAAGTGGAGACGTGCAGTTGAAGCCCTATGTTCCACTGGGAACCCAAGGGAATAATGATAATAAATTATGTTGCTAATGCAGTATTGAACTCTGGGACTCTGTGAGAATAATATTCCATTGGAACATATTGTCTGTATCACACCACCCCGATGTATCAATCAGTAGACTGTACTATCACTTTTTCTTACATATTATTTTGTCAAAATGAAGGTAGGCACTTCAAAATGAGAATAACAGACGCCTTCAACTTTTGCCACTATGCGTCGATGGCACAGAGGTTAGGACTCTCACCGACCAGGCACATGGTCTGAGGTTCGATCCCCTGCCGACGCACACCTGATATTATTGGTCGGCCTGCAAAATTTGGGCTATCGATATCCATGCTGAAAATTCCATACTTGTATCAAAAATACAGTGTGGAATCAAGCTGTAATCAAAAATAAATAAAAAAGAATAAATTCAAAAATACTTAATCGATGCTGAAATTGTTCGATTTGGTGAAGTGTTCTTCAGAAACATTTAACTAAGAATCTAATATAAGTGTGAAAATACTGTACAATGACACAAATCAGAGCGCGCAAATCCAATTTTCCTCACTCTGCCCCACCTCACACACACACACACACACACACACACACTTACACACACAAACTGAAAAACAAATCACCTTACCACGAAGATGAAATTCTCCATTATTTGAATATTCTGACAAGTCAACAGTTCCAACTTCTGTACAGTTAGGTTGTGAGGCATTAATACACTGCAACTGGAAATTTACTTGATCACCATTATATGTCCAACTACCAAATTTCATTTCACACTTCTACAATCAACAAAGTAAAAAATTAAAAAAGTTTTCATTTTTCACAATACAATTCATGCTACTGAAATTGAAAGTAAGTAACAAACTTTAATTGTGGACATTATGCCTTAAGGCTTGGTCATGTGTTGATCTCAGTTAGAGGACCAATGGAAAACCAAGAGTAAGAAGTGGACAGCACTCCTTCATCCTAGTTTGGGACTCTTCAGAAGCACAAGCTTTCTGTGATTTGAATTCAGGACCTTCTGTATACGAGTCAAGTTGACAGCCATTGAGGCGAGGCTAACTGTCTTTGATCATAAGTGTCTGAGTTCTCTCTCCCATGTCAGTTGGAATAAATAGGGTGGATCAAAGAGGTTGTGAAGCCACATGGGTTGAGATAGCTAGGACATGTGTTACGCATGTCTTACCATCGCCTTCCTAGACGGTCAATATCAGCTGGCTTAGGATCAGATTGGAAAAGGGCTAGTGGTGGCTGAGCAAAGATTTTGAATTAGTAAATGGAATATTTAACAGTTATGTCCTGAGTTTAATGAGAGAACCACTGGAAAACCAGCTAGGAGTACTGAATAGCTGTTTCGTCCCAGTTTGGGACTCTTCATCAGTGAACACCCATCACTGGGGGTCGAACCGGGGACCTTCTGGTTACAAGACGACCGTTGTAACTCTCTTTGAAACCAGAAGGTCCCGGGTTCGACCCCCAGTGGTGGATGTGTACTGCTGAAGAGTCCTAAACTGGGACGAAGCAGCTGTCCAGTACTCTCAGCTGGTTTTCCAGGGGTTCTCTAAGTGATGTCAGCTCATGATGAAATCCTCCATGCAATCAAACGAAAATCCCTACAAAACCAATACCTGAAAATTTAACAGTTAGTTTCAGATGCCCACTTAGGGAGGTGCAGGCCTCCTGACTAACTGGGATCCTCAGAATTGGAATAATCAGGGGCTGGAGACATTTGACAATATGGCTTGAAGTGTTTTTCAGTGGCGGAGATGGTTCACTCTGTGATCTAGCATATTCATTAAAATCCTATTATTTTTCCGTGTAACCATTCTTTCCCCCTCACATTTTTGTTTATTGTCGTTCTTTTCATTCCATTTTTCTCTTCCTTTATGTGCTGCATGAACGCTTGCACTTCAGTGCGTAGTTCTATGCTGAGATCAATCACTCAGTCAGTCATTCAGCCGGGGGTGTAAGCATCAATTCGAAGTTTATTGAGACATCTAGTCTCCTAGTCTGGTGTTCACATTTCAAACTTGGTCGGTAGAATTGACTCAGCACCAAAGACTAGGCGTAAGACAGTAACGCCTTTGACTGCAGCACTTAGTGATGTGGGATCGAAACACGCGGAAACTATCAATCCTTTCGATGTTGCAGGTACGTCCTGGTGACGAGTAACAGTGAACATAAAACCTACTTTCAAGAATTTGTCCCAGTCACCTTCAACCAGCTAATGTAAGTTAGCAGTGCTCACTCATGAGCTGGCCAAGTAACTTGAAGGTCTCAGGTTCGATCTCTGGTAGAGTTGTCAGTGCTCACTGTTGAAGACCGCAAAACCCTAGTAAAACAGTTACCCAGAGGTCACTGATTTTCAATGATTCTCTAAAGCAACTTATGCCTTTTTATCGTAAGTTACATTCATCAGTTAAGAAGCATCATTTCAATCGGTTGTCACTAACAGACAAAGAAATTAATTAAATATGGAAAAATACTTTTAAATATTTTCTTTTAAGTGATTTTTGAGAAATAAATCCAACTCAATTCAGGGGTTTATTACAGTTCAGTGTATTTTCCTCTTGGTTTAAAATATTTTTTTATTACAGCTTGATGCCGCACCGTATTTTCGGTACAAGTATGGAATTTTCAGCATGTGATATTGGTAGCCCAAATTTTGCAGGCCGACCCTAGATATAGGGTGTGCGTCGGCGGGGGATCTAACCCCGGACCAAGTGCCTGGTAGGGGAGAGTCCTAACCACTTTACCACCAACGCAAAGGTCTTGTATAGTCGTCGGCGAAAATGCCAAGTGGATCTTTACCTACTATGAGATGCATATCAGTTTTAAGACTCCATTTGAGCGGGTATTGATTCCTGACGAAATTTTTCATATAAGCTGTTTTGTTTTACTGAAATAAACTCAAAAACGGTCTCGTTGAATGTTTAAAGATACAAATGAAAGGTCTCATGAAGAGGTTCAAAAATTTTAGTGATTGACATTAAACGGCGTCCTGCTTAAATCATTGGCCTACCGAAATTACTTTCCTCCAAAATGCTTAATTTCATCTGGATTTATTATTGTTTTAATCGTCCAGTTATATCAAATGACCTATACATAAACTTGCGCGATGATATAACTCGCTCCCAAATATACTTCAGATTATTAATTTACATGTGAATCCTGTGTGAAGAAAAAAGTACTTTGCAGCTGAATACGCTGAAACGTTTTGTACCGTATATTCGCATACTGTCTTAAATAAAGCTTTACCATTATTATTATTATTAATTTTCTAGTTCTGGTTACTAAATTTCACAAGGGTGGAACGCTGAGTCTTTATTGATGGGCCGACTCTACGAATGGACATTCCAACGACTTCATAAGATTAAATTGATTTTATTGTTGTTCCCTTGGGTTGCGAGTGGAACATAGAGCTTCAGTACTCTTTTCTTGTCTCCACAATTCCATATAAACAGTCATCTCCTCCCCATATGACCTATTCCGTGTCACACCGAGCTCGTCGTTTCCGATTCGGGTTCTACTCGAGCGATGGTCGAGCCACTTGGGATTCCATGAGACAGCGAATATCCAATCCATCTCGATTGGTTCTTTCTGAGAACTCCTTGTTGCTTATTCTTTCTGGTCAACTGTGTGATCTTCAGCATGGTGATAAAAGTCCACAGCAGACTGTTGGAAATGATTTTCGTGACACCGCAAGTCCTTGTCAGTACAGAAGCTTTGTCTCGATAAACACTGATGTTAACAGTCCAAATTTTTATTTTTTACGCTGAATGTAGGAGGTTTAAGAGGTGATTTCAGAGTAATGAAGGCCTATCTCTGGCCTTTCCGATCCTGGTTTTGATATTCTCATCTGTTCTGCCTGTAGTTGAATCGATGCTACCTACATCTTTCAATTTCCTCAAATGATAGCAACTGAAAATCGTTGGTGTTATTGGTTGGCTGGTTATTCTCATTACCCCGTCTTTTCTACCTTCATTTGGGGTTCTATCTTTGCTGCCATGCCTTTTCTGCCTGCCTGTTGGCTTTTGCCTACAAGCCTTCGATTTTGTGTGAAATTAGACATAAATCGTCTGCGAAGTTCAGGTCTATCTAATTTTTCTCATCGGTCCCACGTATTCCCGTTTTCTCGCGAAATGCTACCTGCTGTGTGATCCAGGAATACTGCAGGTTGTAACAGGCAGCATAATCTTACTCCTCCTGTATTTACTTTGAAAGCTTCGTTGAGTTTATGACTGTGAATCATTTGACTTATAACGTCAATCCATAGTTTCCAAACTGCTTCATTGTTGACTTTATCGAAGGTCTTTTGAGGGTTTTTAAAATTCAGGGAGAAATTCGACTATCGTTCTATGCTCTTTTCGATGATGTTGCTTAGTACTGAGCTGTAATCCTGAGTGATGCGGCTTAATACTTTGTTTGGAGTGGACAGAAGCTTGATTCTGTGTCAGATTTCGCAAAGGATTAAGTCGGAGGTCTTCCAATCGGTAGAAATCTTTCCTTCTTTCCGAACCTTTTGTAATAATGCAGAAAGTACATCTGTTGAGTTCTTCAGGTCTATTTTCAGTGCTTCTAGACCCTATCGTGTTCAGACTTCACAATGAGTATCACTTCTTCTTAAGACTTGGAAATCACTATCACTAGAGGATTCAAAACTTCAAACACTAATAGTGGTCGTCCAACTATCTGTCAGTTGAACTGCCATAGACTCAGTCAGCTACTGCTAACCAGCTTAGCATTTTTATCTCCAGTCGTTAGCAATTACATGAACGAAAATCTGCCGACAGAAGGCTATCTCAATTTGGTTTAAGCATCGGTTTTTTCAGTTATCCTCTATTGATATTCACGTGTTGGTTTGTAGGGATTTGATTGGTTACAGGATTTAATCATGTGCTGACATTGGTTAGAGAACCATTGGAAAACCTGGGAGTACTGAACAACTGTTTAGTCTCAATTTGAGACTTTTCAGCAGCACGCACCAACCGGGGTTCGAACCCCAGTGTCAGCTCATGATGAAGTCCTATCCTTTATTGGTTTACTGTTTTTAAATGCAATCTGAATAATAGTGACCAGGGAGGGCGGACGCACCAATGACCTTGAACGCACATCGTTTGTTCAATTTCAGAAAGATTGACATGATTCGAAGGCACTGAGACGTCCACACAATTCATCGTCACCTTTTTTTATGTTTGCCCTTTTTAAATTTAACATATATTTAAATCGTAATCAATTTAACTTACCTGTTCATCAAATGGAAACCATAGAATATCTATGTTACACGTTGATTTAAACAAACCAGGTGGCAACCATTGAACAGTTCCATTATGATTTATAACAGTATTTGTTGGAAAAAGACGATCAAATTTCTCGTCAGCACTAAAATATGATGGCGAAAAACAAAAAAAAACAAACGAAAATGACATAAAGCGAAGTGAATTTCTTTTACTGCGGTATGTGAATTTAATATTATTAATAGGGCTTCAACAACACATTTCCTTTGGGTTCTATTCGGGGCTGTCCTTTTCAGCTGCCCCAGGATTTCTCATAGTCTCTCAGCTCCTCCTCCTCCTCCTCCTCCTAACACGATCTTTTCCATGTCATCTTCTCACTGATGACCCACTCGTCGCTTTCCATTCGGATTCCAATCAAGCAATGACCTGAATTGAGCGTTATTTCATTCGACAGCCTTCTTGGTAGCGTATGCCCGATTCATCTCTATTTTCTTCGTGGTATTTGTTGAGCGATAGGTTTTTGTTTTTGATTGATTTGCCCCCATAATTTCCTATCGCCATGTAAGAAAACTCATATACTATTTGAACCCAACAAGATCTATTAGTTGATATATTAGGATCTATTAGGAAAATGTCGAATGTTTATTTTTGTCAATCAGTATTTCTGTAAATTACTTGCCTTTATAATTATCACATTCAGCTTTAATTTTTACATAGATTAGCTGAAATGAGCCACAAAAACTCTGAAGTGATTGATTTTTATTAGTAAACCAAAATGGGAATAAACTAACTCATAATTTGTCTTACCAATTATATAAGAGTATATCTGGTCTCCAAACAGCAGTATACGGTAAAATTAAGGTGGTTATATTGCCAAAATTTTTAGGATTCCATAGAAAATGATAATCATTCCATGTCTGTTGAAAAAATAGTTTAAAAGAGTAACAGTAATAATATATATATATATATATATATATATATACATATATGAATTGATGATATTAGATGGTTGGAGGCAATCGGTAGGAAGCCTTGGACCTAGGTTTCGTGCTAGTTGACGCTCACCAGTCAGCAAGGCAACCGCCTTGAAGGAACTGATGTCCCTTCTGAAATTCGAACTTGCGTCACCCCGTGCTGCCTGCAGTCAGAGACGTTACGACCGAACTATTCGGACTGGCGATCGGCCTCGTGTAGGACTGTAGTGGATATTTTGATTTGACACTAGTAACTAGTGTGATGCGTCTAGTCCTCTCATTGGTGCAGACTGAATTCTATCAGTCAAGTTGTTATGTGGCCACCATGCCACTAGGTAGCTCGCCATCTCAGTGCACATTGATTTAATGATACTAGGTGGTTTGAATCTCAGAAGGGACTTGAGTTCCTTCAAGGCAGTCGCAGATACGCCTTGCTGACTCGTGAGTGCTCACTAGCACGAAGCCTAGGTACAAGGCTTCCTACCGATTGCCTCCAACCATCTCATATCATCAAATCAATGTCCACCGTGATGGCGAGCTATCTAGTGGCATGGTGGCCACATTACAACCTGACTGATAGAATTCAGTCTGCACCAATGAGAGGACTAGTCACATCACACTAGTTACTGGTGTCAAATAAAAATATATATATATAAGACAATCATTGTAGAATTAGCCGATCCAAACTTTCTAGCAACCATAATGAAAAATTGTGTCTAGAGTCAGGCATCTCTCATGCCCGGGTGAAGCAGATATTCATAGATGATGTTGGTTGGCGGTAGAGCTGAACCGTGTAGACTGAAAGAAGTTAGATTTATCTGGTTATTGACTGATGAATAGTCGATACTCAGGTCTAATCCCTGATGGGATCAAGAGTGTTCAGTGTCGAAGAGTTTCAGACTAGGAGAACTGGTATCAGTTGTCTGCTGACGTCTATTTGACCAACTTCTTCCAGTAATGCTGTACCTGTTGCATGGAAAGACATAAAAACTATCCCGGCACGTAGATGATCTACTGGTTTGAATGTAAGACTTATACATCTAGTGGAGTTGTTTTCTCTTTTTGAAATTAAAGCAAACGCTACTTTTACTCAACCTAAAAAACGTTTTAATGACTTTAAACAGTTTGGATATAAACAGGGTAGAAGTACTTTAGATGCTACTTCATAAGAAGGGGCCAAAATATGTTCCATATACATTCCGCTTTTA
The DNA here is from genome assembly GCA_944472135.2 of Trichobilharzia regenti. Classification (NCBI taxonomy): domain Eukaryota; kingdom Metazoa; phylum Platyhelminthes; class Trematoda; order Strigeidida; family Schistosomatidae; genus Trichobilharzia; species Trichobilharzia regenti. The sequence goes on from OX235268.1 coordinate 30,773,377, forward strand.
ATTCTGAAGCCAGATGTCTTTTGTTAAATAAGCCTTCTGTGATACAACCCAAGTCGTGGGCTGTTAACTGGTTGCATTGTTATTGTTTCTCTAACGGAATGCAGTATACTGTATGTAAAGGCAAATCTTCCACTGTCTTACTGACTGAAGCTGGAATCCCTCAGGATGCTCTTCTCTCTTCTTTCTCTTTTCTCTTTCTTCTCACGCGATTCAGCTTTTCCAGTGGTAATCTGACAGTCTGATCTGACAGTCTCGTTGCCAGTTCCACACTTAACGGCTCCTTGTTGGATATCACCAAAGGGTCTTATTCAAGTATTGGTTTGTAGGGATTTGATTGATGGGTTACAAGATTTCATAATGAGCTGACAGCGGTTAGAGTAGCATTGGAAAACCAGCTGGGAGTACTGGACAACTAGCTTTTTCGTCCTAGTTTGCGACTCTTCATTCACCGGGACTCGAACCCAGTACCTTCCGGTTACAAAGCGAGCTCGTAGTCCACTAGGTCACTGGGACACGATCCAGTGGCCAGCCCATGAATTTAAACTTCTGCCAAAGACATTGGCTAGTGGTCACACTATGTCATGAATCGACAGGAGTTGTAATTCATGGACGGGCTAATAGATCAGGTCGCAGTGGCTTAAGGATCTGTGAGCTCGTCTCGTAACCAGAAGTTCTTGGGTTTAAACCCCCTATGATGTGTATATATTCATGCAGAGTCACAAACTAGACTGACGAAACAGCTGGCTGACCAGTACTCCGAGCTGGTTTTCCAATGGTTCTCTAGCCTATGTCAGCTCATGATGAAATCCTGTAACCAATAAATGGTCATATGTTAAATCCCCTCAGATGTCAGAAAGTTTACTTCACCTTCAGGAGTAAACGTCATCTAAACCAACGTGGTCGTTTACAATATGCTTGTAGCATAGAGGGCACTGAAGTAGAAACCAAGTCAAGCAAAATCATCCCCTGGAACAGTTCCATCCTACGATCTGTCTTGGTTATTCCTTATCCTGTCGATCTCCAAGGAAATATTCCATCCAACCTTCTACATCGAGAAGTTAAGACAAACTGAAATCATTCAGCCTCTACATCATTGCCCCATAGTCTTTCTTTCTGTACTCAAAAAGGACCATGTCATATTGAGTAGGGTATTAAAAGTTCTCATTAGAGCAAGTAGTATGCCACTAAGTCAGCTCGTAACTACTGTCGTCACTAGACACCTTAACACATGAGGTGAATTATTTAAATCCTTATTGCCTGATTCTGCTGCCAACTCTCCCTGCCATGCATCGTATCAAGTAGGACCAGAAGTTATCATAGAAGACGATATGCTCATGCAAATAAGTACTAAAATCCAAGGATACCCTCTATGTGATACAGAAGGCGTTAACCATGAAACTTATAACTTAGTGTTTATATAACTTAAGCATCATTCCTCAGTGTGGAGTTATTTTTGCATTGTCGAATTGTCCAATTGGTAAAGATAACAAAACCACGTGTGGAGACTGTTCAGTTTGATAATTGTATAAAATTGTAAAATCAGCATGCATTTACATAATGAGATTGCTTATCGCATTCGTGTTGATTTTGTCACTTCATGGGGGTGGGTGGGTGTGTGTTGTAACCAGGTCAAATTCTGTTTTAGTCCATCGTTCATTCCTATTCACCAGACAATTTGGATTCCTTCCTCTTTGATATGATGTGCCTACGACAATGTAAGATGTTCATTATGATTTCTGAAATGCTTTTCTGGATTACTTCAATTTTGTGGCCTGATTCTTTAGCGTGGCGTGTGCACGAGCTATGGCTGATGATCTTTCAAGCTTTTCTAGTTCAACCAGATTTCTCGGTGGTCGAACATATGCTCTACGGTGTTAATTTCTTCTGATCACCTTGATTTCTCTCTGGTGATATTTGTCCGATGCATATCGCATAACATCACATTCCAAGCATTTCATTTTATAGACACAATGAAATAGAGAATCTATCGGGATTTGGTCTCTTAAATTGACAAGTTTGCTTTGTAGTGTGTGTATCTGATGTTTTGAAGAAAACTCGAATGTCGAGTTTGGTGAGTACTCTTCTGATATCGTCTGACGTCTGCACTCTATATGGAGTGACAACTACTGAAGTCCATGTTTTCGGAATACGTGTTTTCCACTATATTTAATGTCAGTGTTCATTATGTTGATGAAGTTCTTTGGTTAGGTGTTTTGCTTGACAGTCTCAGTATTCTTCGATGTTTCTTCTTCTTTTTCCTTCTCATCCTTTGCATCAAAGAGTGTGCTCGTCTAGGAAGACTTGAGACAACCTGATACTTTTGCGCTGAAGCGGTGTGATGATCCAAAGGCTAAATATTTGTTGGAGTGGATTTTCTTCCTGAATATAGACCTGCTTACAACACACACACACACACACAGCTCTTACATGAAATGAAAAAATCAACACGAATGTGATAGGCAATTTGACTATGCAAACACATGCTGCTTTTACAATTTTATACACTTATCAAATTTGACAATCTACACCTGGTTTTATTATCTTTACAAATTGGCCAATTTGACAAAGCAAAAATAACCTCATGTTGATGAACGGTGATTAAATTGTTATATCTGAGCTGAGATTTCGTGAATTCTGGTTTTATAATACTACTATGATAAAGCTATTGGCAGCAGAGTTAAATGGCGAAGAGTAAGTAAAAGCAACGATATTGTTTCGCTGTTTTTCATTCATTGGGAAATACAAAAAAACCTTTATTGCAACAATGATCATACACTCAATGTCGAATTTTTTTCACACTGTTAAAAGTGAACTTTGTTTCGACATATACATAATACTAATATTCTAACTGAACAACACTATCATTGTAAGTTCCCTGTTTTAATTAATACCACTGTAACGAGGAAATTAGATGCAATACTGTATTACTGTAACAACAGAAGACAAGGACCAGGCAACAGATCATCTATATGTTAACTGTATCCGCCTATGCTAAACCTTTGTTCTCATTTTTCTCACGACCAATATTTGGGACATAAACATCAACGTAAATTACTGTCCACCAATTTTGACTAACAACCAGCTCTCACACCACTGTTCCCCCGTCAAATACTTGCGACTGAAGTTGGTTCTATCTTCTTCGTTCTAGGGGCTTTTCTGGTTTGTTTCGCTGTCTGGAATCTCGGCACTCGCTGATGTTCACCTGTTTCTCTTTGTTTACCATTGCGATTGTGTCTGTGTAACCCCATCTCATCGTGATCATATGTGGTCCTTCCCACTTTGGAAACTGTTTGCCTGACCCTGTTGCACATTCGTCAGTATTTTGCCTTACACTTTCATATACTGCTTTCTCCCTACCTCCCATCAGCCTCATCGCTTACAGATCTTGAACGCCACTTAACTGCGCATAAGCCTCGAAGTCCTGCCCGAAGATCCATATGTCTCCATCAAAAACTGCAGGGTATAAGCTTTCCATTTGTCGGTAGACAGCGACACGAAATGTAACAACAGAAGACAAGGACTAGGTAACAGATCATCTTTGTGTTAACTGTATCCGCCTACGTAAATTACTGTCCAAAAATTTTGACTAACAGCCAGCTCTCACCACACTACTACATGGGGAAAATTCCACTTTTGTACTAAAAGTACTGCTTGGGATAAAGCTATTATTATTATTATTATTATTGGATTGTTATATGATAGCTGGCTGTTGTGCTTACACTGATAAGCTTTAAGAATTTTGCTTGAAATCCAGTCGAGATAATAAGACATGAAACACATTATAGGTGTGACAACAGAGAGATAGAGGGAGAGAGAGAGAGAGAAAGACAGAGTGATGGAAAATCATGGCTGACGGATATAAAACATTCTTGCTAACCGCATGCAAACATAAAGCACACAGATCATGAGTGAACTATAAATTGGACTTATTTATCCTCCAGTTAGTATTCCGTAGAATACCCTAATAACAGGCATAATAGTATTAACTAGAACATTAGCAAAAAGAGGAGCGTAGAAACTAGGAAAAATATACAAGCTTAAAAATAAGGTTAAGTATTAAAATATGCAACAACAAAAAAACAAAACAAACAATTTTAAAATTTAAGATGACATAAAATATGGCACAGGATTATGGGTGAGCTAGAATTAGGAAATAATAATCTCCGAAACAGTCAGCTAAACAGATACACATTCAAATGTTAGTTTGCAGGGATTTGATTGATGTGTTACAGGATTTCATCACTATAAGCTGACATTGGTTAGAGGACCATTGGAAAGCCAGCCGGAAGTACTGGACAGTCAGTTGTTGTTTCGTCCTAGTTTGTTACTCTTCATCTGCTAATACCCACCACCAGAGTTTGAACCCAGGACCTTCTACATGTCAGTCAGTTCAAGATGAAATCCTGAAGCCAATAAAATCCCTGCAAGTCAACACTTTAATATCAATCTGATGTTCACTGATGACTGGCTCTATTCAGCTAGGCAGTTACACTTGAGTTTTTCTAATAGGAAATCATGACCAGTAGGGGTGGATCAGGTAGGGTGAAAGGACAAATACTCGCCAGCAATGACATTGGGTAGCGGTCAGTCACGCTACGTCGTGAATTGGCAGAAGTTGGAATTCATGCACTGGTCATTCATGGGATAGAGTTCCAGTGGCTGGATAGTCTTTGAGCTCACTTTTTAACCGAAAGGTTCTGGTTGCTTATTGTGCGAAAAGTCCCAAACTAAACTGACGAAACAGCTAACTATCCAGTACCCCTGATGGTTTTCCTATGTTCCTATAGTCGAAGTCAGCTAATGATGAAATCCTTAAAAGATACAGTTAGGAAAAGCATGACTCAGATTCTTTTCTGCCACTAATTTCTACGGTTAAGTATTCACACCTGTGATTTTCTGTGCTGTATGGTTGAAGAGTATGAATAGAGAGTTTGGCATGCTTGATAAATCCTTCATGTATCCTTGCAGATGTTATGATTCCTAACTCTAATAGTGTAAATAATGACTGCTTTTCAGGCTTTAGTACGAATGATGTCCTCAAGTGTCTTCAATCTCTCAAACCTACTCAGTCCCTTGGTCCTGATGGTGTTCCTGCTGTTATCCTTAAGAAGTGTGCTGACATCTTGTGTTCCCCATTAACTGACATTTTCAACCAATCGTTTCCCAAAAGTATTATACCTGACTTATGGAATAATATCAAGATTGTTCCAGTGCCTAAATCTACAAGTGGACCTAATGTTAAGTTTAGACCTATTACTATAACCTCACCTTTTTTGAAAGTTATGGAAAGACTTATTTTACCTAATCTTGATCCCTATTTAAAGCCTTTCAATGACCAAAACCAATTTGCGTATAAACATAGTAGGTGTACCTTAGATGCCGCTATTGTCCTACATCATATTATAGTCTCTAGTTTAGATAAAGCAGCTAAATACGTCCGTTGTGCATTCCTTGATTACACACCTGCATTTGAATCTGTTCCTAGGTTTCTCTTGCTAAATAAGCTTCCTGGGAAGAGGCTCAGAGCTGGACGAATAAGTGGGTATATTCCTATTTTCCTGATAGGAATCAGTACACCGTATACAATGCAAAGTCCTCCACTACCTCATTTACTTTAGCTGGTGTTCCTCTAGGTGCTGTTCTTTCTCCCTTTCTGTTTTCTTTTTTCTTACATGACTTGCCCCATTCTGATGTAGCCACTTTTGTTAAGCATGCTCATGACCTCTCCGTTTCTATGCCTGCCAACTCTCAGTCAGATTGTCCCAAATCAAATAACTTTCTGTCCGAAATTAGTCAGTGGTCCTCTTCAAACGGTCTTAAGCTGAATCCGTCTAAGTGTCAGGTAGTCAATTTCACTTTCAGACGAAAACGTGACCTACAACAACTAGTTAGCTCACATGGCCCCACTATCATGTGCGTCGGTGGCACAGTGGTTAGGACTCTTGTCGACCATGCACATGGTCCGGGGTTCGAGCCCGCACCGACGCACATCTGATATCTATGATCGGCCTGCAAAATTTGGGCAACCGATATCCATGCTGAAAATTCCATACTTGTACCGAAGATACAGTGTGCAATCAAGCTGTAAATCGAAAAAAAATCGAAAAAAAAGACATTGACGGCATACAGGTTGAAAATGCATCTAATGTCAAGTACCTTGGACTGAGTATTTCCTCCGATCTTTCCTGGTCCTCCCACATCTTGCTAGTTACTAGAAAGATGTTTCGCTTAACGTTCTACGTTAGGAAGTTACGGCAGTCTGCTATAAAGCAGTCTTTGCTTTCTCACTTTGTCAATTCTTCTATTCTACCCATCCCTCTTTGCTGCTTGCTCCCCACTAATCTTCCCTGGACTACTTAAGAAAGACTTTGCTTCACTGAGAAGAGCAGGCACTAAAAGCCATTAGTAGGGCAAGTGGGACATCGTTAAACCAACTGGTGAACACTATTGTGGATAGACATATAATGTCATGTAGGAAACTAGCGAATACAATATTGTCAGACTCCGAGAATCCTCTCTATACACAGCTCTCTCCCTGCATTTCATCTGGTAGAACTAGAAGCGGCTATAGGCGGCTATATGCTAGGACTACCAAGTACAAAATCTCCACAATACCATATCTGTCACAGCTGTTATGTGACGAGAAATCCGTTAGGTATGACACGATCAACTTACTGCGGTACTCTAACAAGTAGTCCCATTAGTTTTTGTTTTCCTTTCCTTCTTACCATTACATTGTTGTTCTCATCTTCTATCACACATCAACCTTATATTTCATATCCTGTGGTGCATTGTTTAAAATGTAAACGCAACGCTGTTCTTTTTATTTATTTATTTTTATTTATCTTCTTTTTTGGGGTGTTGCTTTTTGATTTTAAAATCTTATAAAATTTATGAGGTAATTAGATGCAATATATTGTAACGCACGCTGAAAATTCCATACCTGTACCACAAATACTGTTTGGAATATAGCTGGTATTATTATCATTATTAAATTATTATCTGCATGAAGATTATTCTTCTCAACAATGAATTCTCCTCTTCAGATTCTTACATTTATAAAATATAATATTTGCTACATGATTTCTCTCCCAGCTTACAATGGTTGGAGCACCATTGGAAAATCTAGGAGTACTGAACAAAGTTCGAAATGAGGACCTTCCAGTTGTGAGGCAAGCTCGTTGATCATTCATCCACTGTAAGACCCATCCAATGACCAGTGCATGAAATCCAGCTTCTGTCGATTCGTGATTCTAACGTGATCACTAGCCACTGTCAGTGTTGCAGAGTATTTAGCCTCACTGTCGACCAGATGGACTCCACAACTTGACACCACTTGTCATTAGAACTCCAGGCAATTTCGTTCCGCAGGCAGTCACTAGCAAACACTAAATGGGCGTGTGTGTGTGAGAATGAACCTAAATCCAATTTTGTCTTCCTTGAGAGGATATTTTTTGTGTGTATGTGAAGAAAATACTGTTTTATTTTCTGAAGGGGAATTGTTATTCTGTTAATGATAGGTTTTAGTATAAAATAAAAGGAGGAGAGAGCAAGTCACCTGCCTTCCTTTTTGAAGCTCTTTTTTTATTTCTTCAGTGGATAATGATAGTGTTTACTGATTTAAAAAACCTTTGATTAATAAATACTAATTAATCGTAGTATTGAATAGTGCGACGTGACTTACGACGTATTACAGGTGATTTTGAAAGTAATAGTGCTTAGAATCATTAGTCTTATGAATACTGATTTATTCTGTATGAAGTCTAGTCTAGTGGCATGCAGCATTTTAAACTAATTACAATTCAGGTATTCGTTTGTAGGGATTTGAATGATTGGCTACAGGTCGAGTGTGAGAACAGATGCTCACCGATGAAATTGGCTGGTGGAAGTCGCGCTATGTCGTGAACTGGCAGAAGTCGGAATTCATGGACTGGCCATTGGATTGGATCCCAGTGACTTAATAGTCTATGAGATCGCCTTGTAACCGAGAGGTTCTGGGTTCAAACCCTGTCGTTCAGGTGCTTACTGATAAAGAGTCCGAAACTAGGCTGAGGAAATATCTGGCTGTCCAGTACACCCTGATGGATTTCCAATGATTCTCTAACCAATATCAATCAGTTCATGATGAAATCCTGTGATTAATTAATAATAATAACAGCTTTATTCCAAACAGTATTTGTGGTACAGGTATGGAATTTTCAGCGTGCGTTACAATATATTGCATCTAATTACCTCATAAATTTTATAAGATTTTAAAATCAAAAAGCAACACCCCAAAAAAGAAGATAAATAAAAATAAATAAATAAAAAGAACAGCGTTGCGTTTACATTTTAAACAATGCACCACAGGATATGAAATATAAGGTTGATGTGTGATAGAAGATGAGAACAACAATGTAATGGTAAGAAGGAAAGGAAAACAAAAACTAATGGGACTACTTGTTAGAGTACCGCAGTAAGTTGATCGTGTCATGCCTAACGGATTTCTCGTCACATAACAGCTGTGACAGATATGGTATTGTGGAGATTTTGTACTTGGTAGTCCTAGCATATAGCCGCCTATAGCCGCTTCTAGTTCTACCAGATGAAATGCAGGGAGAGAGCTGCGTATAGAGAGGATTCTCGGAGTCTGACAATATTGTATTCGCTAGTTTCCTACATGACATTATATGTCTATCCACAATAGTGTTCACCAGTTGGTTTAACGATGTCCCACTTGCCCTACTAATGGCTTTTAGTGCCTGCTCTTCTCAGTGAAGCAAAGTCTTTCTTAAGTAGTCCAGGGAAGATTAGTGGGGAGCAAGCAGCAAAGAGGGATGGGTAGAATAGAAGAATTGACAAAGTGAGAAAGCAAAGACTGCTTTATAGCAGACTGCCGTAACTTCCTAACGTAGAACGTTAAGCGAAACATCTTTCTAGTAACTAGCAAGATGTGGGAGGACCAGGAAAGATCGGAGGAAATACTCAGTCCAAGGTACTTGACATTAGATGCATTTTCAACCTGTATGCCGTCAATGTCTTTTTTTTCGATTTTTTTTCGATTTACAGCTTGATTGCACACTGTATCTTCGGTACAAGTATGGAATTTTCAGCATGGATATCGGTTGCCCAAATTTTGCAGGCCGATCATAGATATCAGATGTGCGTCGGTGCGGGCTCGAACCCCGGACCATGTGCATGGTCGACAAGAGTCCTAACCACTGTGCCACCGACGCACATGATAGTGGGGCCATGTGAGCTAACTAGTTGTTGTAGGTCACGTTTTCGTCTGAAAGTGAAATTGACTACCTGACACTTAGACGGATTCAGCTTAAGACCGTTTGAAGAGGACCACTGACTAATTTCGGACAGAAAGTTATTTGATTTGGGACAATCTGACTGAGAGTTGGCAGGCATAGAAACGGAGAGGTCATGAGCATGCTTAACAAAAGTGGCTACATCAGAATGGGGCAAGTCATGTAAGAAAAAAGAAAACAGAAAGGGAGAAAGAACAGCACCTAGAGGAACACCAGCTAAAGTAAATGAGGTAGTGGAGGACTTTGCATTGTATACGGTGTACTGATTCCTATCAGAAATATGCTATTTTTGATATTATTTCTTGCATATTTACTGCCCGTGATTACGCACCAACTATTGGAATTATTTTGTTTTTAGTTGACACATTTATGATTTGTATTCATTTATATATAGTTTATTTTTTGCACATTGATTTTTGTGTTACCGTGATTATATTCCTGGTTGTTGACGGTTGTGCTACCGTATCACTCTTGGTAAATATATCCGCTGTGATTTTAATTAGTATAGATTCTGTTCTAAATCTTTCTTTAAATAATCGGTTTGTAAAGATTATATTTGTTTTTACGAGCTGTTCACGGATTGATTATTTCACTTAGAGAACCATTGGAAACCAGGAGGATGAAGTAGCTGGCTGTCCACTACTCCAGCACTGGTTTTAAATGGTTCTCTAACTGATATCAATCCGTGATCAACTCGTAAAAACAAGTCTATCTTTCCATTTGTTTTAGAATACAAACACTAATCTGATCAATGTCGTGTTTTTCGTCCAATGCATTTGCAACTATAGATGAATTTATTTTCTAAATTCTTGTAAGCTTGTGTTCCCGTTGGTTGACCCTCCGTTAGACATTTATGTATATATAACACCCTTTGATTTGAGTTATCTAGACGTTTGGCCCACATATATTTAGTTGGACACTCGGTACAACATATTGTATAACTTACATTACTGCTTTTATCCACCAATTTTATCGGATCTTTTAGTTGATTTATTTTAATTTTTCAAATTAGATTTGTTGGTTTAAACGTGGTGTGAATCCTAATGTTTTTGAGGTTTATAATGAACTGTCGTCAATATTTGACAGAATACTTCTAAAATATTTGGAAACCGAGTGAGAAGTAGACATTTGTAAAAAATTATATTTGTTAAATCTTAGCGATATTCAAATGAGTAATTCCGACGTTTCCTACGTTCGGAAATCTGGTCCGAACTTCTTCAGGGAAATTAATGGAAATCAACATTACAGAGGTTTATATTTAAAAGGAACGTTTATTGTTTTTAAAAACTTTGTCCAATCGTTAGTCATGAAACAAGTATTAACAAGTATAATAAACAAAATTGTACGAGTTGTGATCAAAATTTGACCTCGGACTTACAAATATTGATCTACCTTTGTTAAACACCTTAAACACAGTGTGTATGTGTGTGTGTTTGTGGGTAAACAGTTGTAAAACAATTTCTTAACGTCTCCATAAGAAGATTTAGAAAGTCGGGAATTTTTCGACCAAGTATTATTAATTAGTGATAAATATCCATTTTTATTTATTAATCAGGATTTCCTATGCATCAGCTAACAAGATCACACCTTCCTGTCTGTTCAAACTGTTAGTACTTAGAATTTTATGATGATTAGACGTATTTTCAAAATTATGTCAAATCTTGACGACAGTTCATTGGAATTATTTTGCAATCGAATTCAATTAACAAAGAAACTATATGTAATTGGCACAATCATCGTGTTTTCACATTCTCCGTTGTCTGCAACAAAATGCATATCCTAAATCCGTAGCTGTCGAGTCACCTGACAACTCCAGAAGGTCGAATAAAGCAGCACAATCTTCAGAAAGAAGACAGAGCAATAAGTTAGACAGGCCGCTTCAACTAAACTCTAATCCTAAACACCATAATTTTGAAAATACGTCTAATCATGAAATTCTAGGTACTAACAGTTTTGAACAGAGTTGAAGGTGTGATCTTGTAAGATGATGCATAGGAATTCCTGATTAATAAATAAAAATGGATATTTATCACTAATTAATAATACTTGGTCAAAGTTCCCGACTGTCAATATTTTCTTATGGAAACGTCAAGAAATTGTTTTACAACTGTTTACCCACAAACACACACACACATACACACACATACACACTGTGTTTAAAGTGTTTAACAAAGGTAGACTAATATTTGTAAGTCCGAGGTCAAATTTTGATCACAGCTCATACAATTTTGTTTGTTATACTTGTTAATACTTGTTTTATGATTCATGATTGGACAAAGTTTTTAAAAAGCCAGAGATGTTCCTCTTATATATATAAACCTCTGTTATGTTAATTTTGATTAATTCCACTGAAGAAATTCTGACCAGATTACCGAACGTAGGAAACGTTGGAATTACTCATTTCAATCTCGCTGAGATTTTAAAAATATAATTTTTACATAAGTTTTTGAGGTCTCTTCAAATTGCCTCTGATTTACAATTTTTATGTGGTATGTTGATTGCTCTTCTGCCTACTTCCTTCTGGTCATCCCCTGGTTCCACCCTTTTTTTTCTCTTCTTTATATAAGTTTTTTTGGGTAGTTGTTGTCAAGTAACATTTTAAATAAGATGTTTGTTTCTTTTCGTTGTTCATTTAGTATTATTGTCAGTCTACGTAGTTTGTCCGCGAGACCTTGTATTAAACCTCGTTTCACCGTGAGTCAATGAGTTGAGTCGAATCAGGGCATCCCCCAGAATGAGTAGTTTTTCTATATAGCCTCGCTTTAGGCTGTCATGTGTTAGTCTTTGTAATTTACAGTCTAACATAAGTAGTGCTCCAGTTTTTATTCTCCATAGGGAATTTTTTTATTGAGTCTACATAAACGTTGACGTATGAGAAGAATTTCTCAGCATCATTCATTTGCCTTATTACTAATGTGTGATCTGCATATCCCCACAAAAACTGTTGATAACCGGAATGATTTAAGTGGATTTTCTTCCCCAAAAATCCATGAATATGTCAGCTATTAGATGGTGGGATAGGCGATGCCATGGCTACTCCTCCTTGATTTTGTTGGTATATTTTTATCTTTCAAATGTTAAATACGTTATTGTTGTTGTTAGATCGAATTCAACCCCTTTTTTATGATCTTTTCTACAGATAAGTGTATTATGTCTTTTCGGTCATTATCTTCAGTATATGTCTCTTGTGTGTTTTTCACTCGAGAAGACACCAGTTGGAGAACGAATGAACACTAGGGATTACTGGTCGGTATCATGAACTCATAATCTCGTCGAGAGTCAAACCCAAGATCTTCGGTATATGCGGTGAGCGCACTACTATCTGGCCATTGGGAATGAATCCAATGACCTATCATTCCCTGTGTTCACTATATATATATATATAAATATTCCCTTGGGTTCCCAGTGGAACATAGGGCTTCAACTGCACGTCTCCACCTGCTTCTGTCTTCTGCTGTACCTTTCACTTGCATCCATGTTAGTCCATACTGTCCATACTCCTCTTCACACGATCTCCTCCATGTCACCCTTCCCCTGACGTCCCACTTGCCGCTTCCCTTTCGGCCGGGTTCCACTCCAGCAATGGCCTGATGCGCGCGATGTCACCAAGCGGTGGCCTCCTCAGTCACGAGTGTCGATTCCATCTCCACTTTCTCCTGCATATTTGTTGGTTGGCAATTGATTGGTTCTTGTTTTGTTTGTTCCATCCTTCCCATAGTTTCTTGTAAGTGATTCTGTCCGGCCATCTGATTCATCTTCAGTATAGAGCGATAGTTGACAGTTGTTGGTTGATAAAGGTAACGTCTGCAACAGGCTGTTGGTGGAAATATTCTTTGTGACCCGCCAAGCGCCAAGTTTCTGATCCGTATAGAACAGCTGACTGACTTGACGTTGTTTGTATTGAAAATCCTACCGAATTTTGTTGTTGATGCTGAGTTGAGTGACGAAGATTTCCAGATCAGATTGGTTTCAGGTTGACTGATGAATGTGTTTCTCGCCCTCCCGATTCTCGCTCCATTTGACATCCTCGTCCGTTCCGACTTCCTGTAGTTGAGACAACGCTCCCTAGATAAGCAGATGAAGTAACCTCTTTCAAATCCCTCCCGTTGATGGTGGTTGGCGCTGGACGTTGCTGCTTCTGTTGTTGTTGGCTGGTTGGTTGGTTATTTTCATAACCTCTGTCTTGTCTATGTTCACCTGGAGTCCTGTCTTCGTCGGCTGTTTCTTCGACCAGTTTGTCGGTCGGTTTTCGCTTGTAAGTCTTCGATTTTGTGTGTGTGACATCAAACATGAATCATGCTAGCGCGAAATCCAGGTCTTCTAGGTTCCTCACGTCGGTCCATTATATATATATATATATATATATATATTTATGTACATATGTACAAAGACTGAGATGGTTAGGACATGTGTTACGTATGCCAAGCCATCACCTCCCTCGACGAGCAATGTTAGCGGATATAGGGTCAGGCTGGGAAAAAGCTAGCGGAGGTCAAACAAAAACTTGGCTCCAGTCAATGAAATCCACAACAGTTGGTCTAAGTCACGTAGGAAGGTGTAGACTTCCAGGCTGGGGTCTTCGGGACGGTAAAAATCTATGGTTGGAAACAATTGGTGACATGGCTCAAAACCGTTCTCAGTGGCGCAGATGCATCCACTCCCTGTGACTTATGATTTCCAATGAAACTGTTTTGCATTTCTTTATTACTCCTTTGTCTCACACCTCTGCTCACTGTTTCTATTATGCTTTTCTTGTACTTTCTTCTCTTGCTTCGCGTGCTACACGGAATGTGGCGACTTGAACTTCCGCACATTTGTGCAGAGTTCTATGTCGAAAACAGATAGACAGACAGACATATATGGGTATCTATGCTCACAGCTGACTTAATATATTCAACTGGTCACGAATTCTTATTAGGACTTCAGGCAATTTCATCCTACGGTCAGTCACTAGTAAGCATTAGAATAATCTTTAAGTTTTGCTTTGGTAGAGATTTGATCAGTTTTCACGATCTGATCACGATTTGATTTCAGTTAGAAAATCGGTGAAAACTAGAAGCGAGTATTTTACAACTCACACATACTGCTAACAGAGACCGGACCCATAACCTTCACGTTACAAGTTAAGCTTGATGACCACCATCCAGCGGTGTGAATTCAAATTTCTTTTGATCCCTGAAAATAATTCTGCTAACATAGTTGCCTAATTTTCAGTGATCCTTTCCGTGCCAATGAAATTATTGTTCGTATATATATATATATATATATATATATACATGTATATACACGTGGGTGCCTATTGTTGAAGAGCCCCAAACTAGGGCGAAACGGCTAGCTGTCCAGTACTTCCTGTAGCTTTTCCAATAATTCTCTAGCCTATGTTAGCTCATCATGAAATCGTCCAACCAACCAATCAAACAAAATCCCTTCAAAACCAATACTTGAAAATTGATCTTATGCTTACTAGAAACTGGCCCTGTTCAGGCAGATAGGTGCTAGTGGGAAGCCGTTACCAGTAGGGTACAGTAAGTTAAAGGTGAGGACAGTTTGCTCATCGAAGAAGACATTGCTAAGTCGTTGCGCTATGTCGTGAATTGGTAGAAGTTGGAATTCTTGGGCTGGTTATTGGATCAGGTCCCAGTGGCTGCTGAATGGTTTACAAGCTCGCCTTGTGACTGGTAGGTCCTAGATTCGAATCTTCAGGGTAAGCGCGTCCCGATGAAGAGTTCGAAACTAGGCTGAAACAAGTGACTATCGAGTATATACATATATATATGTCACTCTCTGACTATTCAAGTATTGGTTTGTAGGGATTTTAATTGATTGGTTACAGGATTTCATGATGAGTTGACATCAGTTAGAGAACCATTGGAAAATCTGCAGGAAGTACTGGGCAACTTTTTCGTCCTAGTTTGGGTCTATTCAGCAGTACGCACCCACCGCCATGGTTCGAATCAAGGACCTTCTGGAGACAAGGCTAGCTCGTAGACCATTAGGCCAGTCACTGGGACCCGATCCAATGACAAGTCCATGAATTCAAACTGCTGCCAACTCACGATACAGCGCAACCACTGCCCAATCTGTTCGCTGGCGATTATTTGTCCTCACACCCGACCTGCTTCACCCTACTATTCAGGTAGGTAGATACCTGGGGTTCCGGTGGGATGTCGTGACCAGTAGGGTGTAGCTGGTCGGGTGTGAGCACAAATACTCGCCGAGGGCATTGACTAGCGGTTGCGCTATTTCGTGAGTCGAGAGAAGTTTATAATTCATGGGTCATTGGACCGGGTCCCAGTGGCTTAATGGTCGACAAGCTCGCTCACCTTGTAACCAGGAGGTCCTGGATTCGAATCCCGGTGGGTGCGTACTGATGAATAGTCCCAAAGTAGGCTGACGAAACAGCTGTCCAGTACTCCCAGTTGGTTTTCCAATGGTTCTGTAACTAATGTCAACTCATGATGATATTTTGTAACCAAAACTCTCTGACTACTCTATCTTTTGTATAAGTAGAAATAGAGTAAGAAATAGTAGGCTATTTTACACATGGCTTGCTTCTTAAGTGTCTGATAGACCTGGATAGCATTATTAACATTATTTTTTACCCAAATATAATTGTAGAATTGTAGAAATCAGAGTTAAGAAATAAAACAACAACACGATAACTCCTACCATCGCCTACTGAACAGTCTGTTGACCGAAAACAAAATGTAATGCAACAAAAATAAAATGAAATCCAGGCTTACTGACCAGTTAGAAAAAGTTATACATATATTAATTTAAAGAAATCATTTAAAAACAGAAGAGAAAGAATAGAAACAGGATGAGTGGAGTGGAGGGAAGGTGGGTGACGGGGGATCGGTAGCAAGCTGATTTCTCTCTATCTCTCCTCTTCTTCTTTCCTTTAAGTGCGTGAAAAGAAACTGTTATCTATCCTTATTCTTTTTTCTCTCTCTTTTCTAAATCCAAACTTAATTGAAATCATTGAATTGAGCGTGTTCTTTCGGTCAGTGGATTTAATTTCGTTCCAGTCGAGTCCTGATGTTGTTGCACATTAAATATGGGTAAGTAAGGATGCAAGTAAGTAGGCGAGTAAGTCAGTTATTCTAATGGCTGATTCAATGGGTGGTATTTGCAGGAAAAAACATTATGCCTAAATGGCTGAAAGAAAACCTTCCTGTTTTCCACTCTTCTTTTTTTTATCACGCACACAAACACACACAGACAAATACACACATGAGTACACTTGCGCTGTAGAAAATGATCAGTCATTTGTTGGATTTAAGTTTATTCCAAATAATAGATGGGAAAAGTTGGTTTTTTCTTTTCTTTTCTTCTTAAAAACAACCAACTCAAAAGTAGACACTTAAGAAACCAAATCTTTGCTGTTGTAAATTATATAATCTCATGCAAGATTATTCACAGAGTGCTAAACTGGTAGACGCTGACTAGCAGTGGAATCCGGGATAACGCGCATTTCGTCCTATTTGGGACTAGTCGTCAGCTAGTGGATATACCTGCCGACATGTCAACCTGAGACCGAGCACTTCGGTCAAATCAATCGACGGGGAAAATCTAAAATTCAATTATATTCACAGAGTGATTTAGAATTTGAGACTACCTGGGAAGTATCGTTTCAACTACAGGCTGAACCGACGAGGATATCAAAGCCAGAATCGGAAAAGCAAGACAAGCTTTCATTACTCTCAAGTCTGTGTGGAGGTCAACAGCCCTACTCAGCATCAAAAATAAGATCCGGATTTTCAACTCCAATGTGAAGTCAGTGCTTCTCTGCATACGGATCAGAGACTTGGCGAGTCATAAAGAGCACCTCAAACAAACTACAGACCTTCGTTAACAGTTGTCTTCGCTCAACACTACTCAAAATCAGATGGCTGGCCAGAAAAGATCATCAACAGGGATCTCTGGCAATCAGCGAACCAAGCAGGGACCGATTGTGAAACAAATAGGCAGGAAGAAATGGATGGAGATGGATTGGCCATACTCTGAGGAAACTATCAAGTGACATCACTAGACAAACGATCGCTCGAGTGGAACCCGAAAAGGAAGCGGCGAGTTGGTCGTCAGTGCAAGGGTGACTTGGAGGAGGTCATGTGAAGAGGAGATGAAAGCATGTAGGTTTTAGACTTGGAGCGGAGTGAAAAAGTTGGCAGAAATCCGAAGGCAATGGAAACGCGCAGCTGAAGCCCTTTGTTCCTCTAGGAATTAAAGGATATAATAATAATCAGACGAAGCATCTGCAAATAACTCAGTGAAAAATTCTGGTTGAAACAAATGATCCTGTAGGTTGTATTATGCTCAGGAGGTCGCTTGGGTAGGTGTGTTAGGGTAGGTTACTTAATCTGTGTTGAGGCTTTTGAAGAGTGAAGTTAATTGGCAGTAATGCATTTCATTTTTGGGATATTCAGGAAGGATGCTAGTTATGCTTGCTTCTCTTTCCAGGGCGGGGGAGGGGGTAGAAAAGTCGCTTTGACAATTCTACATACATACACTGGTTCCACGATTTCCTGCACTTCATAGCCGATGGTAAGTTCTTTCGTGAGGACGAAACTTTATAGACACCACCCCTGATAAAAGCCATCCGTATTTAGTTCAGAGGAAATGTTTTATGGACTGTATCCTAAGATATGTAGGGATCAGAGGTTTTTGATCACATACACCTCTACATTCATATGCTCGGTTAATTACTTTTTTCCGTTTGTTCAAGCAGTGTGGTGTCACTTTTAATTGGGAGGCGGAGGTTGGTGGCCTCATAACCAACGTTTCCTCTTCTCAGAATTTAACATCAGATGGTAAACTAGGTGATGCTTCGGAGTGTGTCTGTCGGCAATCGAACCTGGAACAGGTGTTTGTAGCTCCCAAGTGCTTCATTATTTGCTAAACAATGGCTAGTAATAGAATTCAAGATGTTAACAAATGCCAGGCAACAAATATGCAGGAGAAAGTGAAGATGGATGGATTGGACACTCGCTGAGGAGGCCACCGCTGGGTGACATCGCGCGCGCGTCAGGCCATTTCTCGAGTAGAACCAGGCCGAAAAGGAAGCGGCGGCGAGTGGGACGTCAGTGCAAAAGTGACATGGAGGAGATCGTATGAAGAGGAGTATGGACAGTATGGACTAAGATGGATGCAGGTGAAAAGTACAGCAGTAGCATGACAGAAGTGAGTGTCCAATCCATCTCCATTTTCTCCTGCATATTTGTTGGTTGGCGATTGGTTGGTTCTTGTTTTGTTTGTTCCATCCTTCCCATAGTTTCTTGTAAGTGATTCTGTCCGGTCAGCTGATTCATCTTCAGTATAGAGCGATAGTTGACAGTTGTTGGTTGATAAAGGCAACGTCTGCAACAGGCTGTTGGTGGAAATATTCTTTGTGACCCGCCAAGCGCCAAGTTTCTGATCCGTATAGAACAGCTGACTGACTTGACGTTGTTTGTATTGAAAATCCGACCGAATTTTGTTGTTGATGCTGAGTTGAGTGACAAAGATTTTCAGATCAGATTGGTTTCAGGTTGATGAATGTGTTTCTCGCCTTCCCGATTCTCGCTCCATTTGACATCCTCGCTGGTTACTCCCGCAGTTGAGACAACGCCTCCTAGATAAGTAGATGAAGTAACCTCTTTCAAATCTTTCGCGCTGATGGTGGTTGGCGCTGGACGTTGCTGCTGTTGTTGTTGTTGTTGGTTGGTTATTTCCATAACTTCCGTCTTGTCTATGTTCAATTGGAGTCATGTCTTCGCCGGCTGCTTCTTCAACCAGTTTGTCGGATTTTACTTGTAAGCCTTCGATTTTGTGTGTGTGACATCAAACATGAATCATCCATGCGCGAAATCCAGGTCTTCTAGGTTCTTCACGTCTATCGGTCCAGGATATCCCTGTCTTCTCGTTTCCCACTCACTCTCTGACGACGAATAATGCAGTCAGTCCACCACAATTAGGAATATCATTGGTGGCGGATAATAAGCACCCTTGTCTGACTCCTGTGTTTACTCGAAATTCCGTGCTGAGTTTTCCGTTGTGGATGACTTGACATGTTCCGTTGTCGTACAGCTGTTGAATAAGGTTGATGAATATTTGGAGTAAGCCGTAGCACTCGAGTAGTTTCCAAATTACTTCGTGGACAACGCTGTCTGTCGGAGGCCTTCTCGAAGTCTATAAAGTTGAGGTAGAGGTTTGATTGACATTTCATGCTCTCTTCTGCGATGATGATGATTATGCGTAGAGTTGTGATTTGGTCAGAACATGATTTGCTTTTCCTGAATCCAGCTTCTTCCGGTGGGGCGGAGTTCTGCATCCACTACGTCCTTTATTCTCTCCACATGTCTTATGCTACTCACAAAATACTATCAGTAGCTTACTCCACTACACAGTTACGCTATAAATAATAATAATAATAGTAATGATTAAGACGTAGAAATACTTGAAATCTACGGCAAAAAGTATCAAGAAATTATGACATGTTGGGGGAGGGATCAATAGAAAGTTCAAGGTATAGATGAAAACACATTGAGGAAAAAACAAAATTATTGTTAGTTTAAAAAACAACGGCAGAGGTGGTTGTGAAATAGGAGAACGACACGAACACAAAAGGGGAGAAAATTAGAAGCAAAAAAAGATAAACAAACTTGTTAACATGTTGATTATCGCCCATTTTGTTCGTTTAGTGGTTCTACACACACACACACACACACACACACGCCCACAAGAAGCATCCATGCATAATCGAGGTAATGATGGTAATGATGATGATAATGATGTAACGAACACAATTATTGATTAGTGTCAGTTGTTGAAATATTTCAACTTCTATTCTTTTTGTTATTGTTGTTGCTGTTTTATTAGTAGTAGTAGTAGTAGCTTGTTTGGTTTGATTTGGTTTTTTCAAACACACAAAAGACAAGAGAGATGAAGTTTTTTAAAATCTGCGTTTTAAAATTTGTTGTTTCCTCCCCCCTTCCCCCACCCTGTGTTCTTCTTAAAACAACTGCGCTTTACAAATTGTAAAAGAAAGTAAAATCAACATTTTTCTATCTATCACACTTGATGATAATACACAATGGTTGGATGAATACACCGTGGATAACCAAGAAATCGTCTCCTTCAGTGTGTGTGTGTATGTTTGTGTGTGTGTGCATGGGGACACGTGAATGTCGTATAGAGTCAGCCTTGGTGCCCTTATGTCATTCAGAGAAAGTTATTTTTTCTTATTTTTCTAAAATGTATTCATACAGGATAAAATACCAAGTTTCTTTACTAGAAAAATGAATGAAATCGTTAGCTAAGGCTAACCAATTTAAAATGTAAAGTAGAATTTGTAAGCTGTGGAATACGCGTACGCACTTATTTAAGATTTTTTTGCTTGTTACAAACGCTTAGACTTGAACATATGAATATATATTTTTTATTCCTTCACGTTCCGACTGGAACATAGAGGGCTTCAGGCTGTGGGCTTGAAGTTTCTGTAGCGTGTGGTGATTATTTTTACAGGATGGAGTTGCTAGCAAGCCTTATGCCTAAGCTTTTCTCTTTACAAGCTTTATTTCGGACTTAGCAAGGTAAAGGAGTGCGTTGGAGGTAGGGGATAGAACCCCGGAGCATGTGCATGGTCGGTGAGCGTTCAAACTGCTGTGCCATGGACTCATTGGATATATATGTAGTGGAGTGAAACAGGCATTATTGTTCCCTAGGTAACACTTAGTTATTAATATTATTATTAATAGTAGTAATAACAGCTTTCATACAACCAGTTGCCTTTATTAGTTTTCATATACCATCCACCAATTAAATACTAATTAAATGCCCAGACATCGTCGAAGCATCTGCATAAGAAGTCGACATGTCAACCTGAGACCGAGCGCTTCGGTCCAATCAATTGACGGGAAAATCTAAAATTTAATTATATCATTAACATGACCCGTTGCACAAGAGGTGGCTGTCGTGGCCCAAGTGGCCTGATGGATAGCGCTTTGGCCTCGGTTGAAACATCATCACTCACTGAGAAATGCAGGTACATCCACTAGCTGACGAGTCCAAAATAGGACGAAATGCGCTTTATCCTGGATTCCACTGCTAGTCACCTTTTACCAATTAAATACTAAAGAACGAACAAATTTGCAAACAGGATAATACGAACTCGTTTTATTCCGTCTATTCTATCTCTCTTAAACTGAGTCGTACATCCTAAATAAATCAGTTATATGTTACAAAAAGGTGTGTCGGTGGCACAGCGGTTAGGACACTCGCCGACCATGCTCATGGTCCGGCGTTCGATCCCCGGCCGATGCACTCCTTTACCTCGCTAAGTCAGTAGTGGGACTGGTAAAGAGGAAAGGTTGGACATGAGGCTGCCTAGCAACCGTATACTGTCAAAATTAATACTGCTACAGAAAATTCAAGCCTGTAGCTTGGAGCCCTATGTTCCACCGGGAAAGTGAAGGAAAAAAATGTTACAAAATGGTTTCTAAACATAATTTTTATTACAATGATTTCAGGTTATAGGCAGCAAGTATAAGCAACATAATTTCAAAGATGATGTAAGTAAGTAGACAATTATTTACGAGTTTGACCACGGATTGATATCAGTTAGAAAACCATTGAAAACTAGCACTGGAGTACAGGAAAGCCAGCTGTTTCGTCCTAGTTCGGGAATCATCGGCAGTACGCACACGCTGACACAGTTACAACCCAGGACCTTCTGGTTACAAGGCAAGCTATCTCGTATACCATTCAGCGATTGGGACCTGATTCAATGGCCAGTCCATGAGATCTAACTCCTACCTATTCGTGATTTAGCGCAACCATCAACCAATATCACTGGCGGGACATCCATCCTCACACTTTACTTGATGGACTTCACTGGTCACGACTTCTTACAAGAACTACAGGAAAATCCGCCCTGTAGCAAATCACTAGCGGGCAGCTATTCAGTGTTAAAAGAGAGTAACTATTTATATAGTAACTAGACAAAGGGGGACGTAGAGTTCAGATTTCTCTTGGAAACAAGTACGGACTAGAGACAAAACAGAAAATAGAACAATAGAGTTAATCGATACTTTTGATTGGATACTAGTAAGTAACTAGTTTAATGTGCTTAGTTCTCTGTTTGGTGCACACTGAATTCAACCAGTGACATTTGCAATTTAGTCACCATTGTAGATGGCTCAACATCATGGTGTGCCTTGAATGCTTGATATTAGTTGATTGGAGGCAATCGGCCACAGAAAGCTTTGTGTGACATAGGTTTTGTGCTAATTGGCACTCACTAATACATATCTTCAATGTTGAAGGAACTCACTTCCTTTTCTGAGATTCGAACCCGCATCATCCAGTGCCTTCTACAGTCAGAAACTTTACCACCACTGAGCACATGAACAAAACAATTATGGTTACCATGGTAGTGTGCATTTTTATTTTGCCCTGTTGCATAACATTCTACTCAATCTTGATTTTGCTTTTCTCTCAGTGAGTTGAACTCAGTATTAAGGTTTGAAGTCTACTAAATTAAATTATTATATCTATTTTATAGTTTTACTTCACTATTCAACCCCTTTTATCCTGAATTGTCCATCATAAATATGTATGAATTAACCCAGCGGTTATGTCTTGTATTCTATCTCTAGTCCAACCTTGTTTCCATGTGAAATCTGAACTCTATGTCCCGCTTTGTCTAACCACTATATAAATAATTACTCTCTTCTTACACTAAATAACTGTCTACCTACTTACATCATCTTTGGAATTATGTTGCTTATACTTTCTATCTATAACTCGAAGTGATTGTAAAAGGTATGCTCAGAAACCAATTTGTAACATATCGTATACTTATTTTGGGATGTACGACGCAGTTGAAGATGAAGAGAATTGACAATATAAAATGAGGTTGTATTATCCTGTCTGCACATATGTTCATTCTTTAATATATGTGTAAAACTTGGGCACTGTGATGGTAGTAAGTAATTCCATATTAGTTTGTTTATTAGATGTATCACTCACAGTCAGTGAAACAGTATTATTATTATTATTTACTGGATGACACAGTTTAGAACACAATTTATTACTGTTCATAATCATATCAGTTGTGATCACACGACTCTGAAACTTGAGTTTTATAGTTTTCTTGGTTCTCTCCTATTTGTCGTCGTCGGGGTAATAGAATTTTCCAGATATCTGGGATAAGTGTTGAATCATTCCTATTACATGTACTCTCTTCAGTTGATTCGATAAACAAATATGGCTGATTTCTGACCAAGAACTCGAACTTAGGACAAAAATGCCACTTAAGAATATAGTGCTGGGAGTACAGCTATGCCTGACTTCCACAGTATTTAAATTCCAAGGGAAAATATACAAACAAACTGAGGTAGTTGCCATGGGATCACCAGTATCTCCGGTTGTAGCAGATATATTCATGGATAGTTGGGAGAACATAGCGATTGAAACGTTTAGCCCTTCCTTACACCGAAGTATGGTGCAGAAGTGTAGATGACACATTCACTGGACTTAGAACACAAGATATAGGTAGATTTTTCGAACACATCAACTTGAAGGTAGGGGCAATCCAATTCACTTTTGAATTGGAAAGTCATAATGGGGAGATTTCAATGTTAGATTGCAGCGTAAAAAGGAAAGAAGATCGGGGAGTGTTTACAGAAAATCCACACATTCAAACAGATATTTGGACTCCCGATCATCCCATCCTATGTCAGTAAAAATAGGATTGGTGAAATGTTTAAGTGACAGAGCACAAAAACTAAGTAGTACCAAGGAAAATCTAAGACAGGAAGTGAGACATATAAGAGAAGCCTTGAAACTTAATAATTACCCTGATAAATTAGTCAGGAAATATGTAAGGAAATGTAAAAATAAAATAAATAATGATTGTAGCGATAGTGATGTTAATAATAATGATAACAGTAATAATGATACTAATAATAATACTGATAACAATTATAATATTAATGACGACACCAACAATAAGGAATCTAAATCTTCAGTAGTAATTCCATGATAGGAAGGAACCTCGGAAGCTTTACGATGAAGACTTCTTAACAAAACAGGCAGGAATAAAAGTGGCTGGTATTCAAACCACCCACAAACTCAATTAGAAACAAGCTTTGTTGGTTAAAGCATCAATCCTGTGAAGCCTTCAACCGACAAAACAATTTAGTTTATCTAATACCCTGCTGGAATGGTTGTGAGGTCAAATACATAGGTCAAACTAGTAGAACAAGGACAGTCAGACTTGCCGAACATAAAAACCCAGCAGCAAAATCTAGATTGGTTTATCCAAATGAGATAAGAAATCTAGGGAATAGTTCAGCTATACCACTCACTACACGCAATTACACACAACTATACAATAGGCTGGATTGGATAGGATGACAGTTTTAAAATCTAATGCAACAGCAGGTTTGAAGGAGAGATTGATAACGGAAGCAGGGTATTAGATAAACTAAATTGTTTTGTCGGTTGAAGGCTTCACAGGATTGATGCTTTAACCAACAAAGCTTGTTTCTAATTGAGTCTGTGGGTGGTTTGAATACCAGCCACTTTTATTCCTGCCTGTAATGTTAAGAAGTCTTCATCGTAAAGCTTCCGAGGTTCCTTCCCATCATGGAATTACTACTGAAGATTTAGATTCCTTATTGTTGGTGTCGTCATTAATATTATAATTATTATCAGTATTATTATTAGTATCATTATTACTGTTATCATTATTATTAACATCACTATCGCTACAATCATTATTTATTTTATTTTTACATTTCCTTATATATTTCCTGACTAATTTATCAGGGTAATTATTAAGTTTCAAGGCTTCTCTTATATGTCTCACTTCCTGTCTTAGATTTCCTTTGGTATTACTTGGTTTTTGTGCTCTATGACTTAAGCATTTCACCAATCCTATTTTTACTGACATAGGATGGGATGATCGGAAGTCCAAATACCTGTTTGAATGTGTGGATTTTCTGTAAACACTCCCCGATCTTCTTTCCTTTTTACGCTGCAATCTTACATCGGAAGCTCCTCTCTGTGACTTTCCAATCCATAAGTGAATTGAATTGCCTCTACCTTCAAGTTGATGTGTTCGAAAAATCTACCTATATCTTGTGTTCTAAGTCCAGTGAATGTGTCATCTACACTTCTGCACCATACTTCGGTGTAAGGAAGGGCTAAACGTTTCAATCGCTATGTTTTCCCAACTATCCATGAATATATCTGCTACAACCGGAGATACTGGTGATCCCATGGCAACTACCTCAGTTTGTTTGTATATTTTCCCTTGGAATTTAAATACTGTGGAAGTCAGGCATAGCTGTACTCCCAGCACTATATTCTCAAGTGGCATTTTTGTCCTAAGTTCGAGTTCTTGGTCAGAAATCAGCCATATTTGTTTATCGAATCAACTGAAGAGAGTACATGTAATAGGAATGATTCAACACCTATCCCAGATATCTGGAAAATTCTATTACCCCGACAACGACAAATAGGAGAGAACAAAGAAAACTATAAAACTCAAGTTTCAGAGTCGTGTGATCGTAAGTGATATGATTATGAACACTAATAAATTGTGTTCGAAACTGTGTCATCCAGTAAATAATAATAATACTGTTTCACTGACTGTGAGTGATACATCTAATAAACAAGCTAATAAGGAATGTTCGTTCTTTCTTTATTCTAACAACTTTATTCTACGAATTATTTTTACAGACAAAAAAGAGAATTCTCGACGTAATTTCTTGCAAAATAATTTTATACTGTATAGAATCTTCATGTAAAACAGTATTCTTCGGCCATGTGTCGTATAAAGATGCGTTATTTCATCAGAATCAACATCCAGTTTTTTATAACATTTTTTTCTTCATTCCATCTTCTCCAAGTCACCTTTGAACTCATTGCCAACTGATCGTTTCCCACTAGAATCCTACTCTAGGGCCTGAGTGGTGCTTAATGGAACTCAACTGTCTTTTCACTGTGTGTCCACTTCAACTACACAATCTTTCAGTATATTCGTTGGTCAGTAGGTTTTTGACTGGTTAATTGTTAGAATTCCATGCAGTTTCTCCTTTTTCGGCATCGAAAGTCTGAAGCCTCTCATTGAAAATACCTTCAGTGATTGCATTTTCAAAGTCCCTGAACTATATTGGAGAACTCACGTGACATT
Organism: Trichobilharzia regenti; assembly: GCA_944472135.2. Lineage (NCBI taxonomy): Eukaryota > Metazoa > Platyhelminthes > Trematoda > Strigeidida > Schistosomatidae > Trichobilharzia > Trichobilharzia regenti. The sequence continues at coordinate 30,799,852 of OX235268.1, forward strand.
AATTTTGAACGTAAGTATCTTGTTGCTTGAGATAACTACTAAAGATTTCCACACCGATTCACAACAACTCTTTAGCTGACTGATAATCCCTTTTTAGCCATCTCATCTTCACTGTGGAGAGAAAGCGGCTATTCATAAAAGCCTGAAGCCCAAATTAAAGTGTTTTACGTGGCACGTGCATCAAATCTCTGAACAACAAAGAGAAGCACTGACCGACTTGACCTAAATTAATTTATGAAAATACCGGCCTTGTTCTTTATGCTGAGGACAAGAGATTTACACACACTGATTTCGGAATCATGTGAATCATGTTTGTCTTGCCTTTCTGATCCTGTCTGGCGCTAACCTTCTCATCCATGCTGCCATCTATAGCTAGAACGATGCTGTCTAGCTAGGTGAGTGAAGGGGAATAAACTCTTCCGAATTTCTCCCACTGGTGTTAACTAATGCTTGTTGTTGGTAGTGGTGGTAAGCGGTTATCTTCAACACTTATCTACAATACTGCGTCTAATTTTATCAAACATTTAAAAGGAGTATTTCAAAAAATAAATATAAAAACAACAATAACAAAGACAAAAAACACAAAAATAACTAAAAAATGCAAATAAAAATACCAAGAAGTAGAAAGGAAAATAAGCAACATAATAAATAATATCTCAGCATTGGGTAGTGGAACCTATGATATGTTTATGCTTGGTGACAGTAAAGCTATAGTCATACTAGAAGTTATGAAATGATATTTAAGAATATTCATCATCAGGATGATCAGTCAGTTTGATTGAACAACACTAAAAAATCATAAAATAAACATTACAGGGTTTTTTATTTTTATTGTCAGCACTAATGCAGTGTTTGTTTGTGGTAGTGTGAGTAAACCTGCATAATACAAATTTTTTAAGATGGTGATAATGGCGTTCACAGCCAAGATTGTCAGTTAAATAGTGTTGAACAAAATAAACAACCACAAAACTAATATTACATGATGGTTAATGACAGGACAATTTTGTAATACTCATAGTGAAAGATATAGTCGGAACCAGTAGATGCACAAAAGAAGGAATAGAGTAAAGTACAAAAAGAGTAAGTCAATGTTAATAATTTAGGTAGCTAAGTATGTTTAAGAAGGTGTTCACTACAGAATACAAATAAGAGGGAAATAAAAGATCCCAAAATTATGTTATTAACAACAAAGGAAGTCGTACGTTTCACGCTTAACACTGTCTCTGTCACTTAAAACACGGGCCAAATATGGTACCGTTGAGTTCCTATACTTGGTTGTACTAGCGGATATCATTTTTTAGTGATTTCTGGTTCTACCTGATTAGATAAAAGGAGAGAGTTGGGAATAGAGGGGGTGTTGAGGGTCGCAGAGTAAAGTTTTAGACCATTTTTCGCATGTATTCAGATGCCTATCTACTAATGTAGTGACGAGCTGACTGAGTTTTGCACCACTGGTCCTACTAACTACCTTCAACATCCTTCTCAGGATAGTATAGTCCTTTTTCAGTAACCCAGGAAAGGCTAATGGGGAGCAGTAAAGTAGAATAGGTAAGATACGAGAGTTGACAAATTTTAAAGGTAGTGGTTGGAGGATTCCAGATAGTCTAAGTTCCTTAATGTAGTTGAGCATAATTTACAATTAACAGTTTGAAAGGAAAGAAGAAGAGGAAACAACAAATGAAAATCGATTACTTAACGAATTATTGCACGTATCAATAAAACTTTAAAGAATCGGATAAATCTCTTGTCAGGAGGCCGATCGCGAGCCCGCATAGCTCAGTGGTAACGTCTCTGACTGCAACACTGAGTGACGCGGGTTCAAATCTCAGGAGGGAAATGAGTTCCTTCAAGGTTGCAGATACGCCTTGCTGACTGACTGGCGAGTGCCATCTAGCACGAAACCTAGGTCATATGTGGCTTCGTGCCGATTGCCTCCAACTATCTAATATCACCAAATCAATTAGCACCGTGATGGCGAGGTACCTAGAATGGTCATCAAACCAAAAACCTCTTTAAGAGAATCCAGTCTACACCAAAGAGAGGACTAGACACATCATACTAGTTACTAGTGTCAAATCAAAACCTCTTGTCTATACACAGTTCAGAATCTACTTTGTTTATAGCAAGAACGTTTATTGTGGAAAGAAGATATATCGACAAAACCTCTTCGAATGATTAGGCCATTAACTTAGATATCTCTGCGAAGGATTTTTCCCATTGATGAAAAATGATTTTTAGGAACAAGGTATTACCAACAATGGAACACTGTCTTTGACATTTTGATGAATACGAGGTCGTATAGAGGAGAATGTGAGACGTAGAGATTTGACGAATAGTGTCTTTTTTTCTAAAAACATGCTCCAGTCACTGCTGCAGTCAAAGACGTTACTACTGAGTCACTCTGACGTACAGTTGACCTCCATTTAAACTACTTTGGATTCATTGATTACATACTACCTAATAACTACTTAGTGTATTCTTGTACGGTACTGATTCAATATTATTTGCAAAATACATAAATGCTATGAATAACAATTATTCCCTAACATCTATAGTTATATAACTGTGAAACTTGAAGACGGATTGAAAGGTATCAAAATGAATGTTCACTGTACACCGCCACTATCAAGGAGTTTCAATCACAATAAACCTGAATATGTGTTAAAAACATAATAGCAGTTTGCGTAAATAGAACTAATTAATCCTTAAGTATTGGTTTGTGAGGATTTGGTTGATTAGTTACAGGATTTCATCATGAGCTGACATTAGCTAGAGAACCATTGGAAAACTTGAGAGTACTGGACAGCCGTTTCGCCCTAGTTTGCTACTCTTCATCAGTACGCAACCACCACAGAGGTTCGAACCCAGGACCTCCTGGTTAAAAGGCAAGCGAGCTCGTAGACCATTAAACCACTGGAACCCAATACAATGGCCGATGAGATACTCACTGGCGACTGGCCCTATTCAGTTGGGTAGTTACCTGGGGTTCTAGTGAGAAGTCATGACCAGTAGGGTGCAGCAGGTCGGGTGTGAGGACAAATACTCGCCAGCGATGACATTGGCTAGCGGTTGCGCTATGTGGTGAATTGGTAGAAGTTAGGATTCATGGACTGGCCATTGGATCGGGTCCCAGTGGCTGAATGGTCTACCAGCTCGCTAGCCTTGTAACCAGAAGGTCCCGGGTTAGAACCCTGGTGGTGGGTGGGTACTGATGAACAGTCCCGAACTAAGACGGAGGAAACAGCTGTCCAGTATTCACAGCTGGTTTTTCAATGGTTCTCTAATCAATGACAACTAATGAATCATTATTATTATACAATTAAAAAATAAATAATAAATAAAATAATTTCAAAATTTCAAAATGAATTATAAATTTTAGACAATTAAAAGTGTATTTACCAGATCCATCCAAATGATTGTTGTCAATACCTGATTCTTTTCATCCTGGAATTTAGAGAAACAAATACACCGTTAATATACGTCAGTGTGAAGTAATGGGAAACAAGTGCAGTTCAACGCATCCTCATCAGCGAATAGACCATACAGGATGTCAGTCAACTCTTTACCTTAACTCCAAAACGATGGAACCCACGAACCATTCAATCACTTACCAGAGGCTGAATGTTTCCATGAGATCACCTTTTAACCTAAAGGTCTTGGGTTCGAACACCATCAGGTATGTACTGTTGAAAAGTCCCAAACTGTCTAATATTCATTCCATAGACCTCAGTGGTCCTCAAAATGATATCCATCCGTGATGAAACATGAAAAAATGCACAAATCTTACACATTCAAATCCCAATTGCACATGACCTTTGCTTTGTGTTACTCTTATTATTCTTTTAAACTTTGTATATTCTAACACACAATATTCTTGTAGAAGTTATCAGCATTTCACAAACCACAATGAACTCATCTATCTATCTATCTATCTATCTATCTATCTATCTATCTATCTATCTATCTATCTATCTATCTATCTATCTATCTATCTATCTATCTATCTATCTATCTATCTATCTATCTATCTATCTATCTATCTATCTATCTATCTATCTATCTATCTATCTATCTATCTATCTATCTATCTATCTATCTATCTATCTATCTATCTATCTATCTATCTATCTATCTATCTATCTATCTATCTATCTATCTATCTATCTATCTATCTATCTATCTATCTATCTATCTATCTATCTATCTATCTATCTATCTATATATATATATATATATATATATATATATATATATATATATATATATATATATATATATATATATATATATATATATATATATATATATATATATATATATATATATATATATATATATATATATATATATACAGTAACAAAGGCAAGACAAAAACAATAAATAAATAAAGTGTGTTATTCAAAGTTCATTCGTTTAGAAACAATGCGGAAAATAAAAGAAATGAATAAAAACTTTCCAGTAAGATTTAATTAATTTTTTAAGACCTGGCTTTATTTATTTTTATATTATTTAAGTAAAAAATAAGTTTTAAATCCAGTCGATAGTTTTAATCCATTCAAACTATCTTCAACCATTTTAGAATTTTTCGTGCGTGTTTAAATGTGTTGGTGAGGTGATGAAGTATTAAAACAAAATGAAAGTATTCAAAAACTCATTGAATGTGTTGATTAGGTGGGATTCAAATTGAACCGAATTGTTCAACTCTTTATTAAAGCTACTTTCATTTCTTTTTTTAAAAGTAGAATAATGCAGATGAATTTTTATGGCGTATCTGGCAGTGGTTGGTTACAGAAAGCGTCATTTTTAAAATTTTTACTTCTGCCTACTATAAAATATTCCAGTATGGTTTTACAAAGGAGAAGGGAAACTCTGCTTTGACAAGCGCTATTCTAGAACATCATTTGATCGACTCCTGTTACTCCACACCAACTCTGACCATTATCTACAGGTCATCTATTGAGTTCATGCTAAATTACCGGTCATGTTTCCTTCGCGATAAACTTCTAAAGATAATAGAGGCCTTGGTCATTGATGAATTTAAGCCAGACGTTTGTAGACAAAAGAAATATGTATAGTATAGCTCCTATTTCCGCCTTAGCCGTGGAGGGATAAACGTTTGTTTATTTTACTTATTTTGTTTTTTCAGCCAATCTATGCACCATCTCCTAATTACTACGATTATTATTATTAATATCATTATGACTATTACTATTCTCACTTTGAATTGTTTCCACTTGTCCCACTTATGATTCTAAATCAGAAATGTTTGCACTGTTGAATTGTATCTTATCGAATATAACAAAATGTTACGCAACGCTTTACATTTGCCTTTTAACCTTATAATTACGCACCCCGCTCTAACACGTATACATATTATGAATTATTCTATATATGGCAAGGATTGTTTTGCCGCTGGACACTTGATATTCAACTATAATTATAATTTCAATATATTAAATATTCCCATATTTTTTTCATTATTCGTGTTGTCACAGATTGCCTCACTTTTCATCCTTATTATTATTGTTTCTTTTAATTCCTAGAGGAACATAGAGCTTCGGCCGCGAGTTCCCACTGCGTTCAACTCTCTGCTAGAGTTTTCACTCAGCTTCAAGTCTACAACCCACATGCTTTCATCTCCTCTTCACATCACCTCCTTCAAGTCACCTTTGCACTGACGATCAACTCGCCGCTTCCCTTTCGGCCAGATTCCACTCGAGCAATGGCTTGTCTAGTGATGTCATTTGATGGTTCTTTCAGAGTATGGCCTCCAATCCGCCTCCATTTCTTCCTGATTATTTGTTTCACAATCGGTTCCTGGTTGGTTTGCTCCCAGAGATCCCTGTTGCTGATATTTTCTGGCCAGCAATCTGATCTTGAGTAGTGTTGAGCGAAGACAGCTGTTGCTTTTCACTTGCATACCTTCCAGTTTGTGGGAAATCAGACAATATATATATTACATATATATAGACCGTTGTATAACAACTGGATGATAAATTATTTGGAAACATTTTCTCTTCACTGAATATTGTCCTCCTAATGTTACAATGGGAATTATTACACTATAAAATATCTATCTAATGTCTGACTAAAAGGAAGGAGATTTGTATACGGAATGTGACTAATTAATTTACTCTCACTAGTCAAAAACGCCCCCATAAATGGCCTGGTAGAGGCGTACCTGGAGGTAGACTTTGGTCTTCCCCCTTAAAACACTCTCATGTGTTCACGCGTTTAAAAAGACTGTGCCACAACACTAATCAAAAGTGACAAAGACGACTGACACTTTTAAGGGCCTCATTATGAATTAAGATCCGGATTTTCAACTCCAATGTGAAGTCAGTGCTACTATACGGATCAGAGACTTGGCGAGTCATAAAGAGCATCTCAAACAAACTTCAAACCTTCATTAACAACTGTCTCCGCTCAATACTCAAGATCAGATGGCCAGAAAAGATCAGCAACAGGGATCTCTGGGAGCGAACCAATCAGGAACCGATTGTGAAACAAATAGGCAGAAAGAAATGGAGATGGATTGGCCATACGCTGAGGAAACCATCAAGTGACATCACTAGACAAGCCATTGCTCGAGTGGAACCTGGCCGAAAGGGAGGCGGCGAGTTGGTCGTTAGTGCAAGGGTGACTTGGAGGAGGTCATGCGAGGAGGAGATGAAAGCATGTGGACAGACCTGGAGCAGGGTGAAAAAGTTGTCAGAAAACCGAAGTCAATGGAGGTGCGCAGCTGAAGCCCTATGTTCCTCTAGGAACTAAAGGATACAATAATAATAATAATATGAATTAAGCATTAGCGAAACCGAGAAAAAATGGATAGCTGTTTGCTCTTGATTTGATGCTATTCATAAGGGACCTTCACATGTTCCAACTGGGATAAATCGTGCAACATTCTACTAGTGAGACAATTCCAGTGCGATTTAGTGCCTAAATATCTGAAGGTTATGGAAACGTATAGTTGAAAGTTTTTTTTTCCGAACTAGGTTAAAACCCCAGTCAACTACTTTCTCGGCATCGATGCTTCTGTAATTGGTGTCGGTTTGTGACGCAAAACTCCCTTTTAAAGGGCATTACATCTCTACGGACCATCACTATTACGTGTTTTTTTTTGTATTAAGCAAAAATCTTCAAATATTCGTCATGAGATTATTCTTCCCCTTATCCAATGTAAGATGATGCTGGGGGAATGGTCTAAAACGACACCCAGCTTAAGCGTAGAGTGTCTGAGTAGTTGAGTGTCTTGATCACTTCACCTCCTGAAGAAGATGTATCACTCCTAATGAACAATTTACTGACAAAATCTCAGTACAGATACAAGGGGCTCATACAGCATTCACCAGTCTACGTCATAATCTCTTGGGCATACATAGTATTCGTCTATCGATTGAAGGATGTGTCTACTACACAACCATGAGAAAGTGACACTGAGAGTGGAAGCTATGAAAGCGTTAGCTTTCGTCGGACACAGATATTTGTGTTTTGTCTTCCATGTTAAGGGATGTAATATATTGTGAGTAATACTGAGGTTTAGAGAAGAGTTGGCTAAGATATGTGTTAAACATGCCGAGTCATCAGCCTTCACAACAAGTTATGGTAGCCGACATAGGATTACGTTGGAAAAGAGTTAGGCTGGGGTGGTTAAACCAACCAAACATATGGAATCAATCCATGAAGTTTTTCACTGTTGATTTTAGTCATACATGTAAGGGAGGTGTAGACTGGCAGTCTGGCTTGGGTGATAAGAACCAGTAACTGAAGACTACTGGTGATATGACTGGCTCAAAATCATTCTCAGTGACGGTGCCGATGCATTCACTGTTTGTGATTGTTCAATATTCATCAAATCTTCACATTTTTTTACATGTTTTTATTTCTTCTTTCATAGCCTTCTGCTAAATATGGCTCTTTTGAAACTCTTTTACTTCTATCATTCCGATACTTTTGTGTTGTATACGCAGTGAGGTATTTTTTGAAGTGCTGCAACATTGTGGAACGGGAAACTTATGGAATCCTTCGAAGAAGTGAAGAGAGGAGTAAGAAAAGCTGCCTGCCTACTATCGCCAATGATTTTCCTGATTACGGGCAGTAGACTGGATAATGCGACAGACAGCGGGCAATGGACGCTAACGAAAAATTTGGAGGATCTGGGTTTCGCTGATGTGATATATGTCTGATTTCCCACAAACTAGAAGATATGCAAGTGAAAAGCAACAAATTGACAGAAGAAGCATCTAGAGAAGATAGGACTTCACGTATACATATAAAAGACACAGGTGATGAAGACTCCTGGCCAACACCAACAGCAACAACAACAGACAAAAATCAGCCAGCATAAATGGAAGGAACCTGAAAGAAACAACCTCCTTCACCTACCTAGCTACCTAAGAAGCATCGTCTCAATTACAGGCGGACGGAACCGATGAGGATTTCAAAGCAAGGATCGGGAAGGCAAGACAAGCTTTCATTTCTCTCATCTGTGTGGGGGTAAACAGCACTCAGCATCAAAACGAATATAAGATACGGATTTTCAACTCCAAGGTGAAGTAAGTGCTACCTGCTATACGGATCAGAGGCTTGGCGCGTCATAAAGAGCACCTCAGACAACATACAGACCTTCATTAACAGCTGCCTTCACTCAATACTCGAGATCAGATGGCCGACCAGAAAGGATAAGCAACAGGGATCTCTGACAGTGAGCGAACCAACCCAGTAGGAATTGACCGTGCAACAAATAGGTAGGAAAAATGGGGATGGATTGTTGGCCATACTATGAGAAAACAAATCATCAAGTGACATCACACGCCAGGTCATCGGTCGAGTGAAACCCGGAATGTAAGTGGAGAGTTGGTCGTCAATGTGAGGGTGACTTGGAGGAGGTCATGTGAAAAGGAGATGAAGACACGTGAGCAGACTTGGAGCAAGGTGAAAACTATAGTAAAGAACTGAAAGCAGTGGAGACGCGCGGCTGAAGCCCTGCGTTCTTCTAGGAATTAAACGGAATGACAGTAATAATAATACCTCTGTGGAAGTTTCTATGTTCAAACTCAATCGTTTAGCCATTTATCGTAATAAATGGTTGAAAATCAAAAAAAATCGGTGCACTTACCACATCCATAACTTGATTCAAGAAAAATTTCACACTAACATTCAACGTTTGTGTATCATTAGCTGATGGACGTTCAATTGGATTGTGTGCATCTGGTCGAGTAGGATCGAATAAATACTTCAGCAAACGTTTTTCATACAATCCGCATAACACCGATTCTTTAAAACCAGAAATTAAAAAAGAAAAAAATAACAAGCATGAATGTTGTTGGTTTTTGAAAAAAATTAAACTAATGCACTTTGAAATATCATACCAGAATGTAATTTAATTCATTGAAATGATGTAATATTTTAGGTAGAGTAAAAAAAATAGCGACTACGGAGTGTCAACGCACCAAAAACCTTGAATGCATATCTCATTCATTTGATGACAGAATCTGCCTAGTATTCAGCATCTAAACGCCGTTAATTTACAAGAAAAAATCAACTTCTATAATAGTGAAACCCTGGTGTAAGTTAAAAATACTTCTAAATTATATTGAAGTGTATCGTTTTTCAAGTTTCATAGCTATCAACATAGTTTCACTCATATGAACAGGGAAATACTCTCCTCTCATATGGATATTTACAAGACATATGCAAATTGAAGTATGCGCTGAAGATGTCACTCAGTAGGGTGATAAAAGCTTCGCAAGTAAACTGAATCCTTACAAACCAAGTCTTCGAAATATTACTCTGATACTCGTTATTGACTTGCTACAGGAGACAGTTACCTAGAGTTCTAGTGAGATACCGTGACCGGTGAGGTCCATCCAGTTAAATGTGAGGATGGATGTCAATGGCATTGGTTGATGGTCGCGCTACATCACGAATCGGTCGAAGTTAGAATTCGTAGGCTGGTCAATGAATCGGATACCAGTGGCTGAACGGTATACGAGCTTACATTGTAACTTGGAGGTACTGGGTTCGAAGCCTGGCAGGGGGTGCGTAATGCCGTTGATTCTCAAACTAGGCTGATGAAAGAGCTGTCCAGTACTCCAGTGCTAGTTTTCAATGGTTCTCTAACTGATATCAATCGGTGGTCAAACTCGTATAAACAATTCCAATCCTTACAAACCAATCTCTTGAAAACGATTCGAGCCACATAGGGGTTTGTAGAGTGCCTGATTAGGGGGTATTTGTGACACCACTGACCAATGGTCAGTAGTTATTTTTATTATTATTATTTCACTTCTTTTGAATTTATTTTTGCCTCTTTTCACTATCTTTGTGTACTACATTGAAACTTGAAACTCTGCATTTCTCTGCAGAGTTCTTTGCTGAAGCCTAGCCAGTAGGTCAGAAAGTATTCACCGGAGAGATGTCTTAGATATCTTAAGTTTTGCACTCATTTAGACTATTTATTGCGGAGTTTCTGAGAGCATGAGGAACTGTCTCCCAAGTAATGCTTCCTGTAATAGAGAATACTCTACGTACACTATCATGTAAAAATATTAATAATAATTAGAAGTTATGACACATTTTCAAACTGGAAAATATTTTACATAATTGTATTTCGATATGCATGAAGATCTCAGAAAATATAACCATCAACTGGGGCGGGTAGGGTGTAATATATCGTCTATTTTTAAGTATCACTTTGTGTCGTGAATTGGCAGGAGTTAGATATCATGGACCATTGGATAGGATCCTAGTGGCTTAATGGTCTATGAGCTGGCTATTCTTGTAACCAGAAGGTCCTAGGATCAAACCCCTGTGGTGGGTGCGTACTGCCGATCATCCCCAAACTAGGACTAAACAGCTGTCCAGTACTCCCTGGCTGGTTTTCACTAGTTCTTTAACTAATATCAATCAGGGGTCAAACTCGTGAAAATGCAAACGACAATAAAACACCCTCACCCTAATCCTTATTTTAACCGTGATAATAAGCCTAACCCCAAAATGTGAACAACTCATTGTTTAAGAAGTAATGAAAAACGAGATCAGAATGAAATCTGCACATCAATTCGTGCACAGTGTTTATACTGGAGCTGTAAAAACAGCAGGTTCTGTAATTCAACGGGGATGGTAAGCGTCCAAGGTCACTCATGCGTTTGCACCCCATAGTCGCGATTCTTTTGGTGTACCTCCCCCTAAATATAAATGTTGTTCACGCGTTAAGAAGTAAATTTCATTTCTATCTCACTGTAAAGCATTGTATGCAATAAGGGGTTGATAGGACGTACTCGTAAATGTTCTTATGGAAGTTCTGTGTAAACCCAGTGCTATTCAGAAGCAAGTGATGAACACATATTTGGGTGTTCTTGTGTCAGGAGAAGAATTAGTGTTCGACATGGTAAATTATATGCTTAGTTCATTTATATTTTTCTGGGAACTTCCTGTACTAAATCCAAACTATCACTTCCAAATTTACATTTTCTTCGCTACTACTGAGCACTAAGCAATGAACTGAGAGCTACTGCTACACAGATAAGTAACTCGTTAGTATATACTTTGCAAAGGTATCAACACTGCAGAAAAATGGCTCACTGAAAGAAGAAGAACGTCGCACAGCTTTTAGGTGTTGCGGTCGCGAATTTTATTTTTTAAAAATTAAATAAAATCGTGGATGCCCTAGGGTGAATACCTTTTGAATTTCGGGGATCTGTGATGTCAAAATCCGTAAAGGAATTGTGGAACTCATACATGTCCGCAGTGTTGCCAAACTTTTATCAACTATTCAAAGCCTAGTGGTTCTTGATATCACCATTCTTACATACGAATCAACTGGTTACAATACCTTATCATCTTTGGGTTATATTCATCACAGTATAAATCATTCCACTGATTTTGTGGACCCTGTTACTAGCAAATATGCCGGTTGTATCCAAGGATTTTGAGAAAGGTTCAAAAACAGAACACATGTGATGAATAATTCACTAAGTGATGTTATTTTCGACCATACTGATAAGTTTATGTACTGGAATTGGTTGAAACTCAGCAATGACAGGCCTGATCACAATTACCAAGTATTCTTAAGTCATGTGAAGCAGAAACTTCCGGTCTGATGTATCCTGCTATCCCACTTTTTCTGCAAAACAGATGGTACTGTTATTTAACAAACACTGCGTTCCTCTCATTTTTCGACCCAGAAACACTCATGTGCTAGCACTGCTTGAATAACTATGCCATTATAACTATTCTTTTAATGTTTGATATGCGATTGGCTCCCGTCAAATGTAAGATGGTGAGGCTACAGGATTGACTGGACTACATTGACTCCTAGCTTAGAAATAGGTAGTGAAGTGGTGCAGCGTGTCGACCACTTCACTTATTTGGGAAGTTGCACCAGTCGACTCCTGCGGGCTGATTGCTGACGAGATCTCAGCGCGGATAGAGAAGGCTAGTTTTGCATATGCCAGTTTACTCCATTTCTAACTAGACGTGATATCTGACTGGCTATCGACCAAAGGGAGAGTGTATCGCTCAACAGTCCTCTCCGTCCTCCTTTATGACTGTGAGATCTGGCCATTTCGAGTGAAAGACATGAAAAGATTAGCTGTCTTTGATCATGGGTGCCTGATTATTCTATCTCCCGTGTGAAGTGGTATAATAAAGTGAGCAATATTGAGTTGAGGCATCGGTCGAGTGCTAGGTATGCGGGAAAGGAAATCAATCGATCAGGCTGTCAAGCTACATCGACTGAGATGGTTAGGACATGTGTTACATATGCCTAGCCATCGCCTTCCTCGGCGGGAAATGTTAGTTGACGTAGGGTCAGGTTGGAAAAGAGTCACTGGTGGTCAAACTTAAACACAGCTTCATCAGTCAGTGAAATCCACAATAATTAGTTTAAGCCAGCCAGCCACGCAGGAAGTTGTATACTTCGTCATTGGGGTCCTCGGAATGATAAAGACCATTGGCTGGAGACAGTTGGTGATATGGAGCGAAATCGTTCTTAACGGCGTAGATGCATCCACTCCTTGTGACTTATGATTTCCAATGAAACTATATCGTTCTTCGCTATGAGTATTCCTTTGTCTCACACCTCTGTTTACTGTCTCTATTTTGCATTTCTTTTTACTTTCGTCTCTGGCTTTGTGTACTACATGGAGTGTGGCGAATTGAACTGCTGCACATCGATGCAAAGTTCTATGCTAAAACCAGTCAGTCAGTCAGTCAACGAAACGGCCATTTGACCTGGTTAGCTAGCGACCACAGTGTTGGTTGGTGCAAATGATGCACAACTACTGATTTCACTCAGTCAGTAGTATGTCTTTTATGCGTTATTCACTTGGCTGTTAAGTCACCTTTAGTCTAATGTGTCGGCATATATATATATATATATATATATATATATATTAGCAGAAAAAGAGCATGCCAGTCACATATAAATCAGTCAGTAAAAATACAAAATAACTTGCATTGTCAAACTACATTATGGATAAGATTTTATTTTGATAAGTCATACACAGTGTTACACAGTAATATTAACTGACGGCCACGTTTCGAGAACAAACTATTGCCACTCATAATCATACCAAGTTACCCACACAAGTCCAACAATCTGACTACCCCCGACCTACTAGTTTAACCTATGTAGTTGACTTAACTCACAGTCATTGCATGGTATGTTGTAAATTATATTATTTTGTTTAATTGGGTCCAGATTGTCGGAACATAAGAATTTAGCTAAGGTAAGAATGGTTGACCCAGAGAAGATAAGTAATTTAGAAAAAAGCTCAGCACTGCATTGCACTGCATGCATTAACACACAACCACAAAATAGGCTGGGAGAGGGTTAAGATTCTAAAAGGTAATATAGGTATGTTGAAAGAGAGAAAGATATATTGATTACTGAATCCTGGTTCATTGAGTCTACACCCAAGAAATGTAACAGAAATGGTTCAATGCAAATACCAGAAATATGGAAGATATTATCACTAAATATCCGGTCAATTCCACACATGTGTATAAATGAAGGAAAAAGTTGTTTGAGTAGCTTGTTATGATTATGAGTGGCAATAATTTGTGCCCAAAACGTGGTCATCAGTTAATATTACTGTGTAACACTGTGTATGACTTATCAAAATAAAATCTTATCTATAATGGAGTTATACTCTATCACCACAGTGCCCAAGTTTTATACTTATATCTGTTGCATTGTCAAAGTTATTTCAAATCTGTACATCAAACTGAAGGTAGCATGAAGACAGATAAATGTAAGATGACTCAATGCTAAAGAGTATTGCTAATTAACGAAGGTTTCTCTATAAGCCTTATCAACATGTACATAAAAGCGCACCATAAATCAAGGCAGAAAAAAAGCTCAATTTATTCTTCTTTACCAATAAGTCAAACAGCGCATAATTTCGTTCCCTGGTGCGTCGGTGGCATAGCGGTTAGGACGTTCGCCGACTATGCACATAGTCCAGGGTTCGATTCCCGGCCGACGCACTCCTTTACCTCGCTAAGCCAGAAATAATGCTGGTAAAGAGTAAAGGTTGGGCATGAGGCTAGCAACCCCATCCTGTAAAACAAACACTGCTAAAGAAACTTCAAGTCACCAGCTTGAAGCCCTATGTTCCACTGGGGAACGTGAAGGAAAGAAAAAAAGAAAAAGTTCACTGTCAAAAGTAAAAAATAAACGGTCTAGGTAACAGTGAGTGAAATAGAGGACTTCAAAAGCTGTATACTTAACTCTGAAGCCAACTAGTGTCTAGACTAAAGCGTTTTTTAGACAGACGTTCCTCAGTGCACTTAGTAAGACATCTCAATCAGAGCAGAAAGCACATACAGACGGTGAGTGGTCAAGAAAGTAGCTGATGCGTAATCGAAAAATACTTAACAAGTGGAATAAAACGCCTGTCTGATTTAAGCATCTATAATGCTTTCTCAGTCAATATGACATGCAATATTTTTTATTCAAATTCGTTTGTTCGTTAGTTAGTTTGTTTATAAATATAACCAAGTGAATTTTATCATAAGAAAAGAAAAATTAACGACTGTTGGATCCATTGAATATTGGACGTTCATTCATCAACGACTTCATCAGTGGGGTTTGTTTTTTTTATTCCGTTTTATTTTTTGTAGCATAGTGAAAAAAACATTTGATTTAATTTAGGACGAAAAAACAGAACCAAAACAAGGAAGAGAACTGTGCTTATTCATTTGTGCCAAGAGAGAAAAACTGATGAATTTTATAAAATTCATCGTTTCACTCTTTTCAGAGAATAATGGGAGAAAGGGAACATTTGTACCAAGAAATCAATAAAGTACTTAGTTGCCCTTTCATTTTCTTGCCAAGATCCGATATAATTTATGGGGGAACTCAAAGTCATGTAGCAATTGGAAGGGTGTTTCACTCTCCTTTGAAACTCATCAATAGTTAACACTTAAGGGATAAAATTGTGGGGGTGAGCGAGTTGATCCTTTGGTTATTGATAGTTGAATTCTGACTTGTGTCAGTTGAAGCTATAGCGCTACCTCAAACGAATGCTATCGATTGACATCAGCTCCATAACCGCGTAAGTCTGACCCAATGCGATATGATTCCCCATCAATTCTGTAGCAGTTGGAAGGATTTCATGGCTAGACTTGCTTTTAAATCAATCAAAATCCCCAAAAATTTGAAAAATATGACAATTTTTTATGATAATTTCGTGTTCATGATGATGCTCTAGTGCGTTTATACACAATAGAGACTTCTTAGCGTATCTTATTGCTCAGCATTTACTTATTGTACAGGAACAACAAGTAACTGGGTAATTGGTAGTAAACGATTTGACTTAAAAGTGTTTGACCTAAGGAATGATCCTATATATATATATTTCAATAAGGCACTAAGAAGACAAATTTCACGAGATGATACCGTCATTTCGTAGTTTCTTCACAACCACTTTACAACTAACATGGTTCACAATAATAAAATAAAGATTATGAAAAATACTCAGTCAAATAAAAAAACAAAAGTACATACTAATTAATGACCAATCACATTTAGATAGTTCAGGTATTCCATGGCAGACGAAGGAAGTTTGAAGTCTATTGTATTTTGTACACACAGTTTAGGTTGTATGTGATAAATCCCCAAATTGCTTTCATCACCTTCAACAATCAACCTTGAATTAGAGTTATGTGGTGAAATAATTGTGAAACAGTCATTAATATAGATTTTGTGACTTGACATTTATAAGTGTTTTGCAATGGATAATGATGATGGATTTCTATTCAGATTAAAAGTCGCATTGGGATTTTCTATATGATTTAGTAGACATTTTGGAACACGCTGTTTTCGACGATATTGAAACATTCTATTGGTTCTACCTATATAGGTTTCACCGCAACAACTGCAGGTGAACTTGTAGATACAGTTTGAAGTGGAATCCACAGAATTTCGTCCTTTAATTGTAGGTACAGGGATGGAAAATTTTCGGCAAATGAGAAAAAGAGATGTGATGGCGTAGAGTGTGCGTTTGATAACTGACCGAAGTCTTTGAGCTAGCTGTCAACTGCATAATCTGCACTTTGGATTAATCACATACAGCCTAAACTGTGTGTGTACAAAAGAAAATAGACTTCAGTCTTCGCCTACCATGGACTACAGGACCTATTTAAAACTATGATTAGTCATTAGTGTGTATTTTTGTTTTTTTTTACTTAACTGAGTAAATGTCATGAACTTTATTTTATTATTGTTAACCATGTTAGTTGTGTAAAGCGGTTGCAAAGAGACTACGAAATGTAGATATCATCTCGCGAAATTTGTCTTCTAAATACCTTATTCAAATTTATCAAAGGGACTAATAGTTTATATATATATATATATATAAGTGCGTCGGTGGTATAGCGTTTAGGACGCTCGCCGACCATGCACATCGTCCGGGGTTCGATCCACGGCCGACGCACACCTTTACGTCTCTAAGCCAGAAATAATTCTGGTAAAGAGCAAAGGTTGGGCATGAGGCTAGCAACCCCATCCTGTAAAATAAAACTCTGCTACAGAAACTTAAAGCTACTAGCTCGAAGCCCTATGTTCCACTGGGGAACGTGAAGGAAAAAAAAATATATATATATAAGACCGCATAGCCAGTCAGAAAGTGTTAGCAACAAAGAACTCTAGCGATGAACCAACCAAGTGCCTGTTGGCCAACAGCTATGCAGAAGGAAATGGAGACAGATCAGAGATGAAGCCATTGGCTGACATTCTGTGCCAGACTAACAAGTAGAACTCAAGTGGTAACATTGGTCTAGACGTGGGTCCAAAGGTGGGGATGATAGTTTATAAATAGTTGTGATGGCAAATCAAAAGGACTCCATCATTCAAAAATGTCACATACAAGTTGAATAGAAGGTACAAACCTACGTCTAACAGCATTTTTTGCAATTGAACGGTAAAGTATAAGAATGGATTTGACTGACACTTATGGCATCGCCCAAATTTCGTGTGATTGCAGAAGCTGTGATGGAAAGACTTTTGAAAAATAATCCTACTGAAGATGAAACCTGAAATCTGGATAAGTTACGTGCACGGCATTTTCGTGATAATCAAAAGAAACGACTTAGACAAAACTCACTCAACTTAATAAACAATAACTTCAACCACATCAAATTCACAAGAAAAGAGGAATCCAGGGATAAAATTGAAATATTTGGACGTCCTGGTCAAGCAAACAATTACACGAAAATTAGAAACTCAAATTTTCAGAAAATCAATAAACATAAATCAGATACTTAATTACAACAGCAACAACGGGCCAAAACACAAAAGTTGCGTATAAACATTATTCAGAAAAGCCTGGAGTCGGTGCAGTACTCCTACCTTAAGCAAAAGTGAAGAAAGATATCTCATGGGTGACTTTCGAAAGAATGTTTATCCACAAAACTTAATCAAATGACGTCTACCCACAAGTCAAGCAACCAAATCAAAGTCCCTCACAAAGGAAGTCATCTTACGATATATAAAGAACGTCTCAGAAATCATTGCAAGACTCTTCAAACCATTAGAAATTGATGTCGTAAACAAATCAACAAAATCACTTCACTTAGCTGGCTCTGTGTCACCCAAAAGACTCAACAGTGAAAGAAGATAAAAAGAAAAACATCATCTACAAGATAAATTTTGACGACTGTGAAAACACTACATTGGCCAAAGTGGACGTCCTCTTTGCTATCTCATCTATGAACACTTACTAGTCTTCAAAAGACATGATATCTACTTTCGTATATCACTGCATACAGACAACCACGGACATCAGTTCGACTAAAACAACGTTGAGATATTAAACAGAGGAAACACCAAGAATACCAGAGAATTTTTAGAAGCTTGGCTGGCATTCCAGTGAATCATCAATCAATAGACACATCGAGATAGAAAAAATTTACCAATCGATAAGCAGGAAATCTCATACACACAAAGGGTCAAAGTTCAGGTCAACAAAACAGTTAGTACCTATACGAATGCAAGTAGCCTAGAGGGTGTAAAACACACGAAAACAACCAATCATGTTCAAGGTCACCCATCAGGAGATATGATGAATAAACTCATGGAGAAATCTAAAAGCTCACTTCAACAAATTGAAGTATGCGCTGAAGATGTTGCCTAGTAGTGTAAGAAAAGCCTCGCAAGTATAAACTATCCACCTCAGAGAACACAACTACATCAAGAAAGGGCTTCACAAACACAGGATAAGATGACATAGATGAAATTTTCTGTTGAAGCCTCATGTTTTACTTGAAATAATGGTAATAATAATACAGTCATTGAAGAAGCATCCTTAGGCCTATAATTCATGCATAGTGGAACTTGTCAGCATGGTGTATCTGCAGCCTTGAATGATACTTTTCTCTCTTCTAAGATCCTAGAACCAAAGTCGTAAAATATCTTAGGTTTTTAAGTGTTACAGTTAATCAATTAAGCACAAAACTGTTAAACATGACCTTACTTCATAGCATATATATCTAAAAAATGTGCAAACAATGGGATTCAACACTTTTTTAAGGCTTGTTAAGGAACAGACTATAAATTAACTTGACCTTACATTAAACTACTATAATCGATCATATTTTAAAGGTAAAATTCAGTATTTAGCTGTTCTAAAAAGCTGAAACCTCATGTTCGTTTGTGTGTGTGTGTGTGGCATGACAAATTGGATTGTAATAAACTTTAAAGTTAACACAAGAAGAAATTCATTAGACTGTCGAATGGTGTGAATATGGACCAAATCAATTTGATCTTCAGCAGTGAACTTTACGCTTAGAATAGGACATTTCCAGTTGTTATACTTCGTGAAGGTGTAACGACAAAAGACAAGGGCTAGGTAACAGATCATTTATAGAGAAAATCAAGAGATATTTCTAGATTTTTATGTACATTATCGTCAGTGGAGAAGCAACCTCTTCTGATTTCTTGTTTTCTTGCTCAAGGTTATTCTGTACTGTTTGTGACTGTTTCTTAAGAAGTTAAGCCACATATCTGCGAATCGCATTTGCACACGTGAAGTCTGCTGTGTGATTGGTTGGTGAGTTCATCAAGGTTAGGAGGCTTTGTTATTGTTCTTTCTCATGACCATGATTTGGGACGCAAACATTGGCATAAATTTTTGTCTACAATTTTGTTTTGCAGACAGCTTTCACCACAAAAGTACACATTAATAACCGTGGAGGGGGGGGGCTGCTTAACACTTGGGCTACTGAAAACAATCTGCATCAATTTATTGCGAATAATTTCTCTGATTAAATTTGTTTAAATCCAGTCAAATATGTGACCTCTAGTAGTCTGGTTTACTCTTGTCAGTATTTAAAACATTTACAACCTGCTGGTTCACAAGTTTCAACTAAAAACATGTGAATAAGCTGTACACTCGATGGCAGCTTATCCTGATACATGAGGTGACTGTTCATGGGTGATGTTCCTGGTTCACCGAAATGTTCTCCTGTGCTTTTTAAAATCGGCATTCAACAAAATGTTGTAAATCTCTCGAAAGGGAAACTGAAAAAGATACCACAAGGAGATTCAGTTTCCATTTAAGGTCAAATGGAACTGTGTCACACAATCTACTGTCAATTTATCTTCTATTATTTGAAGATCCTGGACAAAAAAAGAAATAACATGAAGTAAACTCCACTGAAAGTTCTGTACATTATGTAAACATTAATCAAAAGAAAGCTATTATTATGAATATAAGCAGGAAGCAACCTGGAAGTCTGATTTTCCACACTTATGTACTATGAAGATCAAAGTTCATGGATACACTACAAAAGAATTTCATTTCTAGTGTTGGTTTGCAGGTATTTGATTTGGATGGTGTCAGAATTTCATCATGAACTGACATCAGTCAGGGAACTATTCAAAAACCAACAGAGGGTACTGAACAGCCAGCTGTTTCGTCCCTGTTTGCGACTCTTCACAGTACGCATCTACTGCCAGGGTTCGAACCTAGAACCTTCTGGTTACAAGGCTAGCGAGCTCGTCGATTATTAAGACACTCAGGCTTGATTCAGTGGCCAACCGATGAATTACAACTTCCGTCAATTCACGATATAGCGTGGTCACTAGTAGATGTCATCGCAGGCAAGCATCTGTCCTCACACTCATGGATTGATAGTAGTGGGAATCCCTGTACTGGCTATTAGGTCGAGTCCCAGTGGCTTAACGGTCTTTGAGCTCGTTAGTCTTGTAACCAGAAGGTCCTAGGTTCGAACATTGGTGTTGGGTGAGTGCTGATGAAGAATCCCAAACTGTGCTGACGAAACCTTTGTCCAGTGCTTCCAGTTAGTTTTCAAGTGGTTCCCTACCTGATGTCAGCTCATGATGAAGTCCTACAACCAATTTCACTTCTGTTGACAGACTTTAAAGTGAAACTGTATGAGATAACCATGAGCTGGAGGACTGTTATTGATTTTCCAGTGAAGGAAATAAAAATCTAAGTGGAGGCAGAACTTGAACTGAATGCCTACTAATTACTGATTTGGTGATCCACCAAATGCGTTAACTACGTGAACCAATTTAGTATTCTAATTACCATTGGATTCCTAATGGAATGGCCTCAAAAGCATAGTAGCATTTTCTCCTGTTCTCCGCAATCCCTTCTTCGACTGACTGGCCAATCGTGAAAAGCTTTTATCTCTTCCTCAAACGGCTGTCTCCATGTCACCTTTTGATCAACACACACACACACATGCAAACAACTCGTCATTTCCTATTTCGGGTTCCACTTGAGAATTTTTCGTGTGATACTATTCAACGGTCTTCTCAGTACAGGTCTTAAGCATTTTCATTTAAGAAGACAATTGCAGCGAAGAAAATTTTCTGCTCGACGAAGTCATCATCTAGGCTGTACATTCGTGTATTTATATCGAATGGATGGTAAAGTTTCAGAATAATTTCCAGTTAAGGGTCAAATTAATAAAAATCACAATTAGGAGTTAAAATGCCATAATAAACAGGAAGACAGATAAAACTCAAACAAAGTAGCATCATAATTACTGAGAAGATTGACATATTGTGCAATTAGGGGTTAGAAATGTAGAAATAATGAAAATAGACAGGATGTTTGGATAAAAAAACTAGTGTGATGAATAAGTGTTTATGCAATCAGAAATTAAATATGTAGAAATAGTAAAATGACAAAATAAACACGAAGTTCGGATATGAAAATATAGTAGTGTAAATAGGGATTAAGAAAAACATTAAAAAAAATCACATGAATAAACAGGAAGTTTAGATAAGAAAGGCGATGAGATGGTCATTTGGGTGGGCGTTGTTAAAGATTTGAAGCAGGTTTTTAAATCACAATTCTCATCACAAATAATGAATGTATCATCGATATATCTCTTGTAGAGATGGAGGTCGTTGATAGTTGGTGATAAGGCGTTGTTCTCTAAGCTAGCCATGAAGCAGTGGGTTAGGAGGGGTCTTTAGGGAGAAGCCATTGCTACTCCATCTACTTGCCTGTATATTTCCTTGTTGAAACTAAAGTATACGTTGAAGGTGCATCGAATTAACAGTTCTTTCAGGTACTGGATCGATATACCGACATCGATGCTATTGGACTGAATGTAGTCACAAAGGAAACATACCGTTTCTGTCAAGGGAATGTTGGTGAAGAGAGAGACAACATCCAAGGAGACCATTTACTAAACTGCCGCGTTGACATTCTTAATTGAATCAACAAAGTCGAATGTGTCACGGAGGTTGTGTCCATTTTCTGCTGCTTATTTGTTGGATAACAAATTTTGTTGCTTGATTCGTTGCTACAGTTCCTTATTACTACTTATTCCTTTCCGACTGGCTACCTCTGACCTTCAGTATGGAGCCAGCAAAGTACGCAGCTGTTGATCAAAATCTTCAATGTCCTGTTGAAGATGGTTGTTCCAGTTTTCTGACCAAATAAAATTTTCTTAATAACCACAACGTAAACTTCTCATTCTCTTGAGTAATCAATTACCCCAAAAAAATCGATGCCTAACAATCATGATTCTAATAGGGAGGATTGAAGTAATCAGGGTGGAAAAACAATTGTGAAGAGACCTATTCACATATTATGTATGCATAGCTTATTGCCTGTTACTTATCTTGAATAATAATAATATTGTCTTATTTAAACGACATCTTGAATTATCCTCCTCTTTTTTCCATAAAAGAGGCAAACAGTGAGTACTAAGATGACAGAGATGGATTTTCTATTGATTTCACTTTTGAAACTCATTACCAGATACTTGCTTCATTTGCTTCGTTAAATATAACAGGGACAAACTATAAAAGGACAAATACAGTGGGCGCAGGAGAGAGAAAATCATGGCTTTTCTTAAAATTTAATTATTACTGACGTGATTGAATGATATATATATATATATATGTTGTCACCAAGATTTCGGAAAAGATGGAGACAAGTTTGAAAACAGTATCTAGTGGTTTCAAGCAGCGCGGTTAGTTTCACAATGCGAACTCGATTACTCCTTTTATTGCTACAGATAAAAATTACTGTCTAATATTAGATGGTAGGAGGCAATCGGCCACAAGAAGCCTTGCCACCAGCTAGGTTTCGGGCTAGTTCGCACTCATCAGCAAGACGTATCTGCAAATGATGCTCATGAGCTGGGCAACATAGATGGGGCACTGAAGTAGAGAACAAGTTTGAAATTAAATATCTTGGCGTCATTCTATCTGCTGATCTTTCCTGGTCGTCTTATATTTTGATGTTTTCTAACGAAACATTCTGTGTTACCTTCTACATCAAGAAGTTAAGACATTCTGGAATAACCCAACATTTACTCTCACGATTTGTTAACTCTTGCATCCTGTCTATTATTCTCTCTTGTTCCTCCTTAGTTTTTCCAGGGCCACTGAAGAAGAACTCTATCTTACTATGTAGGATGTTAAAGGTTGTCAGCAGGGTAAGCAATGTGCCACTTAACCAGCTTGTTAATATTCTGGTCGACAGGCACTTGAACTCATGTGAAAGTTGGGCTAAATCCATTCTGTCTGTCTAGCTCACACCATGCTGTTCATTCACAACTCTCCACTTGTATCTCATCAGGCAGAACCAGAAGCCTATATAGGAAACTATATCCTCGCACTAGCAAGTACAAAAACTCAACCATGCCGTAATTGGCTCGTGTTCTGTGTGATAAAGAAAGCATTAGGCGCGATACCTTTAGCTTATTAAATGGTCAGTAAAACAACTGTATCTCGTCATTCCAACTCATGTCATTTAGAGGTACAACGTTTTCGTTCTTTAATCTCCTTTCTTCTCACTCTCTCTTTTTCTCTGTAATGTGCTGCTTTGTTTCTTTCTTCCTTACAAACTCTACTTAAAACATTCTTCTTTGTTCTTTAAAACTCTGCATATCTCGACCTTTTGTTACCACTTACCCCAGTAAATATGCTAGCATCTACTTTTCTAATACCTTCAAACACTCTCTTCAATTTTGGCTTTGCTACTGACATACCAATATGTTGTTGTCATAATGAACTGAGATTACCTTGATCTACGTAGAATTTTAATTATTGATAATGTACTCACTGGATGCAATACTGTAGTGAAATGTTGAGAATTCCATTCTGTATCACAAGTACAGTTTTGGAATAAAGCAAATTATTATTATTATTATTGATGGAACTCATGTCCCTTCTGAGATTTGTACCCGTGTCACTCACCGCCACCTGCAGTCAGAGACGTTACCACTGAGCTATTCAATCTGGCCCTTGACCTTCTGTAGAACTGCATTGGATATTTTTAGTTAGGTTCGAATCTCGGAAGAGACATGAGTTCCTTCAAGGCTGCAGGTACGCCATGCTGACTGGTAGGTGCCAACTTGCACGACACCTAGGTCAGGCAAGGTTTCCATCTGATTGCCTTCAACCATCTAATAACAACAATTCACAGTGCACCGTGATGGCGAGCTAACTAGAATGGTGGCCAAATTGCAAACGTGACTGACAGAATTCAGAGTGCTCCAAACAGAGGACTAGACACATTGCACTAGTTACTAGTTTCTAATCAAACTATCTAATATTTTGCAACTCCATGATGGCTTGCTATATATAGCATTATTGTTTCCTAATAGCCTGTATTGTCTGCTGCAGAACATTTCCTCCTCACTTCATAAAAGCTGTCCTTAAATGCTTCCTTCTGCCATATCACTCGTACAGGAAGAGATATGCATCTAGTTAAACTTGATTTTTAACGAAAGAAGGATTAGCATTCGAAGCCTGTCCCGTCTATCTGCACTTGTGATTAACTTTGGCATCTGTTGTCAATTTTTGGTTGTTGAAGGCATACTCTGTCAACTGTATCTGACGATACTCCACACTTTTTCCCATCATAATACTGTTTTCGTCTATGTTGTGCTGCCTCAAGTTCTGTTCGTGCGTACTTCAGTGGGTTATCCCATTGTGACATGACTAATACGTCACGACCAGTTCACAACAGGCGTGGCTTTTTCCCTTGGGAGACGTTGAAAGGCACCAGTTACCCTCAGAAATTCATTAAAAAACGCCAAACAAATCACAGTTGAATTTTAAAGGTGAAAATATTGTAGCAATAGTCAACAGAATATTGAGTACGTCAATAGCCAGAGCCTTTCATACAGATATGTTGGTTCCCGTCTTTCAAAAAAGATGCTCTTTAGTGCATTCAAAAGTCGACGGATACGCTTTTTCATGTTAACAACTCGAAATGTGTATACAAATTTACGTGTATCTGTGGGAGCATTTATGTTGGGAGAATAGAAGTAAGGTCATATACACCTCCACTTTTCTGAACATGTACCAGAAGCCTATGTCTCAAGGGAACAAACGTTTACAGTAATGCCATTATCAGGCATACTGGTTATGAGGTGGGAATCGCAAATTTCTTCAAAATTATTAGTAGACAAAAACCCTCAATTCTCCCCCAGGTTTACCAAAGCAGACTCCATCAAGCGTCTGAAACCCAATTTATTCATTCAGAAACAAGTGGTTATAAGTATTTCCTTGTCCTGGTAACTAGATGTCTTTATTCTCTGATTCATTTGATTACGTTATCTTTAGCTTTAACCTCACCCCCTCCTCTAATATATTGTAATTTTGCTTGTCTATTTTTTCCATGATTTAAGTTGAACTCAGCACATTGTTACCTAATTTATTATTCACGCATCATCTTACGCATCTCGCGTCTTTATTGCGTAACTCCTTTAACATTGTATGCTAATATTTACTTTGATGGTATTAGATTGTTGAAGGCAATCGGCCACAGGAAGCCACATATGACCTAGGTTTCGTGCTAGTTGACACTCACCAGTCAGTCAGCAAGGCGTATCTGCAACCGCCTTGAAGGAACTCATGTCCCTTCTGAGATTCGAACCCGTGTCACCCACTGCTGCAGTCAGAGACGTTACCACTGAGCTCTTCGGGCTCGCGGCTGACCTCCTGAAGGACTGTCAACTGACATCATGTAAAATCCTCAATTAACTTGAAACATATCTGTACACGTACTTAATAGTATTTTATTTAGGCTGTGTGTGCAGCTGAGCTGATGAGAAGCTAACGAAATAAACAGTGATGGGATCATGTTATTCAGCACAAACCACACTGTTGATTATTGCTTTATTCAGATTCATAAATATATGAAATCAAAACATAATTTTGAAATATGCAAACTTATGTATAAGAATTATGCAACTGTACAGCTATTTTTGAGGATGAAATAAATCGCCAAAAAGATATCTGTTTGTTGAGCTACTACTTGTTCTTCTATTGTCTCTAAAATCCTGCTGCATATTCTCCTCAGTTGGAGAAATTCCAATTTATAAACTATTTTTATGGATGGTTTATAAGGGTAAATTTCGTTTTTAAGAGTATGACCATGGATTGATATCAGTTAGAGAACGATTGAAAAACAACCACAGGGAGTCTTGGACAGCTGTTTCATCAACCTAGTTTAAAAATCATAGGCAGTACGCACCCAATGCCAGGGTTCGAACCCAGGACCTTCTGGTTACAAGTTTAACGAGCTCGTATACCACTCAGCCACTGGGAACTGATTCAATGGCTCGCGTTAAATCACGAATTAGTAGAAGTTAGAATTCATGAGCGATTGAATCAAGCACCAATGACTGAATAATAAAAAGGCTTTGCTTGTAACTCGAAGGCCCTGGGTTCGAACCCTTGTGGTGGGTGCATACTGCCAATGATTTCCAAACTAGAATGAAACAGCTGGCTGTCCAGTATTCCAGTGCTAGTTTTCAATGGCTCCCTAACTGATATCAATCCGTGATCAACTCGTGTAAACTATTTTATATGATAATGGAAGATTCTACACATTTAGTGATCACATCGATGTGAAAATTAATCTAATGCTCACTAGCGACTGCTAACCCTATTCAGGCAGTTAACCTGGGGTTCTAGTGGGAAGTCGTGACCAATAGGGGACAGCAGGTTGAAGATGAGGCAGTAACTCATCGAAGAAGACATTGTGAAATGTTCACGCTGTGTCGTCAGTTAGCGAAAGTTATAATTCATGGGCTGGCTCGATGGCCTACGAGCTCGCTAACCTTGTAACCAGAAGGTCGTAGGTTCGAACCACTTTGGTGGGTGCTTACTACTGAATAGTCCCAAACTAGGACGAAACAGCTGGCTGTCCAGTAATCCCAGGTATTCCAATGGTTCTCTAACTGATATCAGCTCATGATGAAATCCTCCGTACAATCAAACAAAATCCCTACAAAACCAATATGTGAAAATTTCCTTTCTTTTTCTCAAATAGTCAAGAAAAAGACATTTCTACATTCATTCATTCATCCACCAGGAGTTATAACAATAATAAGGTTAGAAATGAAAACGTTACTATTGAAATTAGCCTTAAACAGAACTTCCGGTAATTAGGTGAATGTAAGGAATTGATTGGTGGACAAGGAATCCTTATATGGAATTATCTAAGGGTATATGGGTATGTGGAGCACTGGATATAATAATTATTGGGTGTTGTAATTATTATTATTATTATTATGACTCAAACATCAAAGTATGAAGATAAGGTAAAAGGAACTAAAGGTCAATAGGATTTTTTAAAACTGTTATAACTAGTTATGAAGGAAGCAGTTATCTTTAAGCGAATAATATATATATATATATGTATATACTGGATGGTAGTGATGCTGTATATCAAGAACTGTATTCCCTCTCAGCGGCTAAATAGTCTACGTGTTCACTGCTAAACCTAAAAGTCCTGAATTTGGTCATGGTAGGATTATGAATGTGTACCATTTAAGCAACCGAAAATCAGGGTTTTAGCCGTATTGTGAAAAGTTAACTTTGGCTTTCAATTGTTCTCTAACTGATATCACTTTGTGTTCTAGCCTCAAAATCAATCAAATTTCTGCATTCTGTAATCTAATACTTGAAAATCCAGATCAGCAGTATATTGAAAGTTGATTAAAGCCTGATATATCGACAAATAAACAATAGATTTCATACATTTATTCCCCTTAATGAATTTGAACAAAGCAAGAACTACAGTTTTAGCAGAATAAAATGGTACCATCTTTTATTTCGTTGCCTTCTCGTCAGCTGCTTACATGGCAAAGACATTATTAAATATATCTACAACAACAATTTTAACATACTTGCACAGAGTTAAGTTTAAACAAAAATCAATAGATCAATATACGCATACACACACAGTAATAATATATACATATATAAATATGCAATATTAACCACTATTCCGAACAACAATAATAATCAAACACAATGGAAACCTTTAGCATTTCACATTCGGAGGAAAGAGAGGTGAAATTATCCAGTTACCAGGGCAAAGAAAGGCTGATAACCGCTTCTTTCTGGACGCATAAATCAGGTTTCAAGCGCTTGATGGAAATGGCTTCAGCAAACTTAAGGAGAATTGAGCTATTTTGCTTATTGATAATTTTGAACGACTTTTCGACGTCCATCTCATGACCCGTGTCGAGAAGATGCCTGGTGATGGCACTGTTTAAAGCATTTGTTCCCTTTAGACGTAAGCTTTTTGGTACATGTTCAGAAAATCGTAGATATGCCCTTCTTTCTGTCCTTCCAATGTAACTGCTCCCGCAGATACATGTAAATTTGTATACACAGTTGGAGACCTCCGAATGTGAAATGCTAAAAGTTTCCATTGTGTTTGATTATTATTGTTCGGAATAGTGGTTAATATTGCGTATTTATATATGTATATATTTTTAGTGTATGAGTATATTGATCGATTGATTTTTGTTTAAACTTAACTCTGTGCAAGTATGTTAAAATTGTTGTTGTAGATATATTTAATAATATCTTTGCCATGTAAGCAGCTGATGAGAAGGCAACAAAATAAAAGATGGTACCATTTTATTCTGCTAAAATTGTAGTTCTTGCTTTGTTCAAAAACAACGAATTATCTTTTATTGGTCAGAGGGTAGTCAAGGTCAACTAGGAAATTAGCCAATCAGAATCGGCCTACGTAAAATAACGCCCACTATTTCATTGAACATGATTGTAGACTAATCAATATATCCTTGATGATTTTTGGTATCATATAATATTGTGTAAAATTTACTGTAGCCAATACTGAAATAAACTTTTTGACTGACGTAGTTGTGTGTTTTTGCTTAAGTAGGGCCAGGGAGCAGGTGGGCGTCATATAACTTTATTAGCGTAGTCTAGCGGCATTCGTGAACAGCACACCTGTTTCCAACTCGGTGTCTCTATTTCAATCGCAGTGTTGCTGTAAGATATAAAATTGGTGACATTATAACATTTTTGGCGATGGGGTTGTTGGATTGTTTAACGTTGAACAAATTTATCAAGCAACCAGTCCCTTAAATTCTGGATATCAAGGTGGTGCTGAAACCGGAGAAGTGCACCAAACCTTTCAAAACCAATGGATACCCAAAGATGACACTTCCATTCATCCTAATAGCACTATGTTGCTTGGCGTTTCGTCAAATCTTGTCCGTACAAGAAACACCGACACCAAGACTGTAATGTAATGTTGGACACTAAGTTGATTTCAGCCAACTATTCATACAGTGGCCATCCTCAAGAAGTCACCTAAGACACAGTTTCCAGTCAGCATCTGACCACCAGAAGTGCTCCAGATGGCCCTACACCTGTTTTCCAACAGCATCAGTGCGTCGGTGGCACAGTGGTTAGGACTCTCGCCGACCATGCACATGGTCCGGGGTTCGAGCCCACTCCGACGCACACCTGATATCTATGGTCAGCCTGCAAAATTTGGGCTACCGATATCCACGCTGAAAATTCCATACTTGTACCAAAAATACGGTGTGGAATCAAGCTGTAATCAAAAATTAAAAATAAAATAAAACATGTCCTCAAGCGTGCCACGTCTTCTCACTGTGAGTACAAGCTGTGCGTCCCAAGGAAAGTTATTGAATAATTAAAACATTAAAGGGAATAGAGATAAATTGAATGCATTCATTACGTTAGATGAAGATTTAAATATCTCAATGATTTAATCAGGCCGCCATAAACTAGTAACAATAGCAATAATAATAATTGTATTTCGTAAACAGTTTAATCAAAGTTGATTAAAAATACCCCAAAAATGATGAAAGGCATAGGAATTCATAAAATTTTAAAACTCTGAATTAATTAATATAAATGCGAAAGAAAATAATATTGCACTCATTATATTTCTCAAACTATCATTGCACTGGCCTATTGATGATACAAACAAACACAGATACACTTACAGAGGGGGGGAGAAGAACTAATATTTTCCAAAAGTTATTTTGTAGAGATTTGATTTGCTTCAAGTTTCAACACGGACTGATAACAGTTAGGGAACCACCATTGAACACTAATCTGGAAGTACTAGACAATGCTCTTTCTTCCTAGTTTTGAACTCATCGGCAGTACGCACCCATCACCAGAGTTCGAACCCACTACCTTCCGGTTACAAGACAAGCTTGTAGACCATTCCAATAACTAAGGCCTTGTCTATCTAGTTCTTATTGTTTGTGCTCACTACTATCTGAACTCCGGCGACTCAGTATACAGACACGTCTTACTGATGAGTTCCAATAGGTGCGAAGCTCAAGTTAAGGTCTTCTTGCCAACTAACAGCCAACCAAATACCCTTCATACACATACATGTATACAAAACTTCCATTTTCTTAAAATGAATAAATTAGATAAATTAAATTATCTGATATTTTAGTAAAAATAAATAAATAAAAATAATTGAAATTTAAGGGACTGAAGAAATTTTTAACCTTATGATAAAGGCAATAATCGCAGTTGTATCCTGTTACAGTAAGTAAAGAGAGACTGAAAATAGGAGAGGGGGCGGTGAATCGGTAGCTGACAGGTGAGGAAGACACTTAGCCCAGAGTGTTTTTTTATGTGACTCTTCCGAACTAGGCACTGCCACCTCCACCCCATCCCCCTATCATACTCAATTAGTCCAACGAGTGTCTCCTTGGCATTAAGGATCATTTTTAGGCAGAATAATTAATTTGATGATAAAAAAAAGTAATGCCTGATTTATTTGGATGTTATCAAGTTTTCAGAAGTCAATAAATAAACAATTGAAGACAGAATCTATTTATCCATACACATTGTTCAGTAGGAAAACAGGTTGGTAAACAAAGTGATTTTTGTCTATGCTTTTGTCTATGTATGTGTGTGTATGGGTGTGTGGGTGTGTGTGCGTGCGTGCGTGCGTGTGTGCAAGTGACTAAGGAAAATATGCGAACTTTATGATTAACTATAATGCTAGTTATCGTTGAGTTCTCATTATTAGCTTAGTTAAAGACAAAATCTGATTAATATTGACCACATCCTAGTGATTAGTCAATCGCCGTCCTGCAGGGAGACGAGTTATATACTGGAACAACTTAATGGTAACTGTGGAGGAGGCTGGCGAGTTAGAATCTTAGGAAGGACAAAACTACTTTAGAGACTGAAGATATTCTTTTTTGATGAGAGACAACAAGCACGAAACATAGGTCTCATAGGACATCTTGTACTCGAAGGGAAGACAGGAATAAGACAAGGCTGAGTTTCCTACTGTCGCCAATGATTTTCCTGATTGCAAGCGGTAGACTGGATAATGCGACAGATAGTGGCAGGCAGC
Source organism: Trichobilharzia regenti (assembly GCA_944472135.2). Classification (NCBI taxonomy): domain Eukaryota; kingdom Metazoa; phylum Platyhelminthes; class Trematoda; order Strigeidida; family Schistosomatidae; genus Trichobilharzia; species Trichobilharzia regenti. The sequence continues at coordinate 30,831,489 of OX235268.1, forward strand.
GAGGAACAGGCATAAAATGGAACCGCACAAAAAAACTTGGAGGATCTGGATTTCGCTGACGTGATGAGAACCATTGAAAACCAACACTGGACTACTGGACAGCTGACTGTTTCATCCTAGTTTGAGAATAATCGGCAGTACGCACTCAACACAGGGGTTCCAACCTAGGACCTTCCGGTTAAAAGGCCAGCAAGCTCGTATACCATTCAGCCGCTGGGACCCTATTCAATAGCCAGCCCATGAATTCTAACTTCTACCGATTCGTGATTTAGCGCGACCCCCAGCCAATGTCGTGTGTGAGAAATCCATCCTCACACTTGACTCGTTGGACCTCACTGGTCACGACTTTTTACTAGAACTCCAGGAAACTCTCTCCTGTAGCAAGTTACTAGCGAGCATCAGATAAATTTTCAACAGATGGTTTGTAAGGATTTGTCTTGTTTATACGAGTTTGACCACAGATTGATATCAGTTAGTGGTCACGCTAAATCACGAATTGTTAGAAGTTAGAATTCATGGGCTGGCCAATGAATCGGATCCCAGCAGTGTCTGAGTGGTCAACAAGCTTACTAGTCTTGTAATCCGAAGGCCCTGGGTTAGAATCCATCTAATGCGTTTTTACTGCCGATGATTCCTAAATTAAGATGAAACTGCTGTCCAGTACTCCCCGTGACTGGTTTTCAATGGTTCTCTAACTGATATAAATCGGTCGTCAAACTGTTTGTCAAACATTTTGTGGAATGATGTCAAGTTTTGGTTTGACCACTCCGCAACTCTTTTCCAACCGAATCATATTTCATTTATGATTGATTTTTGATTGATGTTAAAGACGGCAGTAGGTCAGTAATGCGCAACACGTGTCACCGACAACTACTCATTTCATATCTTCCATTTTGAATGGCTGTACTTGGCATTCACAACTGGTGCTCAGTACACATGTCCTCTGATGGATAGCTAGATATCAAGTTCACTCTAGAGATGATTTGAGCTGGACATCACCTGCCATCTGCGTTTGCATTTATGTAGCTACATGTCACCTGTGAATACAAAGTATAAGTGGTAATTCTTTATTTTATCAAGGACTCGTTTTGTAGGGATTTTGTCTGATTGGATGGAGGATTTCATCATAAGCTGACACCATTAGTTAGAGAACCATTGAAAAACTTGCAGTACTGGACAGCTGTTTCGGCCTAGTTTGCTACCCTTCATCAGTAAGTACCCACCACCACCACCAGAGTTCGAACTCAGAACCTCCTGGTTACAAGGCGAGCTAGCTCGTGGACCATTAAGCCACTGGGACCTGATCCAATGGCCTGTCCATGAATTATAACTTCTGCCAGATTAGGCAGTAACTCGTTGAAGAAGACAATGAGAAATGGTCGCGCTATGTCGAGAATTGGCAGAAGGTAGAATTCATGGACTAGCCATTGGATCGGATCCCAGTGGCTCAATGGTCTATGACCTCGCTAGTCTTGTAACCAGAAGGTCCTGGGTTCAAACTCTGGCAGTGGTGTGTACTAATGAAGAGTCCAAAAGTAGGACAACAGAAACAGCTGTCCATTAATCCCAGTTAGTTTTCCATTGGTCCTCTAACTGATAATATCAGCTCGTGATGAAATCCTCCATCCAATCAAATTTCTATGTCACCCAACTCAAAACAATGTTGATTTTTATCAGATTCTCTAAATTACTATTAAGTGATTCAAATGAAAAGAAGTCTGCAGAAACAACAACTCATCACGAAATGAATAAAAACCAGATTTACTACAAAACAAAAAAAAACAAAAGAAAAAATGATGAATCTAAGAATCGACGTGCATACTCAATCAGTTCATCAATCAAAAATGTTCGTGGTTCAATTATGAACATTAGTAAACTGAATTTTTCTCCAGTATCACTATGGATAGAAAGACACGCATCCTGTCGAGGATACAGTAAACCTCTAGTTACTCGAAAAACATCAGCTGGATTTCAATCTTTGTTGTAAAAAAAAAACATCTGGAGAGTAAAAGCTTTTAGTAGAGGAACCAAAACAAACACAAAATCCCACCCCCACTCCCAGAATATAATTTCTCTTTACTTTTATTTTAAACCATATACTTATATACTACTAATTGACATGAATAGTTGTTCAGCTGCTTTCTGTCTAGTTTAGGAGTCCTTAGAAGTATAAATGAAAGGCTTCTATACCCCCCAAAAAATAGTTGAAAGTTATACATGGATCAAATGGAAGGCAATTCTATTTGTTCGTGATTGATAGCATCAATTGAATATATTTCGACATAGCTTTGTGTATGCCTGCTTAAACAGTCTTCTGTAAACGTATATAGCCACTGTTTATATATAAACATTCATGAAAAAAACCCTTAAAAGTTTAAAACCATCTTTGATTTTTCTCCTGTTATGATTCCAAATGACGAGAATAGTTGGTCTCCATCAAGGAGTTGACTCCAAGTACAGACGCTTGGACGATGCCTTATAATAATAATAATACAGCGTTATTAGTCTCTCTATCCGCAACAACCTCTTCACTGGTTCAGTAAAAGATCAACAGGTACCACTCACATGTTACCTCCAACTGTGTATACTAATTCACATGGATCTGCGGAAGCAGTTACATTGGAAGAACAGAGAGGAGGGCCTACGTCAGATTCTGCCAACATGTACCAAGGAGCCTCCGGTTAAAGGGACCTAATTGTTTAAGCTCTTTAATCGCCAAACACCAGATTGAAACACGACACATACGAGTAGATGTTCTGGAATCATTCAAAATAATTAACACACAAAGTACCCCAAATCTTCTCAGGTTTTCTAAAGCTATGGCAATAAAACGACTTTAGGCGGATTTATGTGTCCAAAACGAATCCGTTGTTGGACTTCAATTACCCTGGTGACTTACTTCTTAGTAACTCTTTGTTTTCTAATTTTGTTTACTTATCTTTTCACTCCACCCCCTCCCTTTATTTTTCACTTGACTCTCTTAAGAGATAATTTTTCTTGATCTTTTGAGTTCTGCTCACTGTATTACATCATCAACTTCTCATCTGACCTCATGTGTACCGAAATTTTAAAATTTTGATCTTCTCTTACCTAATTACGTAATTATTACTGATTGTCTTTTGTTACCAGCCCAACAACACAACTATTAATTAATTTTTTTTCAAGAAACTTCTCTCTATCAAGATATATATATATATATATATGTATGTCAGAACACTTTAGAAACCTTGAAAATCGCAACGCCTTATTTTACTATGACACTTTGACAATATGCTTGCTTATGGACAAAGGTTTGTTAAAAATTGTACACTTATTATTTTTTATAAAAAAATCAGGTTTTACGCAGCTAATGAGAACCAACGAAATAAAATGGATCCAGATTATTCTGCGCCAAATGTTTCTCCTTTCTTTGTTCAAATTTATAAAAAAGGGAATCATTGTATGATAATGTTTAGGTTACTAGAACAGCACGTTACTCTTCAACTACTGAGTCACACAGTCTGTTAGCCCAAAGATTATTATCTTCATTTAATGTCAGTGGAATGTATCCGTCCAATCGCATAATTCACTTAACTCAAACGGTCATAACTCCGCAATATGACTCCCTAAGAAGTTTGTCCCTTAGGGAGCAGTAGATGTCTTTTTCAGTAAAAATTTGCAAGAGTTCGATTCAGTTCATGGTTGATGTTTTATTGTATTTATTTTTATTTTTGATTACAGCTTGATCCTGGGCCGTATATTTCAATACAGGTATAGAATTTTCAGCATGTGATATCGGTAGCCCAAATTTCGCAGGCCGACCATAGATATCAGATGTGCGTTGGCAGTGGATCGAACCCCGAGAGCATGTGCATGATCGGCGAGCGTCATAACCGCTGTGCCACCGACGCCAGATCTCATGTTGAGACTCATGTGACATTGCCATCAAGGTAAAATTGATTACTGTAATAAAGTAAAGAATATCATGAGGTGAGGCAGTTAGTTAGTTAGGTAGAATTCAGATGCTTGGAAGAGTTACTGCACATACCCCCCACATGAGTCACACTTTTTACAATAAATCCCATGGTACTATCTAGTAACGAAGAGTAATGTAACGGGAGATTTGCATTCCAACTCAGGAATCGTTGACTGAAAGTCACCTGCCTACACCACCGTACCGTATCCCGACGATGTACAGATGACACAGAACTGATTAGAAAATAGTTCTCTTATAATATTCGAAAACACTTTTACTTTACCAACAAATTCTCGTTTTTGGACTTCATCATGGGCTGACATTAGTAAGAGAACCATTGGAAAACCTGGAGTACTGGACAGCTGTTTCGTCCTAGTTTGGGACTCCTCAGCAGTACGCACCCACCGGGTTCGAACCCAGGACCTTCTGGTTACAAGGCGAGCTCGTATACCGTTCAGCCACTGGGACCCGTCCCAATGGTCTAATTAGTGTCAGCTCATGATGAAGTCCTGAAACCAATCAAATCCCTACAAACCAACACTTAAATTCTCGTTTTGTTTTTACGAGTTGACCACGGAGTGATATCAGTTAGAGAACCGTTCAGCCACTCGAATCCAATTCATTGGTCATCCCATGAATTCTAACTTCTACCAATTCGAGCCCTGGGAGTGGGTGCGTACTGCCGATGATTCTCAAACTAGGATGAAACAGCTGTCCACTACTCCCCATGGCTGGTTTTCAATGGTTCTCTAACTGATATCAATCCGTGATCAACTCGAAAATAAACAAAACTAACCCTTACATACCAAACTATAGGAAATTCCTGTTTACTAATCGATTTCAAAATATATATTGAACACTTTCCTAGCCATATTTATTTTTATTCAGAAAACAGGAGGAATTTTTGGATTTTAAGTCAGGTCACACTAATCATCTTCCCTGTCATTAGGTTACATGAGATTTTTTTTTAATTTTTCAAGTTTTAGAAACAGTCTAAATAGGTTGTGAAATTTGTCATAGTCTCATGGTTAAATAACTTTGAGGGCAGGCAGTAGATGTGTATGTGTGTGTGTGTGTGAGTGACAGAAGAGAGAGGTAGCAACTAGCCATTTTATTTTTCCCTAGGTCAGTTCACCACACACACTCACACACCTTCTCTCTCTCTCTGGCTGCTTGATGATAACAATTCATTCATTTCTGTTAGTGTAAGTGTTAATTTTTGAAAAAACAACTCTTCTTTCTGTGGATGAGAAAAGGTCAGCCAGAACATGTGTTGTTCTCCTGGAAGTTGAAGTAATTAAGTGTATGTATAGAATTCTATCTCAATTAAAATAATAATAATAACTTTTATTTTCACTTTTAAGGTGATTGGCTACTTTCGAAATGAAAAAAAGTAATTAAAAAAACTTTTTCATGAAGTCAGAAATGAGTTAAAGAAGTTAATTGGTGGATAGTGACTAGCAGTTGAATCCAGGATAAGGCATATTTCGTCCTATTGGGGACTCGCGTCCTCCAGCTGGATGTACCTACACTTTCCAATGAGTGATGATGTTCCCAACACCGAGGCTCGAACCCAGTTCCCATAGTTTCAAACGCCAAAGCGTTATCCGCTAGACCACCACTTGGGCCACGAGAGTCAGCCACCTCTTGTGCAACGGGTCATATTAATTATTTAATTGAATTTCAGATTTTCCCGTCGACTGATTGGACCGAAGTGCTCGGTCTCAGGTTGACATATCTGTTGGCTTCTTGTACAGATGCTTCGACGATGTCTGGGCATTGAATTAGAATTTAATTGGTGGATGGTGGCTAGCAGTGGGATCTAGCCAGGATGCGCCATGTTTCGTCCTATTTGGGACTCGTCAACTGGATCTACCTGCGACTGGAAGTTAAGTAGCATACAAGAACAACACTGTTTCGTATACACCTACGGTCTTAATGGGGATCGGATACAAGACCTCTGTGTTATGAGGTGTGCATGTCACTATTCACGCCTCTCGTATATAAATACTGACTCCTCTCATTTAGTGACGTACGGCTACCACTGACTGATATCTTTAGTTTTGTATGAAACATTAAAACCTGTCGGTACAGTGACACACCCTGGTTGTATGGCGCCTCTAATATTCATAAGAAAAGCTTACCGCTTGAACTAGCACTCCATACGTCCAGTTTCCCATAAGACTGTTTATTATTTTTTTTTCGTTACAGCTTGATTCCACACCATATTTTTGGTACAAGTGTGGAATTTTCAGCGTGAAAATCGGTAGCCCAAAATTCGCAGGCCAACCATAGATATCAGGTGTGCGTCGGCGTGGGCTCGAACCCCGGACCATTTGCATGGTCGGTGAAAGTCCTAACCACTGTGCCACCGACGCACTACAAAATGGCTGGTGTAACTTATATGGCTGATGCAAAAGAAATCCGTGAAAAAGTTTAAAGTTTGTGGCTGAAATGAGAGAATCAAATGTAAAATAGGTTAATTACGTGATATCTCTGGATGTGTTGAAAATCAAAACAAAATGATCCAACGAAGAGACTCTTTTCAACAACGAATTCATTATCAAGCTGTACAATCGTACATATATGTATGGTTATTAAGAAATCATATCGCGTCAGGGAACTGAATCACACGTGTGGATGCATAAAATAATAATCATAGTATGAAATGCACGCAACTAAAATGCTTGTGGTTATAATAATAGTTCGGTGTCAAGTTGCAAACAATTCTTGTCACATATAGAATAATCCACAAGGTGTATAGATATGTTGGAAAGGAGTGCACAATTATAAGATTAGTAGGCGAATATAAAATGCTGCATAACATGGTGTGGAATTTATTAAGATAGAATTCAATATTGTAAAAAATAATTTAGATTTAGAATGACAAGTGGGACAATCGGGAACAATTCACAGTGGTGATAATAATAATAATAATAATAATAATAATCGTAGTAATAAGAGAAACGTACATAGACTAACTAAATAAACAAAATGAATATATAAATAATTGTCTGTCCCTCTACGACTAAGGCAGAAGTAGGGATTGTACAAACCTCTTTTGTACAAAAATGTCTGGCTTAAAGTCATGAATTGCCAAGGCCTCAGCTATCTTTAGAAGTCTATAACGAAGAAAACGCGGCTGACAAGTTAGCATGGATTCGGTAGATGATGTTAAAATCATGGTCAGGGTTGGTAGAGTGGCAGAAGTCGATCAGGTGTTCTGGAGTAGAGCTTCGCACACACCTCCTTTCTCCCTTGTAAACCATGCACACGGAGGGGGTCAGACGGAATTACTCAATGGCTATTTGAAATATCGGAACCAGTTAGAATGCAAGTTTCTAATATTTCTGTTGATGACACGTTTAAATTTATTGGGAGTATTAAAGATTTTAATGTCTCAGCAAAGTCATGCTCTCATTAGACGTGACTTCACTATTTACTAGTACACGTCGGATAGAAACTATTTGCTATATTTATGACTAAACTGATACGCATAGTTTAGAAATAGGGTTACCGACGATCCACCTCAAAGGATGTTTATTGAAATGTACACTGAAATTTCAGTTCACCTTCACTAATGGGATTTTTAGACAGATAGACGGCATTGCGAAGGAATCGCCACTGGGTCGTTTGCTGGCTGATTTTTTTTATGGGAAAACTTGAAAACTCTCAACTTAGTCAAACCATCGATCATTTAGACATTTACAGAAGATACGTAGACGACACTTTCGTTATCTGTGATAATATCCCAATTCTTGACGGTCTCTGGTTTGCTTTTAACAACTGTCAACAACTGCGTCAGTGGCACAGTGGTTAGGACTCTCGCCGACCATGCACATGGTCCGGGGTTCAATCCCCTGCCGATGCACACCTGATATCTATGGTCGGCCTGCAAAATTTGGGCTACCGTTATCACATGCTGAAAATTCCACGCCTATACCCCAAAAAATACAGTGTGGAATCAAGCTGAAATCAAAAATCAAAAAAATTCTTTATAAATGTCCATAGGAAGGGAATCTGAACTAATTCTCTTTCTTGATGCGTGCCTTAGTAGACGTAATGACGGATCTCTCAAAACGTCCATCTATCAGTCCACCTGCTCTTGTTGAGCAAGGTAGATTGGCCGTAGTCAGAGGACACTTTCCACATGGATACGAGGACATATTCCAGCGTGGTTTACAAGAGAGAAAGAAAGTGTGTCCGAAGCTCTACTCCAGAACACCTGATAGACTGCTGTCACTCAACCAACCCTAACCATGATTTTAACATCATCTACCGAACCCATGCCAACTATCTAGCCGCGTTTTCTTCGTAATAGACTTCTAAAGATAGCTGAGGCCTTGGCAATTCATGACTTTAAGCCAGACATTTTTGTACAAAAGAGGTTTGTACAATCCCTACTTCTGCCTTAGTCGTAGAGGGACAGACAATTATTTATATATTCATTTTGTTTATTTAGTTAGTCAGTTAAACAAAATAATATAATTTACAAAATACCCTGCAATGATTGTGAGTTAGGTCAACTATATAAGTCAAACTAGTAGGTCAGGGGTAGTCAGATTGTGAGAACATAAGAATTTAGCTAAGGTAAGAATGGTTGACCCCGAGAAGATAAGTAATTTAGAAAAAAGCTCAGCAATAGCAATGCATGCATAACACACAACCACACAATAGGGTGGAAGAGGGTGGAGAGAGAGGTTGATTACTGAATCCTTGTTCATCGAGTCTACAGCAAACACATGCAATAGGAATGAGTCATCACTCATACATAAAATATGGAAAATACTACTGCCAACCAAATCAAGTGAAAAGTAATGGAACTATGTAAATGAATTTAGGAAGTCGTGTGAGTACCTTGATATGATTATGAGCAATAAATTGTGCTCGAAACGTGGTCATCAGTAAACATTACTGTATAACACTGTGAGACTTTATGAAAATAAAAATTACCCATAATGTAATTATACTCTACCACAGTGCACAAGTTTTATTCTTATATCAATGTTATTTAGTTAGTCTATGTACGTTTCTCTTATTACGTCGACTATTATTATTACTATTATTATTATTATTATCCCCACTGTGAATTGTTCCCGATTGTCCCACTTGTCATTCTAAATCTAAATTATTTTTTACAATATTGAATTCTATCTTAATAAATTCCACACCATGTTATGCAGCATTTTATATTCGCCTACTAATCTTATAATTGTGCACTCCTTTCCAACATATCTATACACCTTGTGGATTATTCTATATGTTTACAAATAAAAATTCAAATATAAACCAATCATGGTGTTTTGTCTATAGGATACGATGGTGATAATACGATGGTGAATATAAATTGTGCAGTTAGTCATAACACTGGTAATGATAATATTAATAATAGTAATAATAATATTAATGGTCTTATCAATAATAAGGATGAAAAAATGAGGCAATCTGTGATAACACGAATAATGAAAAACAGTATGATTAAACAAACAATTGTTCAGGTGGAAGTAGTCGATTAAGGCTAGTAAAAACAAATGAACCGATTACGTAATGTTAGATTGTAAGGGAAGGAAATGAAACATGTTTTTAATGAAGATGTGATAAGATTAAGGGATGATAAGAAAGGAGTTGAAAAAATAAATAAGGGGTGGTGTAGAAGTCTTTCGTTGGTTATGTCTTATTAGGCCACGGGAGGGATAATGGCTGCACGAACTTCTTTTGAATGCATAGTTTAGGTTTAATAGTTCGAATGCCTATCGCCTGCCTCAGCTGTGTGCGTGCAGTAGACGAATACCAAGTCCATTAGAAAGATTTGGTAAGATACGATAAATTATTTTGAAAGCTCTCGTTTTACCCACCATATGACCACTATCAATTAAATTTGATAAAATTTAGCTACGGATTGTTTTCGTCTGTCCCTTGCCAAACCACGATGGGAGATGTTCACTAACACGTCGGTTGGCTAAGCTGTCTAGTAGTACGCCCAACATAACTGTCACCGCAGGTGCAGTTGAATTGATAAATACACATAGATGTGGCAAAACTATCAAGCTTATCCTTCGTTTGCGTCCCAATCATTCGTCGGCTAGAGAATGACAAACACAGGTGTGCTAAGAATTGTTTTGCAACTTGACACCGAACTATTATTATAACCACAAGCATTTTAGTTGCGTGCATTTCATACTATGATTATTATTTTATGCATCCACACGTGTGATTCAGTTCCCTGACGCGATATGATTTCTTAATAACCATACATATATGTACGATTGTACAGCTTGATAATGAATTCGTTGTTGAAAAGAGTCTCTTCGTTGAATCACTTCTTTTAGTTTTACTATATGTTACAATAGGATTTTCCATGAATCATCGGGTGTGTCCTCTTCATCCATGAAAGTGCGTTTGACGGAAACAGGAGATTACCTATGTACTGAATTGATAAACGAGGGTAAAAAGATTGACATTCCTCTATTTTCTTTAGAGGAACTTCTTTTAGAGTGTATGGTGAACCTAAAGTTTCACTTTAACCAAGATATATGTAGACAATCAGATAGTGTTGCTATAAGGTCACTATCAAGTCCGATCCTAGCAGCCTAGAGAATGTTCCTCTTAAAGATGTGATAGATAATCCTGATTTCTTTTATCATCATTGTCGACAGTTCGTTTAGCATTGTGCAGAAATTAAGCGAGGTGAAAGGCATATTGGAGGAATTCAGTAACCATAAGTTTTACCAAAGCCGTAGAAGGAGAACAAAGCGACTCTTTCCTGTTTTCGAAAATTTCTAATGACTAAACGAAAAGATATGGCCAGAAAGAATTTGGCAACACGAAACTGTGGGAACAAATCAACCAAGAACCGATGACTCGACAAATATTTCGAAGATAATAGAGATGGATCACTGTGTATAAGCTGTGTCGATCTTGAGGCGACATCGCACAACAGACCATAGCCCGAGTCAAGTCTGAATGGGAAACAGCGAGTAGGGCGTCACTTTGAGGATGATACAGAGAAGATATGAGGTTGTGGGCGATCGCCGAGCCAGCTCAAGAAGACCGCGCTAAATAGGACAAAGTGGAGACTTGCTGTTGAAGACCTATATTCCACTCATAACTCAAAGGAATAATAATAGTGCACAGCTGTATAGTCCTAGTTTGGAACTCCTTGGTGGGTGCGTACAATAATAACAATAATAAAACTACTAAATGATGAGTATAGCTCAGAAATGATTATTATTAAAAACTATATACGCTTGAAAACAGGAACATTTTTCAAAAAGTTAAGAGTTTCAGAATATTTACGAAGTATATTTTAAAGTTTGGAGTCTGAAAGGAAAGATTATTGGATCGCGTACTAAGTTGTTGTACAAGGTTTTAAGTAGGAATGTTTATAGTCATGGTTGTAGAAGGCACTGGATATATCGCTTCTGTATATGCTCTTCAGAATTTCTCTTGTAGGAGCAGAAGATGTAGTCGGGAACACTTTAAATGACCAGGCTTTGACTTATGTGTCAATTTAAAGGATTTCCCTATCGACGCAAAATTATTTGTAAGAACACGATGTTCAAGAATGGAACGATTGGTTCATTCGTCTTGCCTCTCCTTTCTGTAGCCAATTCAGTTTGATTTTTAGTCTAACTAACCCTCGAATAAGTCATAGACTATGTAAAGACCTCCAATCAAGCAGTTTCTTTATATTCAAGTGTATTTCCGATAGGTCATGTACTCTCGAGCGTTTATATATATACATATATATATATATATATATATATATATATATGTATATCATTAAGCTACGACTCGAGCACAACCTACCATGGTGACTAAATCAGAAGTTCTACACCAGACTAGGCTGTGGCCGGACAAATTAAGACGAGGCCTTTGACCAGCAACCCGCATTGAATAACGGGTATACACACTGGCAGGTACTCACTCAATCCACGACTTAGAGTGCATCATGATCGATGGAAAACCGACCTTCGGATAGACGTGGCCACAGGATATCCTGTAGCCACAATATGACTACATGATGTCGATGTTCAAAACAGTATGCACAGCTCATATTAATTCACACAGTTGGCTGCACTCTTCATCGACGCACGAGGCGAGTGATCTACCGCTCAAAGTTGTACGCCAATAATCCTACACACCGGTTTCCCAGATGCATAGGACTAAAGGTTAGAGGCTGTAACCCTGGCGCAAGTCTACGAGGCCAGCGTACATGCAGTCCAGCTTAAAACCAGGTGCATGAGGAGCAGCGAAACCCATGAATGGTAAGCCAAACCATATCGCTTAAACAGTGTAAAAAGAGGTAAACATTATCTTGGGGCTAGTTTGATTACAGATTAATATCAGTTGGGGAACCATTGAAAACCACCAGGAAGCAAGGGATAGCCAACCGTCTTTTTAGTCCTAGTTTAGGACACTTTTTGGCAGAAAATGCCCACCACCAGTGTTAGAGACATCAACCTTGTGACTAGAAGTCAAGCTCATATACCTACCATTCAGCCAATGGGACCGAAAATGACTGGCCAACTCATGAATTCTGACTTCCACTAGCCAATTTTATTCAATATGAGAAACCACTAAATACAATTGTCTCCGTAATGCTGTCTCACTCATTAAACTTTCGGTAAGTGGAATTTATATTCACCTCTTTAATTCATTTCTTCAATGTATAATTTAATTTAAGTGCTGGTTTGTAGGGATTTGATTGGTTACATGATTTCATTATGAGCTGACATTGGTTAGAGAACCATTGGAAAACCTGGGAGCCAAGGACAACTGTTTCATCCTAGTTTGGGACTCTTCAGCAGTAAGCACCCACCAAAGGGGTTCGAACCCAGGACCTTCTGGTTACAAGGCGAGCTCGTATACCATTAGGCCACTGGGACCCGATCCAATGGCCAGTCCATGAATTCTAACTTCTGCCGATTCATGACATAGGGCGGTCCCTAGTCAATGTCTTCGGCAAGTATTTGTTCTCACACCTGACCTGCTACACCCTACTGGTCACAACTTCCCACTAGAACCCCAGGTAACTACCTACCTGAATAGGGCCAATCGCCAGTGAGCATCTCATTGGTATTCAAGTGTTGGTTTGTAGGGATTTGATTGGTTTCAGGATTTCATCATGAGCTGAGATTGGTTAAAGAACCATTGGAAAACCTGGGAGTACTGGACAGCCAGCTGTTTCTTCCTAGTTTGGGACTCTTCGGCAGTACATGCCCACTGCCAGTGTTCAAGACCACAATCTTCTGACTAGTAGTCAAGTTCATATACCTACCATTCAGCCAATAGGACCCAAAACGACTGGCCAACTCACGAATTCTGACTTCCACTAGCCAATTTCATTCAATATGAGAAACCACTGAATACAATTGTCTCCGTAATGCTGTTTCACTCATTAAATTTTTGCTAAACGGAATTTATATTCACCTCTTTAATTCAATTCTTCAATGTGTATAATTTAATTATTAACAACGATAAATCAATTCAGAATGTTTTTCACTTCTTATTAGGTGTCTGTCTTGTCTTCTTGACACACACACACACACACTCACACACACGGACACCCAACGAATCACAATGAAGCGTAAAATTTATCTCTATTATTATTATTATCACCAGAGAAAATCAGGTAACCATGATTAGTGTTATTGCTTATAGTCTGTTATCATTTCCCTTGGGTTTTACAGAACTGAATCTTCCATCTGTACTGTTTACGCTTTTTTGATTGTGTGTGTGTGTGTGCGTTTGTGCGATTGTCAGTGTGTGTGGGAGTGTGTACGTTCTTATTGTTTTACTTATGTTTTATTATTATTATTATTAGATAACAGATTGACGCTGCTGATGGGGATGCCGAGAAATGAAATTGATTTTTATTTATTTATTTATTCAATGGGAAAATACAGCACAACACACACAACACAAGACAAGAGGAAAACAAAAAAGGCGAGACTGTCTACTTTCCCTTCATCGTAGTCTTGCAACACACATAAGCTGTAAGAAAGACAAGGAAAAACAACACCAGCCAATGAGTGAGTGATCCTCATTATTAGTGTTGTTGTGTAAATTGTTATATAACTTGATAAATTTCACTGACTTAATTTAGTCTTGAAATAAACGAATTCAGGCTTTCTGTCTCTGGCTGTCTTTTCTTAAGTATATAAAGGAGAAAAGGAATAAATATGACAGATAATTAGTGTTCACATAGTATAGAAGAAAGCGTCATTTGTTTTTTTGTTTTTTTCATTTTTTTAATTAGAGGCAGTTTAAGGTGAGGTGAAATTTTCAGATCACAATAGGCGACCTGCTTAATGTTGTGTTGTGAGTGGTAGTCAAGAAGGCAAGAAAAAGAGGCTTGATGTCATATCATAGTAAAAGAAAACTAAATAGCTTATTGTATGGAGGATTTAATCATGAGCTGACATCAGTTAGAGAACCACTGGAAAACCTGGGAGTACTGGACAGCTGTTTCATCCTAGTTTGGGACTCCTCATCAGTACTCACCCACCGGGGTTCGAACCCAGGACCTTCTGGTTACAAGGCGAGCTCGTAGTGAATTGGCAGAAGTTAGAATTCACGGGCCATTGGATTGGGTCCCAGTAGCTCAATGGTCTACGAGCTCGCCTTGTAACCAGAAGGTCCTGGGTTCGAATCCCGGTGGGTGCGTACTGCCGAGAAGTCCCAAACTCGGACGAAGCAGCTGTCCTGTACTCCCAGGTTTTCCAGTGGTTCTCTAACTGATGTCAGCTCATGATTAAATCCTCCATGCAATCAAACCAAATCCCTACAAAACTAATACTTGAAAATTAAATAGCTTATTGACCAAGAAACACAGAGAAGCCCTAGAGAAGCTGCAAAATAATGAGAATATAATAATTTCGAAACGTGATAAAGTCTGTGGAGTAGTAATAATGAATAAAACTGAATATCTAGATAAGTTGAACGGAATACTCAGTGATCATCGCAAAATTTGAAAAAATTACATCTTCCGTCGATCCGACAGAAAACAGTTACTATAGAAACAACTGATTGAATCACGAAAAAGACGGTTTATATGAATTTTTAAAGCCTACTGGCCCGGTTACACCAAGATTATATAGACTACCAAAAGTGCATAAAATCGGTTTACCGCTTCGACCAGTGTTGGACATGTGTAATTCCCCATATCACGCAACAGTAAAATGGCTAATGAAGCTCTTAAAGCCTCTGCATAATGAAGTGGTAAAACATGGCGTAAACGGCAGTTTTGAATTTGTTGAAAAAGTAAAAGATCTTAATGTGAGGGACAAGCTTATGATATCTTTTGATGTATCCTCCTTGTTCACCAATACAGGCAGTGGATTTTATATGTGAAGAGATTACTACACGAAATATAGATATCAGGATTTCTGTATCCACCTTGAAGGAACTTATTTTAAGATGTACAATGAATGTTCATTTCTTATACAATATAGATTATTACAGACAAATTGATGGTGTAGCTATGGGTTTCCCATTAGGTCCAGTCCTAGCTGATCTCTTCCTCGCTAAATTAGAGAATGGACCACTGAAAGGAGTGATTAATGACATGGATTTCTACTGTCGATATATGGATGATATATTTGTGGTTATGAAAGACGAGAATGATGCAATGAACATCCTTGACAAGTTTAATGATGCACATGCAGCAATAAACTTTACCATAGAGAAAGAAAGTAATGACAGTATCTCATTCCTAGATGTCTTCATGGTAAGGAAAGAAGATGGTACACTAAGAAGGAGTGTGTATAGGAAGCCTACAACAACAGGTCAGTACACTCATTTTTTGAGTTTTGTAACTTTGAAATATAAACGCGTAGCCTGGTAAAGTGTCTGGTTCATAGAGCTAGGTTAATCTGTTCAGACGACTGCCTCAATGAGGAGCTTAAGATTAATAGAGAATTACTTAGAAAAAATGGCTATCCAGATAAATTCATTGAGAAAAATATAAATTCAGCTCCAAGGAGAGTCAGTATGGCCACAGTCCCGAAAAAACCAATGTTCATAAAATTTTAGTTCCTCGGTGACAACATCAGCGAAATAATAACACACCGCCTGAAGAATACAGTTAAAAGAGCTCACTATGTAGCAGAGGTACATTGTCTCTTCACAATCACCCCTATTCCATGTTCTAGAAATAAGGATTAACTACCTAAATTTGCCTCCTCCTCCTCTGTGTGTATCTACCAGTTTGACTGCAGCTGCGGAGCCAGCTACATTGGAAGTACAATTAGTCAGGTTCATCATCGTATTTCCGAACATCATCCAACATGGTTAAGCCAAGGACAAACAAGATCTATTCGTAGCTCTATTTTAGCACACCTTGTAGACAGTGAGCATAAGGTTGATGTTAATACAGCATTTACAATTATCTATCGCATTCCTACTAATCTTAATTTTACTCTACAAGTTCGTATTCTACAGACAGCTGAAGCAATAGGAATCCACTACCTGAAGAAGCCAAGCCTATGTGTTCAGAAGAAATTTGTACAGCCACTTTCCTTACTATGGCCATCGCTACAAGAATGCATAAACAGGACTACTTCGCCCCCTTCCCCTAAATCTTTAAAATTATAAAAATTATAATTGTCCAAATTATTTTATTTATTTTTTCTGACCACTTCATCTTTAATTGCGTGTTATCCCTTTAAAATTAAACTAATTTATTCTAACCATTTCCACCTTTTAATTGTGTATATTAATTTTCTTCGTTAAATATGATATATAACGATATTTTGATATTTGATATTTTGACACTCACTAATTAACAAACATATCAGTGCCACTTGATGATTGGTAAACTGTTATGTATTGTAATAAAATGCTATAAGTGCATATCAGAGTAGAGCCCCATAGTGAGATCAGGATCTAATAGAAAGTCAATATTTCTTCACTGCTCAATCTTTCTGTTCTCTAAATGTCTAAATGGGGATTTTCTCTATATCCGGTTGAGTTCAGTGTAAAATAAACAAAACAACTATCCGTACGTTAGGTCGGATGTGAGGTCAAAATACTCGTCACCAATGATACTGGCGGTCAAACGTCAATTGGCAGAAATTCGGAATTCATGCGCTGGCCGTTGGATCGACTCCCAATGGCCTGAAGATCTATAAGTTTGTATTGTAACAGGGAGATCCTGGGTTTTGGCTTCTGTGATGAGGACTTACTGCTGAAGAGTTCAAAACTAGGATGAAACAGCTGTCTAGTAATCCCAACTGATGTCATTTCATGTTAGATTCTTGTGACCAGTTAAACCAAATCTCTGCAAGCCAACACTTGAATGCTAAGTCAATTTTCTATAGTTTGGTTTGTAAGGGTTAGTTATGCTTTTACGAATTGATCACGGATTGATATCAGTTAGAGAACCATTGAAAAATAGCACTGGAGTATTGGACAGCTGTTTCATCCTAGTTTTTGGGAATCATCGGCAGTATGCACCCACCACAGGGGCTCGAACCCAGGACCTTCCGGTTACAAGGCAACTCGTCAAAACATAACTAACCCTTACAGACCAAACTATAGAAAATTAATTTGATGCTCGCTAGTGACTCGGTACAGGACAGAGTTTCCTGGAGTTCTAGTGAGAAGCCGTGACCAGTGAGGTCTATCCAATCAAGTGTGAGGATGGATGTCCCACCGATAATTTTGGTTGGTGGTCACACAAAATATCGCAAATTGGTAGAAGGTAGAATTCATGTGCTGGACACTGAATCGAATCACAGAGGCTGGATGGTATACGAGCTTGCTTTGTAACCGGAAGGACCTGAGTTCGAATCCCAGTGTGTGCGTACTACCGATGACTCTCAAACTAGGCTGATGAAACAGCTGTTCAGTAATCCAATGCTAGTTTTCAGTGGTTCTTTAACTGATATCAATCCGTGATCAACTCGTAAGTCAGTCTTGAAAATACTGGATATTGTTACGTACTACGGATTGAGTGAGATAAAGTATTATATATCACTTAGATCAATTAGTAGGACTTGCTAGCCAGATCAAAATGATGTAAGCGCTGGAGGGCGATTTCATTTGCTTACCACAAGCTTACCAGCGGGATGTACCCGGCCGGTCCGGGGGGTGGGGGTGGAATGCACTCACTACTCACCTCAGTCAGTCAGTAGTATATAGTTAAATGCAAATAAGCTTGCTTCCTCGATTTTTGATATCAAGTCGATCATAATATGTGATGTGAATAATGTTGGTCCCCAGAGGAAACGGCGGTGAATTTCCACTCCCAACCCCTCAAATTATGCAAATTGCAAATCGCGACTCCGATTTAATCATAGTACTTGCTATATAGCACATAGATAAAATATGACATTCACGTAGAATGAGATCACCAACCATTATCCAGTAAAGTTATAGTGACACCTTCACTTCATGGTCTAATTCGAATGGATTCATCTATTTGAAGTGTTGTCAATAAGTGCTGCTGTCATATATCACTTTGAGGCAGTGCGTTTAGCCTTGAATAGACGGAAGAAAAGTCAGTAAAGAAGGAGACATGGACATGAGGCTATCAACGCCATCCATAATAAGAACATTACTAATAGTGAAAGCCTTAAGCTCAAGCCTGATGCCCTGTGATTAGTGTGGAAATCTTGTGGACTCGCCATAAGGAAAAGCATCGTGAATCTTCAATGATGATAATGCCTTCACTCCATACTGAAGATCAGATGACCAAAAGAGATTAGAAGCAAAGAAGTCTGGCGAAGAACCAAGCAGGAACCTATAGGGCAACAAGTATGCCGTAAAAAATTGGGCTCATAGATTGAATATATATCAAGGGGACTGTTGAGAGAAACCGTGCACCAGATGGGAAACGACCGGTTGAGAGTTGAATTTCAGGGTTAAACTAAGGTAATTCTATAAGAAAAATTGTTATTATTTCCTTTAAGTCCTAGAGGAACATGGAACTTTAGTCGCGCGTCTCCATCGCCTTCAGTTCTCTGCTAGAGTTTTCACTCGGCTCCAAGTCTCCCCACACGCTTTCATCTCCTCTTCACGTCACCTCCTCCTCCTCCATGTCACCCTCGCACTGACGACCGACTCGCCGCTTCCCCTTCGGGTTCCACTCGAGCGATGACTTCGTGTGTGATGTCACTCACTTGATGGTTTGTTTTCTCAGAGTATGGCCACCAATCCACCTACCTCCATTTCTTCCTGCTTATTTGCTGCACAATCTGTTCCTGCTGGGTTGGTCCGCTCATAGCCAGAGATCCCTCTCTGTTGCTGATCTTTTCTGGCCAGCCATCTGATCTTGAGTAGTGTTGAGCGAAGGCAGTTAGCTGTTGATGAAGGTGTGTAGTTTGCTTGATGTGCTCTTTATGACGCGCTGGTCAAATCTCTGATCTCTATAGCGAGTAGCACTGACTACACATTGGAGTTGAAAATCCGGATCTTATATTCGTTTTCATGCTGAGTAGTACTGCTGACCTCCACTCAGACTTGAGAGTAATGAAATCTTGTCTTGCTTTCTCAACCCTTGCTTTGACGTCCTCGTCAGTTCCGTCCGCCTGTATTTCAAACGATGCTCCTCAGATAGGTAGGTAGGTAGGTGAATGAGGTTGTTTCTTTCAGGTTCCTCCCATTTATGCTGGCTGATTGTTGTCTGTTGTTGTTGCTGTCGGCCAGGAATCCTCATCACCTCTGTCTCCACCTCCTCTATGTTTACCGGAAGTCCTATCTTCTCTGGATGCTTCTTCTGCCAACTTGTTGCTTTTCACTTTCATATCTTCCAGTTTAAGGGAAACCAGACATATATCATCGACGAAGTCCAGATCCTCCAAGTTCTTTGTGTGGGTCAATTTTATGCCTGTTTCCTCATTGCCTGGCCCACTGTCTGTTGTATTATCCAATCTACTGCAATCAGGAAAATCACTGGAGGTAGTAGGTAGCCAGCTTGTCTTACTCCCGTCTTCACTTCTTCGAAGGATTCCAAAAATTTCCGGTTGTGGATTATTTGGGATGCAGGATTGTCGTACAATTGTTGGATGAGATGTATAATTGTCGGTGGCACCCCGAAGTAGCGAAGATAACTGCGTAAAACAAGATGAAGTGGTAATGTGCCTGTTGTTGAAGTCCTATATTCCACTTGGAGCCCCTTAGGGAGCCTAATAGTAAGTAACACAGTGAAGTCGTGTGAAAAGCAACTTGATTACCCTTATCATTACAATGAAAATTATCGCCGTGTTGATTTGAAATGATTCGTTTTGACAATATGGAAAGGAATGTTTATTAAAAATTATTGTTTTACAGGTGAGTTAGACTTTCATTATTTACTTATGCGGTGAACATGATGAATGAAGAACCAGTTCAACGACAAGAAGAAGAAGAAATAAACACACTTCATGTTCCCTCTTTGGGTTCACATCTAATTTCCTGTTTTTCTCTAGTGGAAAATGATAAAACCTCTTCTAGGAAACTTCAATGTGCTTCAGTTCTCCTGTTGTTTCTATTTTGTTTTTATTTTGTTAAGTTTGATTTCCCTTAAATACACTTAAACATTTTAGTGGTTGAAAAAATTCCTTGTAAAAGTGAAAAGAAAGTGGACATCAAAAACAACAACAACAAAAAAAACAAACAAAATACCATAGCTACAACCGCCTCTTTTGTCCATCAAAACTATTCATCACGCTTAAATTTTACACCCGAATAAAGTTTACTGATGAGTCAATGATTCTTAGATTATGTTGTTTTTTTTTATTGTGTAGGGATTTTGATTCGTGATACTGTGAAGTTCACCGCACTGGAAAGCCATTTCCTCCTGGTTTGAGCCTCTTCAACAGTGACCACTTATGACCCCACCAAAAGCCGGCCCTCAGACCTTCAGGTAAAGAGACTAAACTGGTTGGTCATTCAGACACTTGAACCCCACAAGCTACCGATGATCAGTACAAGTTCAGTACATCCATCAAGTAGCTATCAATGAGAGGTGATGCCGTTTCAATAATCGACAGCAGTTAGAATTCACTGGTCATTGACTGTCAGTCCAAGGACCTGGCTTCTAAATCTAAGGGGGTATGATTTCAGTTCCTGATGGGAGCATGAGTGCGCAATGCTGAAGAGCCCCAAACCAGAACGAAAAAGACTTCCATTTTACCTTGGTTTTCAATGATACTGTGGTTAATATCGGTCCACGATGAAATCCACTCTAGAATTAATCATTAATTCCCAAGTTTTGGCATTTGTAGAAATTTGACTGATTTCCAAAATAATGTAGAGGACATTGAACAGCTATTTCTACCTACTTTGATACTTTTCAACAGTACACAGTCATAACCTCAAGAAGTCAAGACCTTCAGGAAATTAGGCTGATTGTGCACTTCAGAAGATACTGTAAAACAGGGATGAAACTGTTGTCCACTGTCCTTCTCTTGTAAATGATTCTCTAAATAATATTCATTCAAGATGAATTCTGCTCTGAAATAAATCAAATTTAAAAAAATGGGCTCTTTGAATAGATATGCTTCGTAATTAACAGGATTACTTATTTGAATGCAGCTACCAATAGAATCTTGGACGAGCGTTTCATCCTATTTGAGGGTTGTTAACCGGATGTGATCGCTTCGGCTTTCACTTTCACTCATCAGTCATTGGATAAATAATAGTTTCCTAATTCAAGACCCTCTCTGATAGTTTTAGTGTCAGATGTAGAATTTTTACTTTGATTATTTCTTTGAGTCTTAGTACCCGCTAAACGTGATTTAGAATTGCGTTGGTCAGGAGTTGAACCCCGACGACAAGTGTGGACTACTGATGCATATAATTACTTATGCACTTTGAGAATCTGTGATATATCCATTTAGAAATTAGTCGAAGTTTATCTATAGTAAGTGAAGTAAGTTTATCTATATGGAACTGAAGATTACTCAATACCCAGTTGACAAATTTCAATTTTTGCTCTTGAGTTTCATGATCACTCATCATTATCAAACAAATAATAAATACTGGACAACTGTTTCGTTCTAGTTTGGGATTCTTCATCAGTACGCACCCTCCGCCAGAGTTTGAAACCAGGACCTTCTGGTTACAAGGCTATCGAGCTCGTATACCACGAAGCCACTGGGACCTGATCCAATGGCCCGTGAATTATAACTTCTGACGATTCACGCGATAGCGCAACCGCTAGCCAATGTCATCGCTGGCTAGTATTTGTCCTCACACCCGACGTGCTACACCCTACTGGTCAAGACTTCCCACTAGAACCCCAGGCAACTACCTACCTGAATAGGGGTCGCGCCATGTCGTGAATTGGCAGAAGTTAGAATTCATGGACTGGCCACTGGATCGGGTCCCAGTGGCTTAATGTTACACGAGCTCGCCTTGTAACCAGAAGGTCCTGGGTTCGAATCCCGGTGGGTGTGTACTTATGAAGAGTCCCAGACTAGGACGAAACAACTTTCCAGTACTCCCAGATGGTTTTTCAATGCTTCTCTAACTAATGTCAGCTCTTGATGAAATTCATGAAACCAATCAAATCCTTACAAACCAAAACTTGAATAATAAATATTTCAGCGTAGATTACACCAAGAAACAATATGGATTAGAGAAACAATGAAAGCCAAAAAGCGCTGAGCATTCGTTTCGCCCTAGTCTGTGATTCTTCAGCGGTTCAAAGCCAGACGAATCGCTAGAAGTTGGATATCATGAGTAATTGAATTCCAACCCATTGCCTGAATAGTAACTCAACTCACTTCGAGTTATCTGAGTTATTTGCTCCATTTCTGATGGATGTATCAGGTGTGTACACTGCGGTGAAAAATAAATCACAAAGTTGAACGTGACAACTTTCCAATGTCTCCTGATTTTCATTCATTGCTCAAACTCTGTTGGTTCATGGAGAAGTTTGCTTTGGTTTGAATGAAAACCTCCTCAAATTTAAGATGTAAAAATAACAAATAGTCATATGGTGGCGGCGAAGCATCCATTAACAGGATTCTCATTCCGTTAACAGCCAAACCAAGTAGGAGAATCTGTGCACTAGAGGGGCGAAGATATCTACTGTCAAACATTACAGATCAGTAAATATATCGTACGGTTTACATATGAATGGAATGACGACAGTCGGTTTAAACAGCTCATCGATTTTCTGGCTATTGATTTCTTCAATTTATCTCCAATGATGGCATATCAGCTTTTGCCTAAATCAGCTTCAGTGGTGATCTCATTTTATGGTTAATTAGTATACGAAATCTAGGGCTAAAGTCAGTAGAACACCAAGAAATGTAAAGGCTGTTATCTGGTAATGTTGCTTGTAACAACTGCGTTGGTGGCAGAGTGGTCAGGAGTCTCGCCGACTATGAACATGGTCTGAGGTTCGATCTCCTGCCGACGCACACTGATATCTATGCTTAGTCTGCAAAATTTGGGCCACCGATATCACATGCTGAAAATTCAATACTTCTACCATAAAAGGTACCGTGTGGAATCAAGCTGTAATCAAAAGTAAAGTAAAAAGCATTCATGGCATCACACCAGCCGGACACACGTTTTCACATCACATAGTACCACCCTAAGCATTTTCGGACGCTCACACTGATGACGAACAACGTGCGTCACATCAGAACAGCCTTATATTTGGTGATGGGGTATTTTAAAGATAAACAAAGGAAGTTGTGAGACGAAATTTATAAATCATTATTAGTTACGTCCTGAACTGGTGACAGAATTTAATGTGTGCACCCGTATCCGTCTGTGCGTCAGTTGCACAACGGTAGAATGCTTGCTAACCACGCCACACGTAGTTCTAGGTTGGATCCCTGGCCACCAATGCACCCCTTTACTTCGCTAAGCCGATAAAAAAACTGGTGAAGAGGGAACGTTGGGCATGAGGCTGGCTAGCAACCCCATCCCGTAAAAAAATAAACACAGCACTGCAACCGAAACTTCAGGTCTTTAGCTTGAAACCCTATGTTCCACTGAGAACGTGAAGGAATGAACAAAAAACCATGTTGTTTAAATTGTTTCCAGACCTATTCCTCGAAACTTTGTTAACGGGCACCTTTGATCGCTGTTCCTATTATTCCTTTTCTTTCTGACCAACAGCAACAACAACAGACAACAATCAGCCAGCATAAATGGGAGGAACCTGAAAGAAACAACCTCCTTCACCTACCTACCTACCTATCTGAGAAGCATCGTTTGAGCTACAGGCGGACGGAACTGACGAGGACATCAAAGCAAGGGTTGAGAAAGCAAGACAAGCTTTCATTACTCTCAAGTCTGTGTGAAGGTCAGCAGTACTACTCAGCATGAAAACGAATATAAGATCCGGATTTTCAACTCCAATGTGTAGTCAGTGCTACTCGCTATAGAGATCAGAGATTTGACCAGCGCGTCATAAAGAGCACATCAAGCAAAACTACACACCTTCATCAACAGCTAACTGCCTTCGCTCAACACTACTCAAGATCAGATGGCTGGCCAGAAAAGATCAGCAACAGAGAGGGATCTCTGGCTATGAGCGGACCAACCCAGCAGGAACAGATTGTGCAGCAAATAAGCAGGAAGAAATGGAGGTAGGTGGATTGGTGGCCATACTCTGAGAAAACAAACCATCAAGTGAGTGACATCACACACGAAGTCATCGCTCGAGTGGAACCCGAAGGGGAAGCGGCGAGTCGGTCGTCAGTGCGAGGGTGACATGGAGGAGGAGGAGGTGACGTGAAGAGGAGATGAAAGCGTGTGGGGAGACTTGGAGCCGAGTGAAAACTCTAGCAGAGAACTGAAGGCGATGGAGACGCGCGACTAAAGCTCCATGTTCCTCTAGGACTTAAAGGAAATAATAATAATAATGAAGAAGTCTACCTTTTAAAGGAAGACGCAGACCAACCATCATTTTTCAGAAGAAAAAGAGTTCAAATCCTAAACCTTTTGTGATACATAGGCCTCTAAATGTAGATTTCAATCGCCTTAATCAGTGTTAGCCTAAAACCTCTGGATTTTGCAACAGCTTGATAATGAAAGCCAGTGGCAATAATGTTCTACGCATACTGATTTATTTTTTCCTCTACTTACTATACGAATGGAACAAAGAGAAGCTTCAGTGGACTTCTGCGCATCGGGGTTGTTAGCCTCACGTCCAGTCTGCCCTCGTTACAGGACTTATTATTGATTATGAGAGGTTTACGACTGCATATACACACACACACAGACATGCTACACTAATATTCAAGCCCTTTTTTATGTGCATTCTAGTTAATCTTAACCACTGGAACTTTCTTTAATTTGATTTAGTGCCTAAGAAACTGCCACTAATTCAATCAAACAAATCGAACTAGTCAACACATAGATGAGACAAAAATAGAAGCGTAGTTGAAAATAATTAAATCGAACATAAGTAAAAGCATACAAAGAAGAGAAGAGGTTAGAAGAGGAGAGAAGAACTATCCTCAAATATAAATTGTAATGTCTACTCAGATCAGAAGACTTTTTCAGGTGAGAAAAGACGGGAAAATCAACATTTTTCATCCAGGCAATGGCATCTCAGTCATCAATCATTGAATTCATAGAATTATATCTCAACACTTTTATTTATTTTTGACTCAATAACTGACTGACTGGCTAATCAGTCATTTCTATTGTCTATTTGATGTCCACCTTATTGCTGTCATTTTATGAATAAAATGTTCTGCTATCAACTACTCGACAGCATTCTGTGTCCTTCTTTAGCAGTATATGTCTTCAGTGAAGTTTTTATAGTGTAAATGTAGGCATATTTTGAGGATACAAATGGATTTGGATCAATAATGTTTAAGAAACACATCGTACGTACTATTGCAACAACAGAAAGCAAGACACAGAATCCAAGGCATATTCTTTCTTGGTAGAACCGCTGTTTATATATACATACAGTTTTATATTCTTTAACTAATCACTGAACGCGTCGGTGGCACAGCAGCTAAGACGCTCACCTACCCTGTGTAACAACAGAAGACAAGGGCCAGGCAACAGATCGTTTTATTATGAAAATCAACACGTATTTATACATATTTCACATACATTATTATAGACAAGCGCAGTCATCTGATTGGTTGTTTCGGGATTCCTTGACAAATAGAGTTCTCTATCTGCGAATCATATTTTGCCACGTTAACTTTGCTGTGATTGGTTGTTGACTCAGCCTTGTTCATATTTTCTCACGGCCCATATTAACGTAGCTTAGTGTCAACCAATCGGCTAGCAGCCTGCTCTCACCACACCTGCACATGGTCCAGGGTTCGATCCCTGGCCACTAACACACTCCTTTACCTCGCTAAGCCAGAAGCAATTCTCGTAAAGAGGAAAGGTTGGGCATGAGGCTAGCAACCCTATCCTATGAAATTAGACGCTACTATAGAAACTTCAAGCCATTAGCTTGAGGCCCTGTGTTCCACTCAGGAACGTGAAGGAAATAAAAAAAATTCACTGAGCACGAGATTTTGGCTTACATTAAACGATATGCAGTAGAATGTTCAAATACACACACAGTATTCTGTAGCTGATGTGGTAATGAACAGTGAGAATATGTCCATTGGAACACATTGTCTATATGACAACACCACACTCATCACTAGTCAAAACCTTTTGACTGAGGTTGGTTCGATCTTCTTGCTGCTGGTGGCTTTGTTAGCTTGTCTTGCTGCATTGAGTTTCGGAGCTCGCTGACGTTTACTCGCTCCTCTCTGGGTTTGCATTTCTGATCGTATATACACTTGACCGTGTTTCACGGTGACCATTTATGATCCTTCCCACTTTGAAAGCAGTTTGAGTGACCCTGGCGCATATTCGCTGGTGTTTTGCCTCATACTATCGTATGCTACCGTCGCCTGATCTCCTAGCGGTGTTCCAAATAACAGCCTCATAGCTGACGGATCTGACGGAATGCCACTGAACTGCGCAACAGCCTTGAAGCCCTGCCAGAAGATCTATACGTTCCCTTCAAAAACTTCAGGGCATAGGCTTTCCACTTGTCGGCAGGCAGCGACACCAAATGTAACAGCAAAAACAAGACACGTAATCTAAGGTATATTTTTCATTGATCAAACTGCTATTTATTTACATATACAGTTTAATATTCTTTAACTAATCAATGAGTGTGTGATTTTTGCTTACATTAAACAACATGAAATGGAATGTTCAAATACAAACATAGTATTCTGTTGATGATGCCCTATTGAACTGTGGGAATATGTGAGAATGATATTCCGTTGGAACACAATATCCGTATCATACCACCACACAACTAATTTAGGAGCAAGCCTTTTCCCTACTCAGGTGAAACATCACTGCTTGATAACTAGAAGGATAGAATCGATCTTAACATTGGACGGTTACTTCTCTCGTTAAAAACCGAGCTCATCAGTGGAAGACACACCATTCAACCCAACTGAGAGATCTGGATTAGTTCACACTATCTAGACTTTGCCTAGGTACTTGGGCATACTGAGTGAGAATTCACCAAGTTTTCTTTTGAAAACCAGGGGTATTCAGGTGACAAGGCGTGCCCTGCTTGATACCATATAAAGTAATCGAGTTTCTGAAGCTTTTGTAGTCATTATATGAGCAAAACAAACCTTCATTAGTCTGAAATTAATGTGGTAATCTGCTGACCTCAGCGTAAAGAGCAAGATATCGAATTTCAATACTAATTTCAAGTCAGTTACTACTTCCATGTGGTTTGAAAACGTAGCTGACAAGTTGGTAGAGTCATTTCCAATAGACTACTGCTACCTTCTCTCGACAGTGAAGATCAGATAGCCGGCTAGTAAAAATCAAACTAATTAAACGGGAACGCGTAGCTCAACAACTTTGCCGAAGAAAATGAAGATGGATTGGTTGGACGCACTCTGAGGAGACCGCTGAATGACATTACGCATCAAGGAGACCCTCGAGTCAAACAACTTCGCAGGCAAAAAGAAATGTTATATAAACGCAAAGATAAGTTAGGACTTAAAAAGAATAATGCTCAAATCAAATCTGAAATCAAAAATCTTAATGCTATCTATAACCAAACACTTTTATCATGCAAATCCCCTAACAGCATGTGGAAATTGTTCAATGAAATTACTGGCAATAGTAAGCGACGTAATTTTTTTCCCTCTTGTGATGTTAATGCTCTTAATCTGTCTTTTTTACGCTCTTTTTCTACTATAACCACTTCTAACGTTACTAATCTTGTAGCTGATAACTTCCAGGACTTTAACACTCTTGATGTTCTAAAATGTCTTAAAACTCTTAAGCCCTCATGTAGTCTTGGCCCTGATGGCATACCTGCATATGTTCTAAAACAATGTGCAGATGCTTTATGTTCTCCTCTAACTAATATCCTAAATGCTTCTTTCTCCGAAAACGTTGTACCTGTTGCATGGAAAGACATTAAAATAGTCCCTGTCCCTAAACCTGGCAATAGCAAGAACGTAAAGCTCAGCCCCATTGCCATCACTTCCCGTTTCTAAAGCTCATGGAAAAACTAGTACTTCTTAAACTCGAACCCTCCCTTAAAAGCTTCGAAGACCCCAAACAATTTGCCTACAGATAGGGTAGGAGTACTTTAGATGCTGCAGCCGTCATACACAACAGTATTATCTCATCATTAGATAAAGGTGCCAAATACGTCCGCTGCACGTTTCTTGACTTCACTTCTGCTTTCGACTCTGTACCTAGATGTCTCTTGCTAAATAAGCTCTCCATGACACAAACCGAGTCCTGGGTCACTAACTGGTTGCATTCCTACTTTTCAAACAGAATGCAATACACCGTAAACAAAGGCGAATCCTCCGCTGTGCTCACTGAAGCTGGTGTCCCCCAAGGTGCTATACTCTTCCCACTTCTCTTTTCATTCTTCCTACATGACCTACCATCTTCAAATGACATTAATTTTGTCAAATATGCTGATGACCTAACTGTATCTTTACCTGTCAAATGTCAAAGTGACTGCTCCAAACTAAATGGCTTCTTATCAGAAATCAGCCAATCGCCCAAGGAAAACGGTCTCACCTTAAACTCCTCCAAACGCCAAACAGTTATTTTCACCTTTAGGCACAAATCTGGCTTAAACAAACTGGTTAGCACTCACGAGGTGTGCAACATTGATGGCACCGAAATTGAAACCAAGTCGGAAATTAAATACCTAGGCGTCACTCTATCTTCTGATCTTTCCTGGTCGTCTCGTATCTTGATGATTTCTAAGAAGATATTCCGTCTTACCTTCTACATCAAGAAGTTAAGATATTCTGGAATAACCCAACCCTTACTCATACGACTCGTTGACTCTTGAATTCTGCCTATTATTCTCTATTGTTCCCCCTCAGTTTTTCCTGGGCTATTGAAGAAAGACTATACCGTATTACGCAAGATGTTAAAGGTTGTCAGCAGAGTAAGCAGTTTACCACTTAGCCAGCTTGTTAATATGTTGGTCGATAGGCACATGGACTCATGTGAAAAATGGGCGAAATCCATTTTCTCTGACTGAAAACACCCTCTACATTCACAACTCTCCCCATGTATCTCTTCAGGGAAAACCAGAAGCCTATATAGAAAACTATATGCTCGCACTATCAAGTACAAAAACTCATCCATACCCTACTTGGATCGTGTTCTGTGCGATAAAGAAAGCATTAGGCGTGATACCTTTAACTTATTAAATAGTCAGTAGAACAAATGGATCTCGTCTTTCCAAGTCACATCATTTACACGTACAACGTTTTCTCTCTACCTTTTTTTCTTTCTGTATTTATTTTTGTTATATGCTGTTTTTTTTCTCTCTTCCTTACAAACTCTACTTAAAACATTCTTGTTCGTTCTTTCACACTCTGTATATCGCGACCATTTTGCTATCGCTTACGCCAGTAAATATGCTAGTAGTATCTACTTTTCTAACACCCTCAAACACTCTGTTCGGTTTTTGGCTTTGCTATCGACATGCTAATATGTTGTTGTCAAAACTGACTGAGATAACTTTAATCTATGTAGAACTATATTTATTGTTAATGTACTAACTGGATGCAATATTGTAGTAAAATGCTGAGAATTCAATTCTGTATCATAAGTACTGTTTTGGAATAAAGCTGTTATCTTGTCTTATCTTATCTTAACCAGAGTTGGCTACTGACTGTAATACGGAAGAGACTATGAAAGCTTGTGAAAAAATCATTATGTTATTATTACTGTTCCCTTAAGTTCCCGAATGGAACATAGGGCTTCAACAACACATCTCCACTTTGTTCTATATTTTCTGCTGTCCTCTTTACCTAGGCCTACGATTGCTCATCATTTCTCATCTCCTCTTCGCCACACGATCTCCTCCACATCACTCTGATATCCAGTGACAAACCTGTCGCTGCCAGCTTTGCTTCCACCCAAGCGATGGTCTGTCGAGCGCAATTTCATTCGTCTCAACATACCTCCAGCCCTTCTCCGATTTCTTCAGGATATTTGTGAAGTGATTAATTCTAAGTTGATTCGTTCGTTCTCACAGTTTCCAGTTACTTATTCTTTCGAGCCGGCCATTTAAT
Organism: Trichobilharzia regenti; assembly: GCA_944472135.2. Taxonomy (NCBI): domain Eukaryota; kingdom Metazoa; phylum Platyhelminthes; class Trematoda; order Strigeidida; family Schistosomatidae; genus Trichobilharzia; species Trichobilharzia regenti. The sequence goes on from OX235268.1 coordinate 30,861,957, forward strand.
CCTTAATAAGGAGCAAAGGTAGCCGTTGGAAAACGTTTGCAGTAGCCTGTTGGAAATACTTCCCTCAATGCACTGTGTAACTTTCTGACTCATGTATAAGAGCTGACAAACTGAGTTAACTCTGATGTTGAAAATCCCAATTTTGTTGTTTGCGCTGAATGCAACAGACTTCCAAACTGATTCCAGAATGATGAACATCTGCCTTGCATTTCCGATTCAAAAATCAAGGCAGCCTAAGGTACTGACAGTTCTTAAAAAGGCCTTATTCTTAGATATTCAGTTCCTCGGGGATAACATCAGAGAGATACTGACACATTGCCTTGAGAATGTGGCGGTAAAAAAAGCATTCCCCGCTGCAGAATTACGCTGTGTCTTCAAAATCACCCGTATTTTGCGTTCTAGAGTAAAAGACAAACTGCCTAGTTTCGCCTCTTCCATGTGTATCTTCCAATTTAACTGCTCCTATGGAGTGAGCCAGTTACATAGACCGTTCAATCAGGCATGTTTACCGTCGGATTTCAAAACATCAATTTGCGTGGTGGTTAAGTAAAGGACAAACAAAATCCATTCATAGCTAGCTTTATTCTATCTCATCTTGTGGATACAAAACACAAGATTGTTGTCAATGAGGCAGCTTTCAAAGTCATTTACCACATACCAACAAATCTTCACTACTATTGATATAAGAATAAAACTTGTGCACTGTGGTAGAGTGTAATTCCATTATGGGTAAATTTTTGTTTTGATAAAGTCTCACAGTGTTATACAGTAATGTTTACTGATGACGTTTCGAGCACAATTTATTGCTCATAATCATATCAAGGTAATCACACGACTTCCTAAATTCATTTATATAGATCCATTGTTTTTCTCTTGATTTTCACTTGATTTGATTGGTAATAGTATTTTCCATATTTCAGGTATGAGTGACGAGTCATTCCTATTGCATGTGTTGGGTGTAGACTCGATGAACAAGGATTCAGTAATCAACCTCTCTCTCCACCTACCTAGATTACTTTTTAGAATTTTAACCCTCTCCCACCCTATTGTGTGGTTGTGTGTTAGCGCATGCATTGCAATTGCTGAGCTTTTTTCTAAATTATTTATTTTCTCGGGGTCAACCATTCTTACCTTAGCTAAATTTTTATGCTCTGACAATCTGACTACCCCTGACCTACTAGTTTGACCTATGTAGTTGACCTCACAGTCATTGCATGGTATTTTGTAAATAATATTATTTTGTCTAATTGGGTCAACTGGGTCCTTTAACCTACAGAGCTTGTCTCTGAGTGAGTTTGTAGGTTTAAATGCCACCCTAATTCCTATTTTATTCAGAATCCTACGTAGTGTCTCAGATGTCCCCTCTTTATATGGTATAACTGTGAATGACTTATATTCTTTTTTATTTATGTTATTACTACTAGTTTCACAATTATTTTTATTTTGTGTTTGGCCTTTAGTGATCTTCCTAATGAATTTTATAGGATAGTTATTCAACACCAACGCTTCTTCTATCTGTTTTAATTCATCATTTAGATCGTTTTTTGTGCTACTTAATGCCACTGCTCGGTTTGTTAAACATTTAACTAAGCCTGCCTTAACAGTTAAAGGATGAGACGAATTAAAGTCTAAATATCTATTAGAATGCGTTGGTTTTCTATAAACACTAGTGTGTAGTTTGCCTTCTTCTATTCTTTTTATCTTACAATCTAACATAGCTAATTCTCCTTGTTCATTTTCTGATTCAAATGTGAATTTTATTCCCTCAATTTGTGAGTTTATGTGTGTCAAGAAGCTAGAGATGTGTTCTGTTTTTAACACTGTGAAAGTGTCATCCACATATCTCCACCATATTTTTGGAGTAGGGTTAAATGTATTGAGGGCACTATTTTCCCAGCTGTCCATAAATATGTCTGCTACGATATGTGGATGACACTTTCACAGTGTTAAAAACAGAACACATCTCTAGCTTCTTGACACACATAAACTCACAAATTGAGGGAATAAAATTCACATTTGAATCAGAAAATGAACAAGGAGAATTAGCTATGTTAGATTGTAAGATAAAAAGAATAGAAGAAGGCAAACTACACACTAGTGTTTATAGAAAACCAACGCATTCTAATAGATATTTAGACTTTAATTCGTCTCATCCTTTAACTGTTAAGGCAGGCTTAGTTAAATGTTTAACAAACCGAGCAGTGGCATTAAGTAGCACAAAAAACGATCTAAATGATGAATTAAAACAGATAGAAGAAGCGTTGGTGTTGAATAACTATCCTATAAAATTCATTAGGAAGATCACTAAAGGCCAAAAACAAAATAAAAATAATTGTGAAACTAGTAGTAATAACATAAATAAAAAAGAATATAAGTCATCCACAGTTATACCATATAAAGAGGGGACATCTGAGACACTACGTAGGATTCTGAATAAAATAGGAATTAGGGTGGCATTTAAACCTACAAACTCACTCAGAGACAAGCTCTGTAGGTTAAAGGACCCAGTTGACCCAATTAGACAAAATAATATTATTTACAAAATACCATGCAATGACTGTGAGGTCAACTACATAGGTCAAACTAGTAGGTCAGGGGTAGTCAGATTGTCAGAGCATAAAAATTTAGCTAAGGTAAGAATGGTTGACCCCGAGAAAATAAATAATTTAGAAAAAAGCTCAGCAATTGCAATGCATGCGCTAACACACAACCACACAATAGGGTGGGAGAGGGTTAAAATTCTAAAAAGTAATCTAGGTAGGTGGAGAGAGAGGTTGATTACTGAATCCTTGTTCATCGAGTCTACACCCAACACATGCAATAGGAATGACTCGTCACTCATACCTGAAATATGGAAAATACTATTACCAATCAAATCAAGTGAAAATCAAGAGAAAAACAATGGATCTATATAAATGAATTTAGGAAGTCGTGTGATTACCTTGATATGATTATGAGCAATAAATTGTGCTCGAAACGTCATCAGTAAACATTACTGTATAACACTGTGAGACTTTATCAAAACAAAAATTTACCCATAATGAAATCTTCACTACGCCTTAAGAGTTTGTTTACTAAGTATTGCTGAGGATGGCTGTTGGGATCCACATTAAGAAGCCTAATTTATGTGTTCAAAAGAAGATAGTTCAGACATCGTCCTTACCTTGACCATCTAGGTTCGAATGATCCTCAATTTTTTGTGGAAATTCCCTTAATTTTAGTTGATATTCTATTTAGCATTACATTGTTATTATTATTATAATTTAAGCATCTTTAATGAACTATAATTTCATTGTGATCTTACTTTACAAATGAATATTATTTAAAAAAACGTCAATATTGTTAATTACGATTATTCCAGAAAATTATATGTGTATAAACAAAGATGTACGTGTAGAGCCAGAAAAGGAAACTATCTAAGAGGACATTCTTTACTCAATTATTTTGTTCAAGTGTTGGTTTGTAGGGATTTGATTGGTTTCAGGATTTCATCATGAGCTGACATTAGTTAGAGAACCATTGGAAAACCTGGGAGTACTGGACAGCTGTTTCATCCTAGTTTAGGGACTCTTCATCAGTACGCACCCACCGGGATTCGAACCCAGGACCCTCCGGTTACAAGGCGAGCTCGTACACCATGTCGTGAATTGGCAGAAGTTAGAATTCAAGGACCATTGGATCGGGTCCCAGTGGCTCAATGGTCTACGAGCTCGCCTTGTAACCGGAAGGTCCTGGGTTCGAATCCCGGTGGGTGCGTACTGCTGAAGAGTCCCTAAACTAGGATGAAACAGCTGTCCAGTACTCCCAGGTTTTCCAATGGTTCTCTAACTAATGTCAGCTCATGATGAAATCCTGAAATATATTTTCGCTATACTGAATTCTGGTTTTCAGACTCCTCATCCGTACGGAGCAGCTGTATTTGAAACGATGCTCCCTGGATAAGTAAACGAAATGACCTTGTGTTTTTATTGGAGCCAGCTAAAAAAGGATTGTAAGGAACAGACTGGAATCAAGGTGTTGAACTCAATCTATACTCGGAACCCAATGGAATAATAAATAGCAATGATTGATTTACCTAGTTTGGTTTCTTAGTGAAGTAAGTGGTTGATTGGTGACAGGATTTCATCATGAGCTGACATCGGTTAGAGAACCACTGGAAAACCAGCTGGAAGTAATGGACAGCTGTTTATTCAGTCTAGTCTGGGACTTTTCGGTAGCACGCACCCACCACCGGGGTTCGAACCCAGGACCTTCTGGTTATGATGAATTTTTACATCTTGACTTGTGTTAATTACAAATCATAAACTGAGTTCTACACAAATTTTAGTCTGGTGAAACAGATCTATCATAGAGAATAGAAAACACAAGTTTTTATCTACTGGTAAGAATCGAATGACTGACTGCCTGGTGACTTTTAAAAGTGATCTTGATTGATAATTTCTTACCTATAAAATGGTTTAATATTTTAGATCATCAAAAATACCTAATGAGTCATGAAGAAAATGAAAGACAAATTCACCGAGGAAAATGCTTCTTTGTCGACGAAATCATCATCCTTCGGAAGTTGTACAGTCGTATTTTATATTTATCAAAAGTGTATAGTAGCCTACTAATGAGTAATAGGGGGAGTGAGATACTTGATATCATTATTCAGAAGTGACTTCAAAAGTCAGAATAAAACTTGTAGATTATGTAGTACTTATCGACACAAAGGAAGAAAGGGTTAGAAATTTGATAAGATTAAAATTGTTATTTAGTGAGAAGAAAGGTGGTGGTAGTTGAGTGTCAATTTAACAAGTGTCAAGAGGGTGAGAAAACGTACGAAAGGAACATATATGAGAGTGATAGTAGGGAATTATTTATTAAAGTAAAAGCAGAGTAATCCTTAAAAATTAAAATCTACAAGGAACGACTAGTGAAGAGGTTAAGACCAAGGTAGAATAAGAGACTGGTAGACCTTTTTCTGTATACAGAGTTCAGGGTTGTATTGACGAACTGCCAACGTCTCCGCTTTACACAGATGCCAAAACCTGACGCCTTTTGCTCCATTCGGTCTCAATCTTTAGATGATCTACAGAGACGACTCTTGTGGAGTTACGCGGCATGAGTTCACCAAGTGCTCAAAAATTGAGCTGGTAATTGTCTTGCATTGTCTTTTTGCTAACCAACTACGCCGGATAATGTTCAGAGATGTGTTTGGAAATAGTTCCCTTTGTACGGCTAATATAATCAGCTCCACAGGTGCAGCAGGTGAATTTATAAACACACACTGAGGTGACCCAAAGCAGCAGTTTATCCTTTAGTCGGCTGTAGAAATCGATCCTAAGCTCAGCCGAAAAGAAGGCTTTCCTCAGTGATTCGCATAAGCAGTTCTTGAGAATCTTTGCTGCAGTATCACCTTTAAATTCAACGCTCATAAATAACAGTTGCCTCGGCACTGTCTGGGTTCTTTCAGGCTTTCGCTTGAGCTTCATGTTTTTCTCTTGATAAATCTTGTAGGATATCCATTCTCTATGACGACTTGTCTGAGTTGCTCCAGTTCTCCGTTCGTTGTATCACTGGGACATATCCTTCTTATTCCTGAGCATAAATAGTGGATCAGGTCTCTCTTTATTCTCAAAGGGACCCAAATATGGAAATTCGTGTACTAACCATTTCATGTTAACTTCCTGCAGATTGATCTTTGACGAGAACCGTCAGATCTCCATTTTAGCAAAACGTCGAAAAAAAATTGAAATTTTGAGTTTATCTCTGATTCTCACGTGATCTGGATGGTATGATGGCAGTTGTTGAATTCCCTAGCTATTATCTCGATGTTGTCATTCTTTTAACATATGATGAAAATATCATCCATGTATCTCTGATGCACATGAAAATGGTCGATGGTGGTTCGTAACATACTATTCTATAAACTTGCTATAAAGCAACCAGCAAGTAAATGACCCATTGGCATTCCATCTTTTCGTCTATAGAGCACTTGAACTGAACGTTGAAACTGCACCTCAATAGTAGTTCTGCTAAGCAGTGAATCGTAACATTCACGTCTAAATTTGAATTTGCATATTAAGCAAATAGTTGCAGTGAGAGCACCATTGGTCAAAAGGGACGTAACATCCATGGATATCACTATCTTCCCGGATACATTGGCATCACTTATTGAATCGACGAATTCAAATAAGTCTGTAACACTATGCTGACAGAGGTTATCTCTGATAGTTAGGAGGATGTCTGCAAGCCAGCCAACTGGCAGTAGCTTCATATAGTGAATTTGACATATCGAAAATTGGACGTAGTGGTACGCTGTCAGTGTACACTTTCGGTAGACCATATAACCAGGGAATTTTAGTACAGAAAAAGGAGCAATGTGTTAAGTGCACAAAAATGATACGCAAAAGGGGCATTCGCAACCACTTGTTCTGAACTCTGACATCTCAATTCACTGAGAGCTTGCGCGAATAATACAGTTAGTTATACTGTTAACAGTTAATTACTCATACTAGAACAATCGATAGGTTATTTGCAATTCACTGTAACACAGTTACTTCTGGATAATAAATCACCCGCCTTTTGAATTCCATTGAACAATTTAGTTTATTATTTGGCAAAAGTTTCATGTGATGAATAATAAACAGTGTTATTTTAAATTGGATTGTTTTCAATTGATATAATAATAATAATTAAATTACATTACTAATTTTTGGCATGCTTTTGAAACTGATTGTGAAGTCAAAATACCGCCAAATTTTAAAAGAAATTAGATACCATAATGATCCTTTTTTCAAAATTTGACGAATTTAAAACAACAATTTAAATGCCTAATTCAATTTTGGATTTTCCTGCAGATTGATTGAACCGAAGTGCTTGGTCTCAGGATGACATGTGTTGGCTCTTTCTGCAGATGCTTTGACAATGCTCGGACGGTGGATGGTGACTAGCAGTGAAGACCAAGCGCTTCGGTCTAACCAATCACCGGGAAAATTTAAAATTCAATGAAATTAATATGACCCGTTGCACAAACGTTGGTGGCTCCCATGGCCCCCCCAAGTGGTCTAGTGGATAACCCGCTTTCGCTATGTTAGAGCCTCGGTGGGAACATTGTCACTCATTGCGTAATGCAGGCTCATTCAGTGACGAATCCCGAATAGGACGAAATGCGCTTTGTCCTGGATTCCACTGATAGTCTCCCATCCACTAATTAACCATCTGAATTATTCATGTATCAATAAAAATTTCTGATGAATGAGTAAACGGTTTAACGATACAGCAGTAAATTTTTATTTATTGTAAAACTTGTACTAAAGGTCAGATGGAGGACCAGAAAAGATCAGCAACAGAGAGGGATCTCTGGTAATGAGTGAACCAACTCAGCAGGAACTTAGTGTGCAACGAATAGGCAGGAAGAAATGGAAATGGATTGGCCATACTCTGAGAAAACCATCAAGTGACATCACTAGACAAGCCATCGCTCCAGTGGAACTAGAAAGGGAAGCGGCGAGTTGGTCGTCAGTGCAAGGATGACATGGAGGCGGTCATGTGAAGAGGAGATGAAAACATGTGGGCTGACTTGAAGCCAGGTGAAAACGTTGGCAGAGAACCGAAGGCAATAGATATGTTCCTCTAGGAATTAAAGGAAATAATAATAAATTATGGATGCCTATTGCTGAAGAGTACTAAACTGAGATGAAACAGTTGTCCAATACTCTGTAGTGAATTTCAATGGTTCTTTAACCCATATCACTCTGTGATCTAACTTGAAATCGATCAAATCCCAGGAGACCAACACTTAAAGGGTTAATATAATCGTCAGGATGAAGTCATGACCAGTAAAGTTCACTAAGTGGGAATATTCAGCGATGACATTGCCTAAAATTTGATCTACATAACACAAACTGATAGAAGTTGGACTTCACTAGTGATTAGATTCTGTTACAATGACTAAATGGTTAGCGGATCCATCTCGCGACTTGAAGATTTTGGGTTTAGACTCTGTGTAGTGGGATTGTAGGTGAGTAGTGTTGAATATTTCCATACTAGGGTCAAAGAGTTATTCATTATCTTTCCTGATGTTCAATGGTTCGCTGAACGATATGATTTCGTGACCTGACTGCTAATTTACAATTGGTCGACTAGTGATTCTCAGTTCATTACTCAAAAGTTAGTATTTTTAGATATTAAGACTTTGATTTATCTCACCTGTTCATTATCTGAAGAGGCTGGCCTAGTTAAATGTCTAACAAACCGACCAGTAGCACTTCGTAGCACAAAAAAAGACCTAAATGACGAAATAAAACAGATAGAAGAAGTGTTGGTGTTGAATAAATATCCTATAAAATTCATTAGGAAGATCAGTAAAGGCCAGAAACAAAAGTAAAATAATTGTGGAACTAGTAATGATAACATAAGTAAGAGAGAATATAAGTCATCTATTGTTATACCATATAAGGAGGGGACATCTGAAACCCTCCCTACGTAGGATTCTTAATTAGGCAGGAATTAGGGTGCAATTCAAACCTACAAACTCACTCAGGGACAAGCTGTGGGGTTAAAGGACCCAGTTGAACCAATTAGACAAAATAATATAATTTACAAAATACCCTGCAATGACTGTGAGGTCAACTATATAGGTAAAACTAGTAGATCGGGGGTAATCAGATTGTCAGAACATACGAATTCAGCTAAAGTAAGAATGGTTGACCCTGAGAGGATAAGTAATTTAGAAAAAAGCCCAGCAATGCATTGCACTGCATGCATTAACACACAACCACACAATAGCATGGTGAGAGAGGGTTAAAATTCTAAAAAGTAATGTAGGTAGGTGGGTGATAGGTTGATTACTGCATCCTGGTTCATTGAGTTTACACCCAACACATGCAACAGAAATGACTCAATGCATATACCAGAGATATGTTTGGAAGATATTATTACCACCAGTCAGACAACTCAGAGGAGGATAATAAATAATCTCAAAATTCTATTTCAATTCAAGCACATCACACACAACATTCTAACAACTTACTTATTTTGACGATAAAAACACTCGTCTTATTTCCTATGTGATTGTAATTGATCAATAACACTCATATTATTATTATTTCTGAATGTACATTATCTCATATTGATTTTTTATTCAAATATCTGGTCAATTCTACACATGTATATAAATGAAGTAAAAAGTTGTGTGAGTAGCTTGATATGATTATGAGCAATAATCTGTACTCGAAACGTCATCAATTAATATTACTGTACAACACTGTGTGACTTATCAAAATAAAATCTTATCTATAATAGAATTATACTCTACCAAAGTGCCCAAGTTTTATACTTATATCAAAAGTTAGTATGTATCGCTGATAATCTCTCAGGAAGTCTTGATTTCTGAATTCCTGGTTGTTTGTATTCATCAACAACACTAATATACAAGTTGTGTAAAGTTTGTATTCATACCTCACTGTGTTATCCTTCGGTCATTTATTAGTTGAGTTACAAAGATGACAAGTGTTTCTTCAGGTTTTCGGATACACTGGGTTGATAAATATTAACAGAACACAAGAATTAAATAAGGTGGCGTTTACTCTGAAGTCTAGTTTCTCTACTTTAAGATGAGCTGAACGATCCCGGTAATTTATTTGTTACAGTCGCACCTGTTGTTGTTGTTGTTCGTTAGTGATTTATTGTATAAAACTGGTGAGAATAGATGCAAATATAATCAGTATTTCTGAGATGATTAACTTTATTTTGATTTAACACTAGTAACTAGTGTGATATGTCTAGTCCTCTTTTTGGTGCAGACTGAATTCTATCAGTCAGGTTGTAATTTGGCCACCATTCTGGGTAGCTCGCCATCACGGTGCACATTGATATGATGATGTTAGATGGTTTGAGGCCACAGGAAGCTTTGGACCTAGTTTTTGTGCTAGTTGGCACTCACAAGTCAGCAAGGCGTATCTACAACCTTGAAGGAACTCATGTCCCTTCTGAGATTCGAACCCGCGTCACCCAGTAGGACTACAGTCAGAGATGTTACTACTGAGCTATTCCGGCTCGCGACTGATCTCCACTACAGTCATACAGGAGGTCAATCGTGAGCCTATATAGCTCAGCACTGGGTGACGCGCGTTCGAATCTCAGAAGGGACATGAGTTCCTTCAAGGTTAAAGATACGCCACGAAACCTAGGTCTAAGGCTTCCTGCCAATTACCTCCAACTATCTAATATGATTAACTTTGGATTCATTCTAATATTTTTAAATAACGTTAATCATTCTGTTTTTTCAGGAATGATTTGTTATTGAATGTCTACTGTTTTACTGAATTATGATAAGAAAAAAAATAACCCTCTATCTCATGCTTTGTACCTACCTACCCACCCACCAGGTTTGACTATTATAAGAAAATTATCATTAATTTTCTGAAAGATATCGCACCATATACTTTATTATTATTTCCTCGGGTTCGGAGAGTGGAAAAATCACACTTCAAAAACACACACCTTCATTTTATTCTGTTTCTCAAGCCCTTTTCAACTGCCCCCGAATGCTCATAATCTTTCATCTTCTCCCAACACAATCTCCTCCATATCATCCTCAAACCAACCAACGCCCAACTCACCATCTCCCATTTAGATTCCATTCGAGGACCTGAAGTGAGACGTCACTTGAAGGTCTCGAAGGTCCCAGAGCGTGTCCCCCCCATCTCCATCTTTGGCATATTTGTTGAGTGATAGGCTCTCTTGGTTGGTTTTTCACCTGCAAGGGTTTTGTTGTTATAAATTCTTTCTGACTGGCCATTTGATCTTCACTGTGAAGCCAGCGAAGTGGGCAGCTGTTGATCAAAGTCTGCAACAGGATGTTGTAAATCGTTTTTGTGACATGAATGTCAAGTTTCTGATCCATACAGAAGAGATGGATGACTCTTAACAGTGGTGTTGAAAATCCGGATTTTGTTGTCTTTGCTGAATGCGACAAACTTCAGTCCAAACTGCTTTCAGAGTGTGATGAAGGTTTGTCTAGCGTTTTTGATTCTGGTTTTGGAATCTTCATCCGTGCTGCTTGCCTGTAGTTGAAGTGATGATGCCTAGGTAGGCGTAGGAATTGATGTCACTCAGCTTTCTCCTGTTGATAATAAATAGTATTTTTATTTATTTTTTTATTTTTTATTTTTGATTACAGCTTGATTCCACACCGTGTTTTTGGTACAAGTATGGAATTTTCAGCGTGGATATCGGTAGCCCAAATTTTGCAGGCCGACCATAGATATCAGGTGTGCGTCGGCGAGGGCTCGAACCTCGGACCATGTGCATGGTCGGCAAGAGTCCTAACCACTGTGCCACCGACGCACTGTTGTTGCGGCTGATTGGTGATCTTCATCACTTTCGTATTCTGTTTGTTCACTTCAAGTTCTATCTTTGCTGCTGCTTTTGTCAACCTATTGGTTGGTTTACTCCTGTTAATCTTCCAATTTACATGACACTACACGTAAATCATCCGCAGAGTCGAGATCTTCGAGAGTTTTCTTATCGGTCTAACGTATTTCTGACTTCTCGCTCCTACACACGACCTCCAGTATGATTCGGTCCATCACATTTCAGAGTATTATGGGTAATATTAGGCACTCTTGTCAATGAATTTGAACCTTCTTCTCTTTTAGATCTGAAGCTGTTCTCTGAGCCCTAATTGTCCCCACATAATTATTAGTTGATTATTATGTGTTGGTTTTTGCGCATTTCATTCACTTTAGGGGTGATTTCCACAGGACTTAGTACTATGTAGAGGATTACTGGAAACCAAAGATCAGAGGACAGCAGTAATGTCCCAGCTGGTACTCTGCAGCAATATGCATCTGTAAATCTGCCACAAATTTTAAATTACAGATGCTCTCCGACGTCCTTCTATAGCGACAACTGTATATCCTGCAAATCAATAGAAGTTTGAATTTTGATGTGGTTGTGTTCTCTGAGCTGAATGATTGATTTGCGAAGCTTTCATTGCCCTACTAGGCGACATCTTCACCGCATACTTCAATTCACTGAAGTGAGCTTTTAGATTTCTCCACGAGTTTATTAATCATCTCTCCTGGTGGTTGACCTAGTATGTGATTGGTTGTTTTTGTGTGTTTTCGCACCTTCTAGGTTACTCGTATTGGAACTGATTGTTTCTTTGACTTGAACTTTGACCATTTGTGTTTGAGGTTTCTTTCTTAATGGTTGATAAATTTTGTCTATCTCGATGTGTCTATTGATTGATGATTCACTGGAATACCAGGCGAGCTTCTAAAAATTCTCTAGCATTCTTGTTGTTTCCTCTGTCTAATATTTGAACGTTGGTTGTCCCAGTCGAATTGATGTCCACGGTATGCGCTGAAGATGTCACCTAGTAGGGTGATGAAAGCTTCGCAAATTAACTATCCAGCTCAGAGAACAAAACCACATCAAAATCGTCCACCTGAGCTACAGATCTTCTCTATCGTATCTACAAGCTGGAATTCATGGTTCCATAGATTCCGATCGAGTGGGTGATATGGAAGCCTGAAGATTAAAAGTTTCGATCCCCTGTGGAGACATGGGTGTAGACTACTGCAGAGTTTCAAACTGAGACTAAAATATATCTGTCTAGTATTATCTGTTTTTCAACAATGTTCCCAAAGCAGTTCTGATTTATGCTGAAACCTGCCGCGTAAAAGTTTTTTTATATGAACATTTCAATCAATCTAAATTTGGTTTCAAACTTGAAGAAAACTTTGAAATAATAGAGAAAATTTGTAGCTCAGGCGCATGATTTGCAATTAATAGTGTTCTCTGAGCTGGTTAGTTGGTTTAGTTGTGGAGCTTTCGTCGTCCCCCTGCTGTACAACATCCCCCTTCAGCGCAATATTTAGCAAAACGTGAGCTGATTTAAATTTTTTTCATGAGTGATGTAATTGCGTCTCCCGGTAACCATCTTTACATAGGCTTTGAACATTTACTATTGACTTGGATTTGAAACTTTCTGATCACCTGATTTACTTTTTATTAGTTGGTGGTATATTTGGTCTATATTAAGGTGTTTGTTAATTGCGTATTCGTTTGTGTACCATGCAGGCTTCTAGGAATTCCCTCGCTGCACTTTTGGTGGTGTTTCCTCTGTCCAAGATTTCGACATTATCCCAACCATCAAATTAATGTCCATAATTGTCTATGTGCATTGATATGAAACAGGAAAATATATCGTGTCTTTTCACGGCTGATTTGTGTTCTTGGATTCTGATTCCAAGGGGACGCCCACTTTGGCTAATGTAATGCCGGTTACAGTTCATACAATTTTTTTGTAAATGGTATTGATTTTATCTCCTTTTTCTGTTGGATGGATCTTTTGGTTCGCATAATATCGAATTAAGCGATTTGAAGGTTTCAGTATCCTAGGTGTTATTTCAGAGATATTTTTCATGTATGGTAGGATGAATTTTCTTGTGATCTTTGATGATGGTTCCCTGTTGGTGTTGTGATTCGATTTTAAACACTTTTCGATGAAATTTTGTGAATAACCATTCCTTTTGAAGACCGTTTGTGGGTATTTTTCTTCCATTCTTTACAACTCTGGAGTGCTACGGTGTTGTGTTTCAATTCCTTTAAACAATGTCTGCACACAGTTTCGTTTGTGAGTAACTGGATTATTGCTAGTCTAGTTGAATATTTGATCTGTGTGCGTTGATTTCCTGCATACTTGTGTTTCTAAATTTCCTGTGTTGGTTCTCCTGATTAAGACATCTAAGAGGAATGGAATTTTGTTATCTAATTCTTCTTCTCTCGTTGTGAATTCGATGTCTTCAAATATGTTGTTTATTAATTTATGGGTACATTCTAAATCATTTCTCCTAATTATTGCAAATGTATCATCAACGTAACGTACCTGTCCAGATTTTCGGTTTAATTATAGTTGGTAGAGCTATTAATTCTAATCTTTGCATGACGGCTTCAGCTTTTATTAATCCTGATATGGGAGATGATCGCATTGGTGTTCCTCTTATCTGTTCACATATTTGAGTATTGAATTGAAAGTATGTTGTTGTAAGGCATAATTCTATGAGTTCTTTCCAAGTTGAACATTTCGTTTTTATGTTTTCATCACTATAGAGTAATTGTTGCATAGTTTCTGTTGCTAGTTTTGGACTAATTGAAGTATATAATGCTGTGACATCAAAGGACACCATTATTTCTCTGTCTTCTACTTGAATATTTTTGATTTTCGCTAAAAATTGGATTGAGGAATTGATGGAATAGTCGCATGATTCTGTTAGGTAATTTAATTTCCTTAAAAGTTCATTAGATAGATTATATGTTGGTGTTCCTGGAAGCGAAACGGTTGGTCATAAGGGAATGTTTGGTTTGTTTAGTTTTGCTCTACCATAGAACCGAGGTAAAATAGGTCCATTAGATTTCATTCGCCATTGGTCTTGTTTTGTAATTTATTCTGATTTCGTTAGTTTATTTAACGTTGTTCTGCTTTTGTTATCGAATGTTCCTATAGGGTTTTTTTGTCAACTGTTGATATGCATTATTATCTTCGAGTAAATCCTCTGCTTTCTTTATGTAGTCTTCTGTGTCCAGTATTACTGTTGTTCTTCTTTTATCAGCCGGTAGAATAACTATATCTTTTCTATTCTTCAATTTCTTCAATGCATTTTGCTCTTCAGTGTTAAGTTGGGAATTATGTCTTTTCTGTTCGATTATAGGTATGATACACGACTTGCATGGACTGATAAGGTGGTAGGATTTTTCGCAATACCGACAACACTGTAATAGGAAATATAACTCGAATATTAGCTATCGTGGTAACGATCTCCCTCTCTCTCTGCCTGTGCGTCGGTGGCACAGTGGTTAGGACTCTCGCCGACCATGCACATGGTCCGGGGTTCGAGCCCTCGCCGACGCACACCTGATATCTATGGTCGGCCTGCAAAATTTGGGCTACCGATATCCACGTTGAAAATTTCATACTTGTACCAAAAATACAGTGTGGAATCAAGCTGTAATCAAAAAAAAATCTTTGTTCATCGTCTTGTACCTTGTTGATTTCTGGTAGAAATCCTTTCGTTTGACTTATCATATGATGAAGTCGAGAGTGTTTTTTGGGGCATAACTCAGTATCTTCTCCTACAATTTATTAATTCTTGTACTCTACCTATTCTTCTTATTTTTTTATGACAGCTTGATTCCACACTGTATTTTTGTACAGGTATGGAATTTTCAGCATGTGATATCAGTAGCCCAAATTTTACAGGCCGACCATAGATATCAGGTGTGCGTCAGCAGGGGATTGAACCTCGGATCATGTGCATGGTCGGCAAGAGTCCTAACCACTGTTCCACCGACGCACAGTTCCTCCCTTATTTTACTCTGGACTTCTCAGAAGCGGTTGTGTTATATTACGTAGAACTTTGAATACTACAAACAGTACTAATCCGCTAGTGTTCTTTACAGATATTTTAATTCACTGTGAGCAATTGGTTAAAGTTATCTATTTTGTCAGATACTGAACATTCCATTTTTATTATTCTCAACTTTCTTCTTGTCTCGCTTTAGGTAAAGCCAGAAGAAATTTCGTAAGGATTTATGCTGGTGCAGCTAGTAGATACGTAAAAATTTAACTATACCATATTGAACACGAGTAAGCGTAAACATTTGGAAAAAGAGATTATAAATCTACTCTCTAATCCGTTAATAAACAACTACCTATCATCAGCATTATTATCACGTAAATTATTATTTTTTTATTGACTTAAGTTTCTGCCGTTTTTCCATTTTCACTACTTTATTTGTACGAGTTTAAGCATGGATTGATATCAGCGGGGAGTACCGGACATTTAGCTGTTTCATCCTAGTTTGGAGTTAATCAGCAGTATGCACCTACTCGACTGGGGCTGGAAACCACGACCTTCCGGTTACAAAGCAAGCTAGAACATCATTCAACCACAAGGACCTGATTCAGTGGCTAGTCCATGAATTCTAATTTCGACCAATTTATGATATTTAGCGCGACAGGTACCAACTAATGTCCTCGGAGGGAAGTCCATCCTCAAATTCTTGACCTGATGGATCTGACAGGTCACGACTTCTCACTAGAACTGAACGAAACTCTATCCTGTACAAAGTCGCTAGCGAGCATCAGCTTAATAATTTCAAGAGTTTGGTTTGTATGGATTAGATTTGTTTATATCAATCCGTAAGACAGGGCTCCAAGTGAGCATAGACAAGACGGAGGTTATGAAAATAACCAACCAACAACAACAACAGCAACAACATCCAGCGCTAATCACCATCAACGGGAGGGATTTGAAAGAGGTTACTTTATTCACTCACTTATCTAGGGAGCATTGTCTCGATTACAGGCTGTCGGAACGGACAACGATGTCAAATCGAGTGAGAATCGGAAAGGCGAGAAACACATTCATCAACGTAAAACCAATTTAATATGGAAATCTTCGTCACTTAGCCAGCATCAACAACAAAATTCGGTAGGATTTTCAATACAAACGACGTTGAGTCATTCAGTTGTTCTATACGGATCAGAAACTTGGCGCTTGGCGGGTCACAAAGAATATTTTTAACAACAGGTTGCGGACCTTTATCAACCAACAACTGTCTTCGCTCTATACTGAAGATCAATCAGATGGCCGGTCCGGAAAGAATCACCAACAAGAAACTATGGGGACAAACAAAACATGAACCAATCGCCAACCAACAAATATGCAAGAGAAAGTGGAGATGGATTAGACACTGGCTGAGGAGGCCACTGGGTGACATCGCGCGCGCGTCAGGCCACTGCTCGAGTGGAACCCGAAAGGGAAGCGGGGAGTGGGACGTCAGTGCAAGAGTGACATGGAGGAGATCGTGTGAAAAGGAGTTGAAAGAGTATGTATGGACTAAGATGGATGCATGTGAAAAGTACAGCAGAAGACGGGAGCAAGTGGAGACGTGCGGTTGAAGCTCTATGTTCCACTAGGAACCCAAGGGAACAATACACTAAATAATATCAATCCGTGGACGAATTCAAGCATTACAAACCAAACTCTTGAAAACTATTTAATTTATTCATCTATTTATAAAAAGGAGATAAGTTTTCGCAGTGTATATGGTGATGAAGATTCCATTCTGTATGAAAACTCCCGTTCAGAATAGATTGATTATCGTTAATTGTTACTTCATAGTTTGCTTACTTTCAATAATGATGCAAACCTTGACTCTGTAGTTAGTTAGACACTGGCTTTTATAAGAACAAAACCTCATCACCTCTTTTTTCAAGCCAAGGATTGTATGCAGTATCAGCTTGTGAATGGATCATTCGAGAGCCATCTCCTTCAGTGAAACAAAACCTGAGATCACTCACTGGACAGCTGTTTCGTCCAAGTTTGGGGCTCTTCACCAGTCAACACCAACTCTGGACTTGTCGGTTACGAGATCAAGCTCGCTAACCATCGAGTCACACGGGTCAACCACACACACACCCATGGTGCAGGTCTGACTCCTGGTCAACACATGCTTACACATCATTTATTCAGGTGTATATTTATTTAAAGGAGAAGGTTGCGTGTCAGACCAGCAGAGTCCGACTGCACAGAAGCAATATGGCTACCAAAACTTCACAGCTCAAGCTTGAAGTCCTATTGTTCACTTGGAATGCAGAAGGAATGAAATAAAAAAAATACTTTTTACAAGCCATAGTGTAAGGATGGGGTCAATTAGATTAGAGGAACACAAAAACTAGGCCGACTGACTCGAATAAGGTAAGAAATGTGGAGGATAGCTTAAATATGGCACCATATATGCAATTACACATAACTATACAATACAGGATGGAAAAAGATGACAGTTTTAAAATTGAGTGAATGACAGCGTGGAGGAAGAGATTAATAACTGAAGCTTTATTTTCATCGAAACAACTGAGGATAAGTGCAGATAGAATGATTGACTAAACACTTGTCGCGGACATCCGAAAAATTCTGTTGCCTTAAAGTTATATGGGACAGAAGATGGGAAACTATAAAAGTCGAGTTTCAAGTTGGTATAGTTACAAGTGATTATGTTCGAAACGTCATATAGTAAGTAGTACTGTCTCACTGCGTGATGACACATGCAACAAACAAATCAATATAGAATTACATAACACCACAGTGCTCAAGGATATTACATGTTTATTATCCAGAGTTAGTCTGTAAAGATTTTATTTGTTTCACATTCGATCATGGATTAATGTCGGTAAGGAAACCACCTCTGAAAAGGGAGTACTGTACAGCCGGGTGTTTACTCCCAGTATTGGGACTCATCATCAGTACTCACTCATCGGGGTTCGCATCTAAGTCATACTGGTATACTTACCATTCATCTACTAGGTCCTGACCCAGTGGCCAGCCAATGAATTCTAACATCTACTAATTCTTGATTTAAGCGTGACAGGCATCATTCACTGTCATCGATGGTGAGTATTCATCCACACTCCTAACCGGATGGACTCCATTGGATGTGTACTGTCGAGGAGTCTCAAATTTAGACCAAACAACTGCTGTGGTTCTCTAATCGATATCAACGCGTAGTCCAACTTAAAACACACATTATTATTAATTCGATATATTATGTAACAAGACATTTTAGGTCAGTTTTTGATCTGACTATCTAAAGCTATCTTTCAACAAGATCAAGATCGAGCATTTCTTCAACTTGTCAGATGATCCACTTATTGATTCGATGTTATTTAATAATAATAATAATAATGATTTATTTTATTCCATAAACAGTACTTGTGATACAGAATGGAATTTTCAGCATCAATCACAACACCTCGCATCTAATTTCCTCAAATTATAAATAAAAATTAATCACACAGGAAATTTTCCACATTTACTATAGGGCTAATGTCAAAAACATGCAGCATATAAATTGGAAGTAATAATAATAATGATAACAGATAAGGTAACCGTGATAATAATACGAGTGAAAATTGCTGTGGGCTTGCTTCTTTCACGCAGTATTGTCGATGTGGTATAGAAATCCTAGCATGGTTAAAAATATTGAATATAATGTTCTCTTTACATGATAATATGGTGAGGGGAGAAATAAAGATTACAGCAGTCATAGAGATAAGTTGGTGTTTGCAATTATGAGAGTAACGCAAACCAAGAAGCAACAGGACCACAAACAGAATAGAAATAATAAAAGTAAAACTTGAAGGTATATAAGGATGGATGGATGGACGAAATTGCTTATTTATTAGATGAGGGAGAAAGGTTAGTTAATTCTTGACTGACACTATTTTCATCATCACATAAAATACGTACTGTCAAGTATGGTATCATAGAATTTCTATACTTAGACGTGCGAACATACAGTTTTCTGAAGTTACTTCTTATTCTACCTGAGGAGATGCAAGGTGAAAGCTGAGGGTGAAGTGGATGCTCAAAGTCGGACAAAATCCCTCTAGCGAATTTATTGCACGAAGTCAAGTGCCTATCGACAACAAAATCAACTATGTGGTCCACTGGGACACCACTCACCCTACTGGCAGTCTTCAGCATTCTACGAATTATGACATAGTCCTTTTTAAGCAAACCAGGAAAGAATAAGCAGGGATGAACAATAAAGAAGAAGAATAGGTAGGATGCAAGAGCTTGTGAACTGTAAGAGGAGGGGTTGAGTTATACGCAAGTGCCTTAACTTCTTAATGTAAACTGTCAGGCGGAATATTTTACTGGAGATTGCTAAAACATGGGAATATGAGTATATATATGATATATATTCATTCAGCAAATTCAATCCTGTGATTGTCTGCAGCCCTTAAGCCATCTCTTTTATTGAAATTCAAGTATTGGTTCGTAGGGATTTGATTGGATGGTTACAGGATTTCATCATGCACTGACATCGGTTAGAAAACCATTGGAAAACCTACAGGGAGTACTGGACAGACCACTGTCTCGTTGTACTCAAGGACTCTTCATCAGTACACACTCACCGTCAGGGCTCGAATCCAGAACCTTCTGGTTACAAGGCTAGTGAGCTCGTAGACCACTAATCCACTGGGACTCGATACAATGGCCAGTCCATGAATTCTTACTTCTGCCAGTTCACGACATGGTGCGACCGCTAAATAATGTCTTCGGTGGGAATTCGTCCTCACAGGCGACCTGCCCAGCTTACTGTACACGACTTCCCACTAGAACCCAGGTAACTTTCTACCTGATTATGGCCAGTCGCTAGGTAGCATCTCACTGATATTCAAGTATTGGTTTGTAGGCATTTGATTGATTGGTTACAAGATTTCATCATGAGCTGACATTGGTTATAGAACTATTGGAAAACCAGCTGGGACTACCACTGGACAGCCAGGTGTTTCGTCCTTCCTTGTGACTCTTCATAAGTACGCATTTTCCTCCAGGGTTCGAACCCAGGACCTTTTAGTTACAAGGCTAGCTAGCTCGTAGACGCAGAGTTATCCTAATAATCTGTTCACTACGAGAAGAAGAAGATACTCTTCCTCCGTCCTTTTTTCCCTCCTTTTCTTTCATTTATCTGTTCATTAGTGATGAAGTCATGTTTCTTCTGCGAAAAAAAATACTAAAACATTTATATCTCGCATTGTGAATTTGTAAACAGCTTGAAGTTGTATCATTATTATTATTAACATTATTATTACTACCGTTATTATTGTCATCGTCAAATACACTGATTTGTCTACTTCCCAATTTTTTGGTTTGTTTGTTCTGCTGCTTGTAACACATTTCTAACAACATTGTATGTGTATCTTCGCACAAGAGAATTAGTACATATTGACATCCTAATCTCACGCAATCTGTGCAGTAAGTAAGTATCATGCTGGGTACACTATACTATACATGTACTGTGAGATCTTCTGCTGTTGTTACTGCCGTTGTTATTGTTTGTGGATTCTTTTGTGTTTTGTTTTGTGATCAACACACGCACACACACACACACCAGATATTACACTCTTACAACAGTACACATATCTTCCGGTTCTGTTTTCTATCTAAAAAGTATATATATATATATATATATATATATATATATGTGAAACTAATCGTAGAGACAGTGAACAGTTGTAGTCTCATATCAGTCAACAGAAAGGAGAGAGAGAGGTTTTCCTCAGTTTATGACAGACATTTGAAAGATGGAGAAAAAATTATTTCATATTTGCATAGCTTGAAAATCGCCATTGAGTCATATGAAAAAGAGAAGAATTTCAGCGAAGAGACTCTTTTCGACGGTGAATTCACTCATATAGCTAGCTGTAAAATCGCATTTATATATGGTTATTTATATATATATATATATATATATATATATATATATATGAGGTTTGTGAAGTTTAGATAATTGTTCAGGTAATACAAGAATGATCTAATGGGGAAACAAGGTTAATTAGAAAGCAAGTTAGATTGAGTTAGATGACGTAATATAATTGACTAACACGTTTCAACTTAGGTGAGGGTAGCTACAGAGGTGATTACAGGTAGAGACTAAGTAGAAGTGAAGTAGAGAATAATGCCATTTAAATTACAACTGAAATTGAGCAAATAAATTGGATGACGTAACGTAAATGACTAGAAATTGAGCGTTGGTCAAGTCAGTAACCATGTGGTAGTGAGGTGTAGAAATTAGATCGGGTGAGGGTAGACAACAAGAAAGTTGAAAATGTAAAATATTACAATTGAGAAGGCAGAATAATACTAATGAAGAGACAGGAAGAAATAGAATTTACCTGTTGCGTCTTAAGATAGATTACGTCCATTGCAAGTATAGTAATTAAACGAACTTCTTCTGTATGCAGGGTTCAGGACTTAGCAAGTGAATCGCCGCTGCTTCTGCAATTTGAAGAAGTCTGATTCGTACACCTTCAGGAAGACTACTTCTTACTCTGTGGATGACTTTGAAGTCTGTTTGCGGTGTAGCTGCCGGGGCAGCTCCATCTTAGAACATCTGATAGAATCCAGACACAAATAACCATATATAAATGCGATTTTACAGCTAGCTATATGAGTGAACTCGCCGTCGAAAAGAGTCTCTTCGCTGAAATTCTTCTCTTTTTCATATTTAATATTTAATTTAGTTGATTGATAATGCCTAGAAACTATATACTACTAGTTGATTGATATGAGTAGTTTTGTATAACAGTCATGTCAAACAGGAGTGTTTCGTGGCTAGGCAGATCGTGGTGTTTCTAAACACCGGACATCTGTTTCGCTTGTTTGGAACCGGCCTCACCAGTTCAAAGAGCTGAATCCCTTCAAAAGCTCAATTTCTAGCCAACCGCTTAATCGAACTGATAGCACCATAAACTGATCGCATAGCTAGCCATAAGTTAAGGAGTTTGAAGTGATTCGAACCGGCTACACAGTTAGTGGAGTAGGCGTCAAACAACTGAAACGGTTATGAGGTACTCAGGCCATCTTGATCTGGTTAGTCAACAAGCACTACTAGTTCTTGTGAGTGGTATTCAACTAGTTTACCGAGTCAATAAGTAGCGTATAGTTTTACGCCATTGTAACAGAAAAATTCTTTCGAAAATCCCTCCTGAACAATGTAATTATCATCCGATCACTCCATCCTGTGTCAGTGAAAATAGAACTGGTAACATGTTAAGGCGATGGAGTGCAAAACTAAATAGAACCAAGGAAAATCTAAGACAGGAATTGAGGCATACAAGAAAGGCTTCGAAACTTAATAACTACTCTGATAAATTAGTCAGAAAGAATTTAGAGAAATGTAAAAATAAAATGAATAATGATAGTAGTAATAGTGATGATGATAATAATAATAATAATAGTAATAGTAGTATTAATGACGACATGCATGTGAAACACGCGCAAGATAATGATAACAATAATAAGGAATCTAAATCATCAGCAGGAATTCCATGCAAGGAAGGGACCTCGGAAACCTTATGCAGAATTATTAAAAATGTAGGCAGGAATAAAACTGGTTGTGGTTCAAACCCACAAACTCAATTAGAAACAAGCTTTGTCGGTTAAAGGATCCTTTGAAGCGTTCAACTGACGAAAAAATTTAGTATATGTAACTTGAAAATCCCCATTCAGTCATATAAAAGAAAAAAAGGCGTTCAGCGAAGAGAATCTTTTCGGCGAATTCATTCACTGAGCTGTACAATCTCATATATATACAATTTTGTTTGTTTGAGTGTACATTAGATTTATAAAGTTTAGTATTATTTGGCTTGGAGACAAACGTTAAGATAGAAAATAAAATAGAATTGATTAAGTGAATTGGATGACGTAATGCAGCCGAGTAGAATTCAGAGTAGGTCAGGTTGGCAACAGTGTTAATGAGTGGTGGTTAAAATTAAATAAGGGTGGGGTTAGAGAATAATACAGTTGAAAATAAGTAAGTTAATCGACGACGTAACATAGTTGACTAGAAATTGGACGTGGGTCAAGTTAGCAACATTGTTAATGAGGGTAGAGATTACAAAAGGGTGGGGTAGAGAATAATATAAATGAAGATGTGAAATAATAAAATGCAAAAGACAAAATAATACAATTAGTAAG
Organism: Trichobilharzia regenti; assembly: GCA_944472135.2. NCBI lineage: Eukaryota > Metazoa > Platyhelminthes > Trematoda > Strigeidida > Schistosomatidae > Trichobilharzia > Trichobilharzia regenti. Next base: position 30,885,500 of record OX235268.1, read on the forward strand.
ACTGAAATTAAGAAAAGTTACGTCTATTGCAGATTTAATGAATGAACGAATTTCTTTTGTATGCAGAGTTCAGGATTTAGCAGATGAATTGCCATTGCTTCTGCTATGTGCAGAAGTTTGATCCGTACACTTTTAGCAAGATTGCCTTGTATTCTGTAGATAACTTTGAAATTTATTTCTGGTTTGACTTGGTGTCCAGAGGATCGAGCTGCGGGGGCATCGGTTTCCTCCTTTATAAAACCATGAAGCTAAATGTTCGTTGACGCGTTTGGATAGCGAACGCTGAGTACAGTGTTTATCTAATACCCTGTCTGCAATGATTGTCAGCTCAAATACATAAGTCGAAGTATTAGAACAGGGCAGTCAGACTAGCCGAACATAAAAACTAGCAATATCTAGATTGGTTGACTTAAATAACATAAGAAATCTGGAGAATAGTTCGTTTATAGCACTTACTACATGCGATTACACAGTTTTAAAATCTAATGTCACAGGGTGGAGAGAGGGATTGATAACAGAAGCTTCGCTTATCAAATCAACTGCAAACACGTGTAATAGGAATGATTCATCACCTGTTCCATAAATCTAGAAAATTCTACTACCCCTATGACGACAAACAGGAGAGAACGAGGAGGACTACAAAACTCAAGTTTCGAAGTCGTGTGATTACAATTGATATGATCATGAACAGTAATCAGTTTTGTTTTAAACTGTGTCATCCAGTAAATAATACTGTTTCACTGTGTGATACATCTAATACACAAACTAATATGGAATTACTTATTACCATCACAGTGCCCAAGTTTTACACATATATTAATAATTATACTTAACTGGACGTTTCAACTAACAGTCTGATTCAAGTATTGGTTTTTAGAGATTTGATTGACTACATACTAGCGACAGGTAGGTAGTTACCTGGGATTCCAGTGGAAACTCGTGACCAGTTGGAATTCATCGGTTGGCCATTGAGGAATCGAGTCCCAGTGGATGAATGGTCTACGAGCTAGCTTACCTTGTAACCAGTGGGTCCTGGGTTTGAACCCCTGTGAGGGATGCATACCACTGAAGAGTCCAAAAGTGAGCTGACGAAACAGCTGACTGTCCAATACTTCCAGGTGGCTTTCCAATGTTTCTCTAACCGATGTCATTCCATAATGAAATACTCTTACACTGTAATTATTATCCGGTCTTCTCCTAAACTGTATATCACTATTTTGACATTAGCATATTACATGTTGACTTAGTCCTTGGCATTCGTCTTTGTCCTCGTTGAATCTGCTGTAGTTTTAATGTTTCTCTTTGTGGTTGTGTGTACAGTGATAGTGTGTTGTACGATCTAGTTTTGTTTGAGTATAAATCACAGTTATTCTGAACCTGGATTGTCTGCGAGAAGTATTGGTGCGTGTTTCTTATGGACGGAGTTTTTGATTCCACCCTGATAGTATCATTCTACTTAGTTCTAAGTACTCGTTTCGTACCTAGGCTGGATTGTATAACTGTCTGGTGTCACTGTTTTGGTGATTTTGGGTTTTGCATGTTACTATTTTTGAAGCGAACCACAAATTTTAACAGTGAATAACCGTCCTTTTGATGTCTTTTGAGCATTTTTGACTTTATGTTTCTTAAGGGAGTTTTGGACAGCCATACAGTAGGGCACAAGGATTGCTTCTCTGAGTCTAGACCACGACGAGTCTGTTTCGGTCACTCCAGCAATTATGTTTACTTCCTTGAATGCCGTTAACAGCATCAAGAAGGTCACCCACTGTGATCTGAAAACTTTGGTTTCCAAAACAAACTATCATGAAATTTCACCCCTCAAACTCTGTAAACTACAAAGTTGTAATTAATATGCGAATTGGTTATTTGATTGATGCTGGCTAGCAATTGCATTCCTGGATGTTCAACGAGATTGAAATGAGTAATTCCAACGTTTCGTTCGGCAATCTGATCCGAACTTCTTCACGGAAATTAATTAAAATTAACATAACAGAGGTTTATATATAAAAGGAACGTCTCTTGTAACGCACACATACACACTGTGTTTAAGATGTTTAACAAAGGTAGATCAATATTTGTAAGTCTGAGGTCAAATTTTGATCACAACTCATACAATTTTGTTTATTATACTTATTGATACTTGTTTTATGATTCATGATTGGACAAAGTTTTTAAAAACAAGGAACGTTCCTTTTATACATAAACCTCTGTTATATTAATTTCGATTAATTTCCGTGAAGAAGTTTTGGACCAGATTGCCCAGCGAAACGTTGCAATTACTCATTTCAATCTCGTTGAGATTTTACAAATATAATTTTTTATAAGTGTCTACCTCTCACTCGGCGCCCAAATATTTAAGAACTATTCTGTCAAATCTTCACGACAGTTCATTTTAATTCATTTTGTTCTGTTTAGAATGTATTTATTGGTGGCCTACTTAAACCACTGGGCTACCTGACTTCCCATCCAATGTAGTGCATCTATCTTTCTTCACTTCTTGACTTATTAATCTTTCAGCTATGCGTTTTAATTGTGACAAGAATTAGTGCAAAATTTTTAACTGACTGCCAACCTACTACTGTGCACTTCAATAAAAGAAATGGAGGGAAGGGGTTGAGGGGAATGTCCTAGAGAAATGAGTCTTGTTTTCAATAGAATAACGTTGTGTCATACGATATACTGTTGATGAATATTTTACTTGAAGACTCTATAAAGACGGTAGAGTAAATATTTCGCAAGAAACTACATTGAGAACTCTGCACTGTATTAAGATATTTTCTAGAATCAACCTCTATCTCATTGTGAGTAAGGATGTCCTCATTGATACTCGGTGGTTTTAACAAACATTAAGGTGGTTTACGCTAGACTATTGATCTATGGATAGTTAAGATATTGTCGAAGCGTGTTTACTAAGTGCCGATTATGTCAAAAGAAACCGAACATCTCGATATATATAGGAATTAACCAACAGGATATTCAAAATAACTTTAACAGAAATAGGAAACTTAGACAGATTCATAGTCACGTAACAATCTGTTTGTATTCTTCTGGTTCAATACAGTTGGAATGGACGACAGGAGAGCTAGGTAGATAAAGTCAGATTTATTCAAAACTATGGTGGCGTTTCCTTTGTCCACTTTGGCGATGACAATATACCAGTTAGTATGGCCTTAGAAGCAGTTAAAAAAGAATTAACTGTGGATCCTGAACTCAATGATAGGACAAAGCTGCCCATTGAAGAAATTATTTTAGGGATTCAGTTATACCCTACATCTGCTCTCTATTAATTCCAAGGCAAAATATATTGACAAACAGAAGGTTTAGCAATGGGATCACCAATATCCCCTATCGTAGCAGACATAATTATGGACAGCTGGGAAAATATGACTCTTAATACGTTTAATCCTACTCCAAAAATATGGTGAAGATATGTGGATGACACTTTCATACATAGTGTTGAAAACAGAACATATCTCTCTCTAGCTCCTTGATACACATAAACTCACAAGTAGAAGGAGTAAAATTCACATTTGAATCGTAAAATGAACAAGGAGAATTAGCTGTGATGTTAGATTGTAAAATAAAACGAATAGAAGGTAAACTGCACACTGGCGTTTATAGAAAATCAACTCATTCTAATAGATACTTAGACTTTAATTCATCTCATCCGTTAACTGTTAAGGCTGGCTTAGTTAAGTGTTTAACAAACCGAGCGAGCAATGGCACTAAGTAGTACAAGAAAAGACCTTAATGACGAAATAAAACAGATTGAAGAGGTGTTTTTGTTAAATAACTATTCTATAAAATTCATTAGGAAGATCCAAAAAGGCCAAACGAAAAATAATAATTACTGTGAAATTAGTAATGGTAACATAATTAAGAGAATATATAAGTCATCTACAGTTATACCATATAAAGAGGGGACATGTGTGACCCTACGTAGGATTCTTAATAAAGCAGGAATTAGGGCGGCATTCAAACCTACAAACTCACTCAGGGACAAGCTCTGGAGGCTAAAAGACCCGGTGGACCCAATTAAACAAAATAGTATAATTTACAAAATATCCTGCAATGACTGTGAGGTCAACTGCATGGGTCAGACTAGTAGATCGGGGGTAATCAGATTATCAGAACATAAGAATTTAGCTAAGTAAGAATGGTTGACCCTGAGAGGATAAGTAATTTAGAAAAAAGCTCAGCACTGCATTGCACTGCATGCATTAACACACAACCACACAATAGCATGGTGAGAGAGGGTTAAAATTCTAAAAATGAATGTAGGTAGGTGGGTGATAGGTTGATTACTGAATCCTAGTTCATTGAGTTTACACCCAATACATTCAACAGAAATGACCCAATGCATATACCAGAGATATGCATGGAAGATATTATTACCGCCAATCAGTCAAATCAGAGGAGGATAATAAATAATCTCAAAATTCTATTTCACTTCAAGCATATCACAACATTCTAACAAGTTACTTGTTTATTTTGACTTTAAAAACACTCGTCGTATTTCCCATCTGACTGTAACTGATGAATAACACTCGTATTATTATTTCGGAATCTACATTATCTCATAATGAATTTTATTTCTAATATCAACCTGCTGGATTTTCATTCTATTATCAATCAGGAATAATCTAACGGTGCACAAAAGAAACTGTGTACAAACACACCTTATTCAAAAGAGCTATTACACAGTGGATTACTCTATTCCTGGGGAGAATAGAAGAAGAATGTTGATTAACTGTCTTCAGGAAAAAAAATTGATACCCTTACAATTTCACTGGAAGATACTTCTAAACTTGAGTGAAACTGCCAGTATGAAGCACCTTCAGGAACTGCAAGAAATTGTTTCTGAAATAACAGCTAGAATATCAAAAGTATTTAGAGTCAATACTGTACATAAACTAACCAACACGAATACTTCATTCAGTACCATATAGATCGAAAGACGCACACAATAGCAAAAGAAGACGAGGTTAATATCATCTACAAAGCAAACTGCATAATCTGTGATAAGCAGTATACTGGTCAAAGTGGGACTCTCCTTCGATTGCATGAATCCAAGAACATAAACTAGTTGTCGAGAGACACAAGATGTATTCTTTCATGTCAATGCATGCTGACAATTATGGACACCCAGATGATTGAAAAAATCAAAAAAATTGAAACAGTGAAAACACTCAAAACGCAAGGGGATTCCTAGAAGCGCTGTACTCAAACGAATCAGAGATAGGCAAACCCATTGTCAAAGAGCAAATCCACTATCTAATAAAGAATAATTTTGACATGATAAGAAAGTCACATTCCACAAAAATAAAAACGATAAATACTGATGCAAATTAACAACCAATCACCACAAAGATTGTCAGTGGGTTCAGTTATATAATTCACGGGGAGAATTCAAACAAGTTAGCACTTCAGGGTGGAGTTTGTTCTGAAAATGTTATCTAGAAAGACTGTGAAGAAGGCTTTTCAATTAAACCATCAAGTTCACAGAACGCAACCATATCAAACAGGAGTTGAATGCAAGATACAATACACTGAACAAAAGAGTGAAGAAGAGTGCCAGGGAAGACAAAAGAAAATATTATGAAACCATGGAAAGTGAAGCAGAACAAGCTGCAGGCAAAGGAGACCTCGCCACACTCTACCAAACAACTAGACACCTATCGGGAAAAAGTTCGACACAGATTAAGCCAGTAAAGGATGACAATGGAAAGTCAATCACCTAAGAGGTGGAACAAAGAAAACACTGGGCTGAACACTTTAAAAGACTTCTGAATCGACCGCCACCTACAACACGCCCAACAATACCAACAACGGAAGCAGATCTACCAGTGAACATCGACCCTCCGATGAAATCAGAGGTCCTGAATGCAATCAAGTTGTTAAAAGCTGGGAAAGCAGCAGGACCAGATGGAATCCCAGTAGAAGCATTGAAAATGGACCCAGAGACAACAGCGGACTTGATGACACCACTGACACCACCACTACTGGAGAAGATGTGGATTGGAAGAAAGGATACTTATTCAAACTACCAAAGAAAGGAGACTTAAGTCAATGTAAAAACTGGCGCGGAATTATGCTTCTGTCCATTCCAAGCAAAATACTAAGCCGCATCATCCTGCAGAGAATCAAACAAGCCAAACTGGATGAAAAACTTCGACCGGAACAGGCCGGATTCAGGAGAAACAAATCACGTATTGATCATATCGCCACTCTACGAATCCTCATTAAACAAAGCTTGGAATGGCATTCACCTCTCTATCTCAACTTCATCGATTTTGAAAAGGCCTTTGACAGTGTCGATCGAGAGGTCATTTGCAAACTACTTCGCTACTACCAAGGGATGCCATCGACAATTATACATCTCATCCAACAGTTATACGATAATGCTGCATGCCATGTAATCCACAACAGGAAACTTGCGGAAGCCTTCAAAGTAAGGATGGGAGTGAGGCAAGGCTGCCTACAATCACCAATGATTTTCCTGATTGCAGTAGATTGGATAAGGCGACAGACAGTGTCGGGCAATGAGGAAACAGGCATAAAATGGACTCACACAAAAAACAACATAGAGGATCTGGACTTCGCCGATGATATATGTCTGATTTCCCACACACTGGAAGATATGAAAGTGAAAAGCAACAAGCTGGCAGAAGAAGCATCCAAAGAAGATGGGACTTCATGTGAACATAGATAAAACAGAGGTGATGTAGATTCCTGGCCAACACCAACAGCAACAACAACAACAGACAACAATCAGAATAAACGGGAAGAACCTGAAAGAAACAACCTCCTTTACCTACCTAACTACCTACCTGAGAAGCATCGTTTCGACTACAGGCGGAGCTGACGAGGATATCAAAGCCAGAATCGGGAAAGCAAGACAAGCTTTCATTACTCTCAAATCTGTGTGGAGGTCAACTGCACTACTCAGCATCAAAAATAAGATCCGGATCTTCAACTCCAATGTAAAGTCAGTGCTTCTATACGGATCGGAGACTTGGCGAGTCATAAAGAGCATCTCAAACAAGCTTCAGACCTTCACCAACAGCTGTCTTTGCTCAATACTACTCAAGATCAGATGGCCGACCAGAAAAGATCAGCAACATGCATCTCTGGGAGCGAACCAACCAGGAACCGATTGTGAAACAAATAGGCAGGAAGAAATGGAGATGGATTGGCCATACTCTGAGAAAACAAACCATCAAGTGACATCACTAGACAAGCCATTGCTCCAGTGGAACCCGAAAGGGAAGCGGCGAGTTGGTCGTCCGATGGTGGGGTGACTTGGAGGAGGTCATGCGAAGAGGAGATGAAAGCATGTGGGCAGACTTGGAGTGGGGTGAAAAAGTTGGCAGAAAACAGAAGGTAATAGAGGTGCGCAGCTGAAGCCCTATGTTCCTCTAGGAATTAAAGGATATAATAATAATAATAACCATATCAAAACAACAGACTATCTCAGATTGTTTCGTCATGAATGTTCAATATTTAGGGGACTAATTATTTCTCCCCACTCTTCTGCAACCTATATATTTATGTAACAACCCTCTTATCAGACGCTAGGCTAGCGGCTGCAACCTGTAAACAAAGCCGCTAAAGAAACTTCAGTACGATGAGTCGACAATACTGCATGCCAAGCAATCCACAATGGGGAACTCATGGAAACCTTCAAAGAAGTGAAGATGAAAGTAAGGCAAGGCTGGCTGCCTACTATCCCCAATGATTTTCCTGACTGTGATAGACTGAACAATGCAATAGACAGCGGCGGGCAACGAGGAAACAGGCATTAAGTGAACCCACACAAAATACTTGGAGGATATGGATTTCGCCGATGATACATGTCTGATATCCCACAAACTGGAAGATATACAAGTGAAAAGCAACAATTTGGCGATAGAAGAAGCATCCAGCGAAGATATGACTTCAGGTGAACATAGAGAAGAAAGACGTAGGGGATGAAGATTCCTGGCCAACACCAACAGCAACGACAGCAACAACAGACAACAATCAGCCAGTATAAATGGAAGGAACCTAAAAGAAATAACCTCCTTCACCCACTCACCTACATGAGAAGCATCGTTCCAACTACAGGCTGACGGAACCGATGAGGATATCAAAGCGATGATAGGGAAAGCAAGGCAAGCTTTCATTACTCCTAAGTTTGTGTAAAGATCAAGAGCATTCCCCATGAAAAATAAGATCCGGATTTTCATCTCCAATGTGAAATCAGTGCTACAGATTAGAGACTTATTGCTGCGTCACAAACGTCACTTCGAACAACCTACACATCTTCATCAACGGCTGTTTTTGCTCAATACACAAGACCAGATGGCTGGACAGAAAAGATCAGCAATAGGGGTCTCTGGCAATGAGAGAACCAACCCAGCAGGAAGTATTTGTGCAACAAATAAGCAGGAAGAAATGGAGATGGATTGGTGGCCATTCTCTGAGAAAACAAACCGTCAATTGACGTCGCATATCGGGCCATTGCTCGAGTTGAACCCGAATGGGAGACGACGAGTCAGTTGGTCGTCAATGTGAAGGTGGCATGGAGGAGGTGTGGTGAAGAAGAGATGAAAGCATATGGGCACATGTGGAGCCAGTTGAAAACGTTGACAGAGAACCGAACGCGCAGTGGAGACGTAGGACTGAAGCCCTATGTTCCTCTATGAATTAAAGGAAACAATATTAATATAATTATTATTATTTATCTAGATAAATATTTGACGTAATGAACTTTGATTGAAGATAAAATTAAAATTTAGGGGGATTATGCTAAGAGGTAAACTAGTTACCTCTTAATTACTAGCTTAGTGCTCTACCAGGTGAACTATGAGATTGGATGTTTAACTACTGGTTATGCAGTATTTTCTTTGACAAGATGAGTTTCAGAATAGAGATAGAAAGTCAACAATCTAACTGTCTATCTATTATCATCTATGTGATACTGAATAGGACTGAAATAAAAGAGTGACAATCTAGCTAAATAAATAAATAATTTACTTTATTCCATAACAGTACTTGTTATACAGAATGGAATTCTCAGCATTTTACTACAGTATTGCTCATCCAGTTAGTACATTAACAATAAATAAAATTCTACATAGATTAAGGGTAATCGCAGTTAGTTTTGACAACAACATGTCGGTAGCAAAGCCAAAATTGAACAGAATGTTTGAAGGTGTTAGAAAAGTAGATGGTAGCATATTTACTGGGGTAAGTGGTAACAAAAGGTCGAGATATACAGAGTGTGAAAGATCGAAGAAGAATGTTTCAAGTAGAGTTTGTAAGGAAGAAAGAAACAAAGCAGCACATAACAGGACAAAAGAGAGAGAAAGAAAAGGAAAAACACGTTGTACCTAAAATTGATATGAGTTGGAAAGACGAGATCCAGTTGTTCTACTGACTATTTAATAAGTTAAAGATATCACGCCTAATGCTTTCTTTATCGCACAGAACACGATCCAAGTAGGGTATGGATGAGTTTTTGTACTTGCTAGTGCGAGCATATAGTTTTCTATATAGGCTTCTGGTTCTGCCTGAAGAGATACAAGGGGAGAGTTGTGAATGAAGAGTATGGTGTGAGGTAGATAAACTGAATCGAACCCATTTTTCACATGAGTCCATGTGGCTGTCGACCAGAATATTAACAAGCTGGTTAAGCGGCACGTTGCTTACCCTGCTGACAACCTTTAACATCCTGTGTAATAAGATACAGTCTTCTTTCAGTAGCTCTGGATAAAATAAAAGGGAACAATAGAGAATAATAGGCAGAATACAAGAGTCAACAAGTCGTATGAGTAAGGGTTGGGTTATTCCAGAATATCTTAACTTCTTGATGTAGAAGGTAAGACGGAATATCATCTTAGAAATCATCAAGATACGAGACGACCAGGAAAGATCAGCAGATAGAGTGACGCCTAGGTATTTAATTTCCGACTTGGTTTCTATTTCATTGCCATCTATGTTGTACACCTCGTGTGAGTGCTAACCAGTTTGTTTATGTCAGATTGATGCCTAAGGGTGAAATTGAATGTTTGACATTTAGAGGTATTTTAGGTTAGACCGTTTTCCTTGGGCCACTGACTGATTTCTGGTAAAAAGCCATTTATTTTGTAGCAGTCGATTTGACACTTGACAGGCAAAGATACAGTCAGATCGTCAGCAAATTTGACCAAATGAATGTCATTTGAAGATGGTAAGTCATGTAGAAAGAAAGATAAGAGAAGTGAGGAGAGTATAGTACCTTGGGAGACACCAGCTTCAGTGAGCACAGCAGAGGAGGATTTACCTTTGTAAAAAGAAATATTGTTATGTCCATCATTTGTTTTCAGTTAATATTGCATTTATGTTACTTGATTATATTGCATCGAAATGTTTGCTCTATGTTGACATATTGGCTCCTAGTTTAGACGCTTCAAAGCAATGTATGAGGATTAAGACGATGTGATTTTCTGGTTGGTAACTATCTGGATACTTGTCCGTACTAGGCGCCGACATGTTATAAGAGACCGGACATTTCGGTGCAGTACTATCTATCAATCAGCGGAAAATATAAAATTAACTTAGGTGAAAAAACAAAACTAACCCTTATAGAAAATTAATCTAATGCTCGCTAGTGACTTGCTATAAGATGGAGTTTCCTGGAGTTCAGATGAGAAGTCGTGACCAGTGAGGTTCATCCAGATGTCATGTGTGAGGATGGATGTCCAACCGATGACAGTCGTTGGTGGTCGCGCTAAATCACGAATTGGTAGAAGTTAGAATTCATGAGCCATTGAATCGGGTCCCAGTGGCTGAATGGTCTACGAGCTAGCTTGCCTTGTAACCAGAAGGTCCTGGATTCGAACCCCTGTGGTGGGTGCGTACTCTAGATGATTCCCAAATTAGGATGAAACAGCTGTCAAATGCTCCCTGTGTCTGTTTTTCAATGGTTCTCTAACTGATATCAATCCGTGGTCAACTCGTAATAACTTAAGTGAATAATAACTAACACCCAGTGCACAATAGGTGGCTGTCGTGACTCCAGATGTCTTGGTGAACAATGCTCTGGTGTTTGAAACTATGAACGTTGGGTCCAAGTTTCATTGGGCACACTATTATTCACGAGGGAATGAAGGCAAATTCTGCTGACAAGTTCTAAATGAGACGAAGTATGGGAGTATCCTGGATTCCACGGCTACTTACTACCCACGAAGTAACATCATAGTTAAGTGTAATTTAAATATTTTACTTCTCAGTCTAAACAATTCATAGGTCTCTGTTTGAGTTGAAAAAACTGAAGGGTCTGATGATATTGATTTCGACTTCCTCTAATCTCTCTTTCACTTAAACTAATACAAATAGACGTCAGTCTGCGACCTCGAGTAGTTTCAACCGAAAAGGAGCGATGTATTACCCTTAGAAGGATAACGAAAGTGCTTAAAATGTACAGTACAGTTAAACACCAGCTAAACTAGTGCACTTAAGAAGTGAACACTTCTAATTGCATCTGCCTAATTTAAGGTAACCACTGTTCGCCAGAAGTTTGAACTAAAGTTGCCTCCCACAAGGGATTTGCAGCGGCAATCTTTATGTTACTGACATTGAGCTATAAGAAATATTCATTTCACCCATGAATTGTCCTAAATCAGTTTTATCAGTTTGATGATCAAGAAAAAAAAAAGAAATAGAAGTACCTGCCATGCGTTTTATCCTATCCGAAACTTCTCCACTAATTTATATTTATTGAAGTCTTAACGGAAGACTTAATGAAGAGGATTCAATTCCATCATCAACGTTCACAACTTTATAATAATAATAATAATAATTTATTTTATTCCATAAACAGTACTTGTGATACAGAATGGAATTTTCAGCATCAATCACAACACCTTGCATCTAATTTCCTCAAATTATAAATAAAACTTAATCACACAGAAAACTTTCCACATTTACTATAGGGCTAATGTCAAATACATGCACCATATAAAATGGAAGTAATAATAATAATGATAACAGCTAAGGTAACAGTGATAATAATACAAGTGAAAATTGCTGTGGGCTTGCTTCTTTCACGCAGTATTGTTGATGCGGTATAGAAATCCTAGCATGGTTAAAAATATTGAATATAATGTTCTCTTTACATGATAATATGGTGAGGGGAGAAATAAAGATTACAGCAGTCATAGAGATAAGTTGGTGTTTGCAATTATGAGAGTAACGCAAACAAAGAAGCAACAGGACCATAAATAGAATAGAAATAATAAAAGTAAAACTTGAAGGCATATAAGGATGGATGGATGGATGGATGAAATTGCTTATTTACTAGATGAGGGAGAAAGGTTAGTTAATTCTTGACTGACACTATTTTCATCACATAAAATACGTACTGTCAAGTATGGTATCATAGAATTTCTATACTTAGACGTGCGAGCATACAGTTTTCTGAAGTTACTTCCTGTTCTGCCTGAGGAGATGCAAGGTGAAAGATGAGGGTGAAGTGGATGCTCCAAGTCAGACAAAATCCCTCTAGCAAATTGATTGCACGAAGTCAAGTGCCTATCGACGACAACATTAACTATGTGGTCCACTGGGACAACACTCACCCTACTGACAGTTTTCAGAATTCTACGAATTGTGACATAGTCCTTTTTATGCAAACCAGGAAAGAATAAGCAGGGGTGAACAATAAAGAAGAAGAACAGGTAAGATGCAAGAGCTTGTGAACTGTAAGAGGAGGGGTTGAGTTATACGCGAGTGTCTTAACTTCTTAATGTAAAATGTCGGGCGGAATATTTTACTGGAGATTGCTAAGACATGGGAAGACCAGGAGAGATCAGAAGAGAGAATAAGTCCAAGACACTTAATTTCTGATTTGATTCCTATATCATTGTCATCAATCTTACAACTGTCATGAGAATCGACTACTTCTTTTAACTGTCTTTTACATCTTAAGCTGAAACTAACAGTTCGACATTTAGAAGGATTAAGTTTAGGAGCGTTAGACTCAGACCAGTTGGAAAGTCTTCTGCGTTCCAATCTTCATTACCATCATCATTATCATCATCGTGTGCGTGTAGGGAACATTAAATGTGATTAGGAAGCTGAATGGCGCGCCAGGATTTTCATCACCATCCATTGTGCAAAACAAAAACTTGAAAAAAACGCCAAGGAAATTCCAAGGATTCGTAACAGAACCTTAGAATTTTGTCCATATTCTCGAGCGTAAGCTAATCGGTTCGCTTACAAGGGAGTATAAAAAGAAAACAATTACGAAATAAGGTGATAACATGACGATAACATTACTGTCCTACCATGCGATAAAAGTAAATAATGATAAGAAAAGACTGGTAGCAAGGAGTTTCACTAAGTTTTTATTGCATCGCATCATTTCCAACAATAATAAACAAACAGCCTTAGGATATGTGATAAGCTCATGTATCATTGTGTCTTTTCAAGCGATTAATTTCGTTATTTTCACAGATTAGAAAACAGATAAGCTGTGACTTGTTTTTCTTGGGAGACGGGGGAGGGGGAGAGTTTAACATAATAAATCATCACAGTGGGGTGACTACGAAAGGTTAATCTTTGACCCTGAATAGTTTAGTGATAACATCTCTATTTGCGACACTGGACGACACAAAGGTAAACCTCTTGGAGGAGGCTGCAAGCATGCTATCCCGAGAGTTCTATCTAACTCAAACCACCTAATCTGGTATCAGTTTTATTGAAGTCAAACATGTACCTCAGCGTAAATACGCAGTTATATCATTTGGGTACTTGTGTATGATAATGAACATCTGTGATCCATTGTCGATATTTTGTAAACTTTTCTCATTGTTTAGGCGTCTAACCAAATAAGGTAAATTGTTCCGCGTTACTTTCGACACTTTCTCGGCAATATATTTAACAAATAAGTGAGTTGAAATCATTCTGATAAACACTTAGTAGGGAGTTTTTATGGATGAAATAGTAAATGTTTTAAAACACCTAGTTCCCTTTATCAGTTTAGTTAGACGAACCAATAAGAAGACGTAATTTGTTTGAAACGTGTACTCTTGTATTTGCGCAACACACATTTCGAACAATTTGTTCCAGCAGACACCTACTTGTCATATGACTGTATATACATGAAATTAATAAAGAGTTAAGAGGTGAGAAAATAGACTACTTAGGTCAAATTAAAAGGCCGGCATACTGAAGGTGAAAATAACAATGAAGATCTACCCTGGCTGGGATCAAAACAAAGTTTACCAAAGAATATTTAGTGTGATGACGAATTGTTTGTGACAAACGCGTAAAGGTGGTGTAAACTGCCTAATTACCAGCTAGGGCCTTCATAAACTTTAGAATACACCCTCCTCTAAACACGTTTTATAGATAGGTTTAAAACACGTGTAAACATCAATTTCATATGCTGTTTCTATAATATGTTTCGCAGTCGGGGAGCTAGGTCTCCTGTTCTCACCATTAATGGGTTCTGATACCATTACAGATGTACTATTACCTATCTTATTTGGTTTAGTGGTTTTCATTGTTATTTTCACCTTCAGTATGGCGGCCTTTTAATTTGACCTAAGTAGTCTATTATCTCACCTCTTAACTCTATTAATTTCATATGTATACAGTCATATGACAAGTATGTGTGTGCTGGATCAAATTGTTCGAAATGTGTGTTGCGCAAATACAAGAGTACACGATTCAAACAAATTACGTCTTCTTATTGCTTTGTCTAAGTAAGCATTTTCTCTGATTCAGTATTTCCATGTCTAGAATTTGTCACAAACCGATATTAGTTAGGGAACTATTAAAATCAAGGGAGGGGCGGTGGATAACACTAGAACGCTTGGACATCTTTAGTAGTGAGTACCTATGACTGCATCAGGGATCGAACTCTGAACCCTTAAGTCACGAAGAGAGTATGTGTTACTACTGTTAATTTACTTAGTTGACGCCAAATCATCAAAATAGATCTACGACAAATTAGTGTAATCTATGTGTATCCCCTTCACTCATGTGACTTGATAGATTCCACTGGTCATAACTTCTCATCACAACTTCAGGATGCTTATCTGGAATCCACAAATAGACAAGGAAATTTATAAGTCGTTCTATGCGGGTTTTATCAAAACGTGTTAGAGAACATCATCCAGCATGGCTGCAAAGAGGAGGCACTGGTTCTATCAGAAACGTCATTCATGAAAAATACTCATCCAGACATGTGTGTCGGTGGCACAGTGGTTAGGACTCTCACCGACCATGCACATGGTCCGGGGCTCGATCCCCTGCAGACGCACACCTGATATCTATGGTCAGCCTTCAAAATTTGGGCTACGGATATCACATGCTGAAAATTCCATACCTGTACCAATAAATACGGCATGGAATCAAGCTAAAATCAAATATATATATATATATCTGCTCCAAAGAGCAGAGGCTACTGCAATTCACCTCAAACAACCAGTGCTCTGTGTGCAAAAGAGGCCAAACTTGTGTGTTCAGAAGAAATTTGTACAGCCACTTTCCTCACCTTGGCAATCATTACATGAATGTATAAACCGGACTACACTACCCCCACCTCCACCTAAACCTTTAAAATTATAAAAATTATAATTGTCCAAATTATCTTACTTATTTTTTCTTACCACTTCATCTTTAATTACGTGTTATCCTTGTAAAATTAAATTAATTTATTCTAACCATTTCCACCTTCTAATTGTGTGTGTATTGATTTTCTTCGTCAACTATGCACCCACTGACATTTTGACACTGACTGACTAATTATTGTTAACAAACATATCAGTGCCATTGCCTGATTGGTAAACTGTTGTGTATTGTAATAAAAATGCTATACATGTCATGTTAGAGTAGAGCCACAGAGGGTGATGAGGATGTAATTGAAACGTAAATATTTCTTCACTGCTCAATCTTCCTGTTTTCTAAATTTCTAAATAAGGATTTTTTTCTTTATTTTGATTTCCTAATCAAGCTGTTTCCTACGGACCTTCCTTAACGGTTGTCTTCGCTCAATACTCAAGATCAGATCGCCAGAAAAGATCAGCAACAGAGATCTATGGCAATGAGCGAACCAACCCAGCAGGAACCGACAGTGCAACAAATTTGCAGAAAGAAATGGAGATGGGTTAGTGGCCGTACTCTGAGGAAATAAACCATCAAGTGAGTGAAGTCACACGCCAGGCCACCGGTTGAGTGGAACCCGAAAGGTAAGTGGAGAGTTGGTCGTCCAAGGGTGACAGGGAGGAAGTCATATGAAGAGGAGATGAAGGCGTGTGGGCAGACTTGCAACCAGGTGGAAAAGTTGGCAGAAAACAGAAGGCAATGGAGGTGCGTGGCTGAAGCCCTATGTTCCCCTAGGAATTAAAGAATATAATAATAATAAAGCTTTTCCTCAATATTTTTTCAGAAGTAACTCTACACAAATGCGCTCAAAAACAGATTCAGTTGCGTAATAAACAAATAAAATGAAATAATTATCAATATTTTACTTACCAAACAACACAAAAACTCCAAATATTGTAATTAATCCTTTCATATTCACAATTTGTTTTTAAAAACTCTTATGTTGGCCGATCACATTAAAGCATAAAATATATTTCTTTACATGTAGACACTGGAATAATAATTATAAAACGAATTTTAATTAAGTTGGAGTTTAGAATTTTCAAGGTATGTTTGTTTCGTTTGTTTAATGTTATTATTTTACAGTGTTATTTATGTTGTTTTGTATTCCTAGTGTTTTGTTCTTATTTTTTTGAAATAAAGACATCAAAATTTCAATAAATTACTCTAACAAGTTTAAATGTCCGCTTTTCTCTGATTGGTCAGATTAAACACGCACGCATATAGAGAGTCAGTCATTCAAGGTCAAAAACCATTAACCAATCAGAATGCAGATATACATACATAATATCACGGAAACTGATAACGCAGAAAGTGGATACCACACACTTATACTTTAAAGTGCTGTTTTAAAAAAATCGAACCTTAAGAAAAGGAAAGATCAGGAAAATAGTTAGAGAGGAGAATTGTGATTAATTTTTCTATGTGTTATTCATTTATCATCTTTATTCAATATTCCACTTTTACCACCTTGTAGTAGTTTTCTACTAGAATCCATCAATTTTAGTTTTGTTTTTTTCTATTTTTCATTTTTTGTGGAATTTTTTTGAACTTCTCTGAGGTTCATGTAAATACATGTTAAAAAGTGTACTTAAAATGTCAGTTTGTCATGTTATTCTATTTTCCACTTATTTTGTTTTCCTGGGAAAACTTTTATTATTGTTATTTTTAATGTGTGTAAAGGAAAATGGGTGGAGGGAAGGGGTGAAGAACAAGGAGACAACCGAAGAGAAGAAAAAGTGGCGACAGGGAGGTGTTCATTAGGATAGAAGAATATACAAAATTTGAAAGATAGTGGTAGTAGAAAGATGGTGCAAAAATAAAAAGCACTCCAACCGATGACATTTGTCTGTAGTAATTGGTGTAACATGGACAAAATCCGAAACAAAAAGCAACGAAAGGTAAAAAATAATATTAATAAACAGGCCTTGTCAAATCTACTTGTCTTGTCTTCTCTTCGCTTCTCTTAAGTGATTATAACGATAAATTGTTATGTGAATAGTGGTCAATACTTAACAAATGTCATTGTCGTCATTTATGTCAACAGTGCAGTTTGTTTGTTTTTTTCCTGAAGGGATCGATTCACTCTTTCTTGAAATTGTTTTCACTAACTAAGAAAAACAGCAAGGGGAATAGTTAAATCACAGTTTGCCTTTTTATGTACATACTAAAATCCTAGTGGCTTCAATGAAAAATCTTCATTTCATTCTGTTCTCTATAGTACTTTTTACTAGGCCCCAAAATTGCCCGTAAGCTTTTATTCCCTCGTCCTCTCATGATCTCTATCGCGTCATTGTAGAATAGACGCCCAACTTGTCGTTTCCCATTCGAGTCACTGTGAATGGCTTGATTTGTGATGTCACTCAGTGGTTTCCTAAGCGAATGTCCTATCCATCTGCACTTTCATTTGTATATTTGTTAGGCAATATTATTATTGTTGTTTCCTTTAGTTCCTAGAGGAATATAGCGCTGCATCCGAGCGTCTTCATCACCTCGGGTTCCTTGCTAACCATTTTCACCTGGCTCCACATCTGCCCGAAAGCTTTCATCTCTTCTTCACTACACCTCCTCCATGTCACCCTCACATTGACGACCAACTCGCCACTACACATTAAGATTCCACTCGAGTGATAGCCTGGCGTGTGATGTCACTTGATGGTTTCCTCAGAGAATGGCCACCAATTCACCTCCATTTCTTCCTGCTTATTTGTTGCACAATCGGTTCCTGGTTGGTTTGCCTCCATAGATCCCTGTTGTTGATCATTTCTGGCCGACCATCTGATCTTGAGTAGTATTGAGCAAAGACAACTGTTGATGAAGGTTTGTAGTTTGTTTGAAGTGCTCTACGTGACGCAGCGCGGCGCCAAATCGCTAATCCGTACAGGGAGTAGCACCGACTTCACATTGGAGTTGAAAATCCGGATCTCATTTTCATTTTCATGGTGAGTGCTGTTGATCTTCACACAGACTTGAGAGTAATGAAAGCTTGCATTGCTTTCTCGATCCTCGCTTTGAAATCTTCATCAGTTCCGCCCGCCTGTAGTTGAAACGATGCTTCCCATGTAGGTAGGTAGGCAGTTAGGTATGTAAGGGAGGCTGCTTCTTTCAGATTTCTCCCAGTTATGTTAACTGTTGTCTGATGTTGTTGCTGTCGCTGTTATTGTTGTAGTTGACCAGGAATCTTCATCACCGACCTCTGTTTTCTCTATGTTCATCTGAAGTCCTGTTTTTGCCACCTGCTTCTTCAGCCAGTTTGTAGCTTTTCCTTTGCACACCTTTCACTCTGTGGGAAATCAGACATATATCATCGGCAAAGTCCAGATCCTCCAGATTTTTTGTGCAGGTCCGTTTTATGCCTCTTTCGTTGTTTCCCGCCACTGCTTGTCGCCAGTCTACCGTGGTCAGGCAATAAGTTGCTAATACCTTCTAACTAGTCATATCTGATCTTCATTAGGGAGCGACGGCAATCGTTGATGAAAGTCTGCAATCTTTTAAAAATGCTTATCGTGACAAGAAAAGTTTCTGTACTGACTTGAAATTACTCTTGAAAATTCGAACTGCGTTACAGAAGTTGTATGCGACAGATTTACACAGGGAATCGAAATTAATCAAAGCGTGGAATATGCAAATAGCAAAGAACCTGAACCTATCACTGGTTTCAAAACACTGAGCTTAAAACGCAGAATGCTATTCACTGTGACCTATTCAGAACAACAGGAAACGGTTGCACAATATAATCGTACGAAAGTGTGTTCCCCGAAAAAGCAGGTTTGAATCTAAGAAGGGACATGAGCTGTTCCTTCAAGGCTGCAAATATACCTAGGTGATTGACTGACTGACTGATGAGTGCCTACTAGCACGAAACCTAGGTCAGGCAAGGCTTCCTATTGGCCGATTGCCTTCAACCATCTAATATCATCCAATCAGTGAGCACTGTGATGGCTAGCCAATTAGTGGCATGGTGGCCACATTGCAAACTTGACTTACAGAATTCAGTCTGCACCAAACATAGGACTAGACACATCACACTATTTACTTGTGTCTAATCAAAAAATGCCTCTTCCCTGGATTACTTCTCTTATTTCTTCGTAAATAATCAATTTTCCTACCTATTACTTCAATAATCACTTTTACAGCTGAATCAATTTTAGTTTGGCATAAAACACAAAACACTTGGAGGATCTGGACTTCTCCGATGTGATATATGTCTGATTTCCCACAAACAGGAAAATATGCAAGTGAAAAGAAACAAGTTGTCAGAAGAACCAGAGAAGATGGGTCTTCAGGTAAACCTACAGAAAACAGAAGTCGGTGATGAAGATTCCTGGTCAACACCAGCAGCAACAACAATCAACACAAATGAAGGAAATCTGAAAGAAACGACCTCTTTTACCTACCTACATGGGAAGCATCGTTTCAACTACAGGCGGGCGGAACTGATGAAGATTTCAAAGCGAGGATCGAGAAAGCAATGCAAGCTTTCATTACTCTCAAGTCTGTGTGAAGATCAACAGCACTCACCATGAAAATGAAAATGAGATCCGGATTTTCAACTCCAATGTGAAGTCGGTGCTACTCCCTGTACGGATTAGCGATTTGGCGCCGCGCTGCGTCACGTAGAGCACTTCAAACAAACTACAAACCTTCATCAACAGTTGTCTTTGCTCAATACTACTCAAGATCAGATGGTCGGCCAGAAATGATCAACAACAGGGATCTATGGAGGCAAACCAACCAGGAACCGATTGTGCAACAAATAAGCAGGAAGAAATGGAGGTGAATTGGTGGCCATTCTCTGAGGAAACCATCAAGTGACATCACACGCCAGGCTATCACTCGAGTGGAACCTAAAAGAGGAGCGGTAGGTCAGTAGTCAGTATGAAGGTGACGTGGAGGAGGAGGGAATGCGAAGAGGAGATGAAAGCATGTGGGCACACGTGGAGTCAGGGGAAAATGTTGGCAGAGAACCGAACACGCAGTGGAGAGGAGCGGCTGAAGCCCTACTTTATTCTAGGAATGAAAGGAAATAATAATAAAACTTATACTACTAACTGACTGAGATGAGTAGTTTTGTCAAATATATCGAGGTCATAGAGATCCTGGACCTATCTCTGAGATTAGAATAATATGCACCACAATCGACATAGAACAACAGAAAACGGTTGCGTAACATGATTGTTTATTATTCAACCGATAACGAAACAGATTTACAATGGTTAGTCAGTGTCATAGTGTCTGTAAATAAATGTCAGTATAGTGTACAACAATACTTATGTTCACGTTTCTCTAGTCTTCTACCGACCAGGATACGATTAAGCTGCGATAGCCTTCTTATCTTCCTATCTTCCATTTTTAATATTAGAACAAGACATATAAGCGAACAATATTGTTGTTTCAATTAGATCTTCATCAGGCTTTACTATAAATATTGATAATAAGGTTTATGCTGGTGGCGATGGGAATGACAAAGGTAGTATTATGTGTATATGTAGACAATTCAATAAATAAATAAGGTCAAATCTTAAAAGTTACTTAATACTAAAGGTGAAGTGGACAGATAATCGGAGTTTAAATAAATATCATAAAAATACGAAGGAGATGGAAGATAAGAGAGGGTGGGAGGGTTTCGAATAGAATTCACCTAGTCCAAGGGAGAGACAAGGGTAGAACAAACTTCTTTTGTATGCAAAGACTAGGATTGTTCTCTCGAATTAATTCCCAAAGCTTCGGCTATGTGTAAAAGGCGGGGTCGAATTCTTTTCTAAAGGCTCGATGGAATGTGATAGATAACTTTGAAGGGACTTCTTCTTTTGTCCACTTGGTGAACACTATCACCAATCAAATGAGCCAAAATAGAACTTCTTATAGATTTTTTTGACCTTTTGCGAACCATGAAGGAAGGAAGATGCTTATTAATGGTGAGTTTGTTAAACTATTTGGTTGTTCGCCCGATATAGCCAGCTCTCTCCACAGGAGAAACTAAATTTATAGATACACATAGAAGTGGCACAGTTAGGTAGCTCTGATTATCTGTCCACTTCACCTTTAGTATTACGTAACTTTTAAGATTTGACCTAATGTATTTATTGAATTGTCTACGTATACACATATTACTACCTTTGTTATTCTTATCGCCACCTGCATAAAGCTTATTATTATCAATTTTTTGTTATCATTATAATCATCGTTATTAATTTCGTTCAAAACATTTACCACATTATGATTATTATTTGATCCACAAAAAATCACCATCATTGCTTAAAATTTTTTATATATATAACTATGTAAAGCCTGATGAAGAACTAATTGAAAACAACGATACTGTTCTTTCATATGTCTTGCTCTTATCTTTCATCGAAATGAAGACCAGTTCGAGCAAACAAATGATTTAATATATTAACCAGCACTGACAGCTATGGTACGTGCTGTCTGTAGTTGAAACCATCGATACTCCCTAGATAAGTGAAAGAGGCAATGTCTCCCTCTCCAATGTCTCCCTTTGATAGAGACTGGTGCTTGTTGTTGTTATCGTTGGTTAGTTATGCCTAATCTCTCTCTTTTGTCTTCTCTGTGTTCCCATGAAGTCCTATCTTCTCTGTTCGCTTCTTCTGCAAACTTGCTGGCTTTCTCCCGTAGATCTTTGAGTTTGTGTAGTAGTGGAGATAAATCATTCACGAAGTTGCGATCCTCTGGGGTCTTCAAAGACACTCAAAATCTACACTAACTAATTCTTATGAACTAAAACACAGATTAGATAATTTAAAATTAGATAATGAAGAAAAACTGGTTAGTTTTGACATTGTCAGTTTATATACACGTATGCCAATAAATATGGCTATAGAGGCAGTCAGAAACGAACTGATTTCTGACCAAGAACCCGAACTTAGTACAAAATTGTCACTTGAGGACATAATACTACGAATTCAACTACGCCTGACTTCCACAATATTTGAATTCTACGGGGAAAATATACAAACAAACTGAGGTAGTTTCCATGGGATCACCAATATCCCCGGTTGTTGCAGATATATTCATGGATAGGTGGGAAAACATAGCAGTTGAAACGTTCAGCCCTTCCTTACACCGAAGTATGGTGCAGAAGTGTAGATGACACATTCACTGTACTTAAAACACAAGATATAGATAGATTTTTCGAACACATTAACTCAAAAACTAAGGCAATTCAATTCACGTGTGAATTGGAGAGTCAGGAAGGGGAACTGCCAATGTTAGATTGCAACGTAGAAAGGAAAGAAGATGGGAAGTTAAACACTAGTATTTACAGGAAACCCATACATTCAAACAGGTATTTGGATTTCCGATCATCCCATCCTATGTCAGTAAAAATAGGATGAGTGAAATGTATAAACAATAGAGTAAAAAACTAAGTAGTATTGAGGAAAAGCTAAGACAGGAAGTGATACACATAAAAGAGGCCTTGAAACTTAATAATTACCCTGATAAATTAGTCAGAAAGTATGTAGGGAAATGTGAAAATAAAATAAATAATGATAGTATTGATAGTGATAATAATAATATTAATGACAACACCAACTATAAGGAATCTAAATCATCAGTAATAATTCCATATAAAAAAGGAACCTCGGAAGCCTTACAGTGAAGAATACTTAAACAAAACAGGTAGGAATAAAGTGACTGGCATTCAAACCACCTACAAGCACAATTAGGAACAAGCCTTGTCGGTTAAACGATCCTAACAGTGGGGCCTTCAACCAACAAAACAATTTAGTTTATCTAATACTCTGCCTCCAATGATTGTCAAGTCAAATACATTGTGGTGAGAGCAGGCTGCTAGCCGATTGGTTGACACTAAGCTACGTTAATATGGGCCGTGAGAAAATATGAACAAGGCTGAGTCAACAACCAATTACAGCAAAGTTAACGTGGCAAAATATGATTCGCAGATAGAGAACTCTATTTGTCGAGGAATCCCGAAACAACCAATCAGAAGCCTGCGTTTGTCTGCCTAACTTCTGATAAACAACCAATCAGATGACTGCGCTTGTCTATAATAATGTATGTGAAATATGTATAAATACGTGTTGATTTTCATAATAAAACGATCTGTTGCCTGGCCCTTGTCTTCTGTTGTTACAACATAAGTGAAAGTAGTAGAACAGGGTCAGTCAGTCAGGCGAGCCGAACATAAAAACCTAGCAGCGAAATCTAGATTAGTTGACCCGAATAAGATAAGAAATCTAGAAAATAGTTCAGTCATAGATAGCATTCACTACATGCAGTTACACACAACCATACAATAGGATGGGATAAGATGACAGTTTTAAAATCTGATGTAACAGCAGGCTTGAGGGAGAGATTGATAACAGAAGCTTTGTTTATCGAATCAACTGACAGGGAATACGTGTAATAGGAATGATTCAACACCCGTCCAAGAAAACATCACGAAAATTCTACTAACCCTACGACAAATAGAAGACAAAGAAAACTATAAAACTCAAGTTTTAAAGTCGTGTGATTATAAGTGATGGTATGATTATGAACGATACATTTTGTTTGAAACGTCTTCCAGTAAATAATACTGTTTCACTCACTGTGTGATGCATCTAATAAATAAACAAAATATGGAATTACTTACTACGACAGTGCCCAAGTTTTACACACATATTAATATGGTCTTTTTGTGGATCTGAAGTATGAAGAAAATGGCAGACGATCCAGTCATGAGGAAAATTTTTCTTATCAACAAAGTCATCTTTCTAAGGTTATACAAGTCGTATATGTACTTACCGAAATACGCATATAAGTTTATTATGCATATGCATACGTTAACGCCAAAGTTTTGAATAAATGTCTACGCCGCATCCCCTAGTAATTCGTCAGTACAACCGCGAAGTCTGTTTTTCTGTAAAAAAAAGCTTGTACAGTCTCATATTCTTCTCTGATCTCAGATTCCTTCTCATTTTTCAGGTACTTATTTGTATGGATTTGATTGGTTTCAACTTTGACCAGGAGTTCAAATCACTCAGAGGGTTATAGAAAACCAGGAAGTACAGATAAGGTGTTTCGGCATAGTGTTTTGAAACTCTTCATTCGTATGCCCTTATGAGATCAGAGTGTAGAAAAAAAAGACCTTGTCGAAACTAATTCTCTTTTCTTAAGTGATTATAGTAATATAAATTGTTAATTGATAACGATGAATAAAAAAGGATACTTAATTAAATGTCATTGTCGTCATTTATGTCAACAGTGAAATTTTTCACAGAAATCGATACACTGTTTTCTAGAATTGTTTCCTCTTATTATATTTATTCTATATTTTTCTAAACTTTATTATAGCTTGATTCCACACAGTATTTTGGTACAAGTATGGAATTTTAAGCATGTGACATTGGTTGCCCAAATGTAGCCGGTGACCATTGATATCAGGTGTGCGTCGACAGGGAAACGAACCCCGGAGCATGTGCATCGTCGTCGAGCTTCCAAACTGCTGTGCCACCGACGCAGAGAGAGAGAGAAAAAAAAGACAGGGAAGGCGCAAGCAGTTTAGTTCTATGTGTATACTAAAATGTGAGTGGCTTTAGTGACAAATCTTCATTTTATTCTCTTTTCTTCAGTCCTTTACAGCTGATTTCATGATTGCCCGTAAACTTCTATTTCCTGTTAACACACGATCCCCTGCATATCAACCTTGAACCAAAGTCCAATTTGCCGTTTTATATTCGGCTTCCAATCAATAGTCTAGAGTTTTTGATATCATTCAGTGGTCTCCTCCAAGTGTGTTCTATCCATCTCAATTACATTCTATTTATTCGTTGGGTGATCGATTCTTAATTGGTCTATTGCCGCAGTTCATGTTGGTTATTGTTGTCATGAGGTGTGTCGAAATTTATGTCTGCATTCTTGATGAGATTAGCGTTGTAAAACTGATCAAAATTTCCACACACTCTCTCAACATTTGACTTGATATCATCTTTTGACAAGAAAATGAATGAACGAGGGCCAGCTGTTATGCAACAAGCATCAGTTATTGTTTATTTGATTGACGGAACCCAAATGCTCATCCTCAGCTGATATGTCGGGCGCTTCGACGATGTTTGATGATTAATATGAAATATTTTAGTGGAAGGTGACTTGTAGTAGAAACGTTTACTTTTTATTGGGACTAGTTGTTGTTGTCGTTCCCTTGGGTTCCTAGTGGAATATAGGGCTTCAACTGCATGTCTCCACTTGCTTCTGTCTTTTACTGTACTTTTAACCTGCATCCATGTTAGTCCATAATGTTTCAACTCCTCTTCACACGAACTCCTCCATGTCACTCTTGCACTGACGTCCCACTCGCTGCGTGCTTCCTTTTCGGCCTGGTTCCACTCGAGCAATGGCCTGACACGCACGCGATGCCACCCGGTGGCTTCCTCCGCCAGTCCGCAATCCGTCTCCACTTCCTACTGCATATTTGTTGGTTGGCGATTGGTTTGTTCTTGTTTTGTTTGTTCCTTCCCATAGTTTCTCGTTGGTGATTCTTGCCGGCCCGACCATCTGATTGATCTTTTAGTATAGAGCGATAGTTGACAGTTGTTGGTTGATAAAGTTCTGCAACAGGATGTTGGAAATATTCTTTGTGACCCGCCAAGCGCCAAGTTTCTGATCCGTATAGAGGAGTTGACTGAATTGACGTTGTTTGTATTGAAAATCCGATCGAATTTTGTTGCTGATGCTGGCTAAGTGACGAAGATTTCCAGATTAGATTGGTTTCAGGTTGATTAATGTGTTTCTCGCTTTCCCGATTCTCACTCGATTTGACATCGTCGTCCCTTCTGATAGCCTGTAGTTGAGACAATGCTCCCTAGATAAGTGAGTGAATAAAGTAACCTCTTTCAAATCCCTCCGGTTGATGGTGATCGGCGCTTGATGTTTCTGCTGTTGTAGTTGTTGGTTGGTTATTTTCATAACCTCCGTCTTGTGTATGTTCACTTGGAGTCCTGTCTTTGCTGCTTCTTCGACCAGCGATATATATCTGCAGGCCCCAATAGCTGATGATGTTTCCACTGAGACTCGAACCCAGTACAGTTACATCCAGCTAACGAGCCCTGAACAGAACAAAATGCCCAACTTGGATTCCTCTACTGGTTACCGCGAAATAAACTGCATCATGTCGATCTTTAGGCGTTATCGAAGCGTCTGTACTACGAGCAGATATCTGTGGAGAGGTCAAACATTCCACTACAATCAGTTAATGGGGAAATAAAAAATTGACTTCAACGTATACTAGGATGAAATTTATCTTTGTCGCATAGGGATCATTCACTATATTTACCCCTCACTCCATCAGCTCACTGGTCACCTCACTGATAACCAGTGCATCCTTTGGCTATAATTATCACTGCCAATACCACTTTGTCAGATGAATAATTGACACGGTAATTGTCTAAATATTGCCATAATTATTGCCCATCTTATTTGGGATAGTTGACCTTTATTTCACTTTTATTTAACACCCATAACACCATTAGTAACTTAGCAGTTTAAGGCTAGGCTAGATAATCTCAATGCAATGTACAATGAATGTCCACTTTTTATTTAATAAGGAACTATGTATACAAATTGACGGTGTGGCGATGAGGTCACCACTAGGACCCATTCTAGGCGACATTTTCCTTGCGAAACTAGAAAATGGGCCTTTGAAGAATGTTATGTTATTGATGAACTCGAATTCTGTCGTCCGTACATGGATGATACTTTTTTGATTATGAAAAATGAGAAGGAAGCAAAGAGCATCCTGGATAAATTTAACGAGGTACATCCTGCAATAAATTTTACTATTGAGAAAGCAAAAGACTCTAGTATTCCATTTTCAGACATCCTTATGACCAGAAAAGAGGATGGCACAATAAGAAGAAGTGCTTATAGAAAACCTGCATCAACAACTCAGTATACTCATTTTCTCAGCTTTTTTACCCTTGAAATACAAACGCAATTTGATAAAGGACTTGGTTCACAGAGCAAGAGCAATTTGCTCAGACGAATGTCTTGATGAAGAACTGAATAATATTAAACGGTTGCTGAGTGAAAACGGTTATCCTGAAAAGTTTATTGATAAGAATATGAATTTGAAACCAAAGAAGCCGAAGTTACCAACAGTTCCAAAAAGGCCTTATTCTTACAGGTGCAGTTCCTTGGGGACAACACTAGCGAGATACTAACACGGCGCATTAGAAATGCGGTTAAAAGAGCATTCCCTGCTGCCGAATCACTCTGTGTCTTCAAAACCGCATCTCTTCTGGGTTCGGGAGTAAAAGACAAACTGCCTAATTTCGCCTCTTCCACGTGTATCTACCAGTTTAACTGCTCCTTTGGAGGGACTCAGTTACATAGGCTGTACAATAAGGCGTGTTTCTCGTCAAATTCCCAAACATCACCCTGCATGGTGGCTAAGCAAAGGACAAACAAAATCTATTCGCAGCGCTATTCTGGTTCATCTTGTGGATACAGAACACGAGATTGATGTTAACCATGCTTGCAGGGTTATTTACCGCACACCTACGAATCTCAATTTCGCCTTAAGCGTTCGACTACTAAATATTGTTGAGGCTGTGGGGATTCATATTAACAAGCTTTATTTTGTGCATCCAAAAGAAGTTAGTTCAGACGCTGTCCCTACCTTGGCCATCTAGGCTTGAATGATCCAGAATTTTTGTGGAACTTTCCCAATTTTAGTTGATATTCTATTCGCCACTATATCTTTGTTATTATTATAATTTAAGCATCTTTAATGAACTGTAATTGCATTGGCCATACTTTACAAATCGATATTATTTTTAAGAAAACACTAATATTGTTATTGACTACTAATCTAGAATATTCTATGTATATAAACATGTATATAATTGTAGAGGCTGAAGGGGAATTTATCGAAAAGAATATTCTTTGCTCGATTATTTTGTGTTTTATCTGACTACTTTTTTAGTTGAAAATATTCCCATATCAAGAATTCTCCATGCTTAGACTGCACGTAAATTTATTTAGTTAAGTCATACGAGTCACTTAGAAGTAGTTATTGCGCAACTGTCGAAATATCACGCTTTGTTTGATACCTACTTAACAATCGATGAAATAACAATAAATGATAATCGAATGGACAGATGTCAACCAAATAAAAACTCTAACTTTTAAAGTACTTTCTCGATTAATTTATTACATCATTTAGTTTGGTATTCCCTAGATTAGCTTGAAGTATGTCAGTAATATTGGATCAAGGGAACTGTCCACAGCCACTCCCTTTTTGCGTACCCATCTTTTGCAAGGAAGTGAACATTTCTGTGCGGAAAGCTTTTTAACTTCAGTTGCCTCTTCCAGCGACATATTTGTTAATAAGGACTCAATGTCGAAAGCAAACCTATTCCCCTTCCTAATATATTGCTATTCTGAATCATATTAACATATTCTAAATTATCCTTTGGATTACAGATAGATAGAATTTTCCTGATGAGCCAAATCGTTTGTGCAGGCTCCCTATCGAATTTATGGCATAGTCAATATACGAAGTTAGTGTGTGTGTGTGTGTTCCAATTTTGTGTATTTTGGGAATGTGTGTGTTATTGAGTTAGTGTCTTTCAGAGATTTTTGTCAATACAAAAACTTTCTTGACACATTTGGTTGAGTACTTTAGTGCTTTTCTTCTCAACAGAGAAGTAATTATTGTCACTTAATAAGCTAAGGATCTTAGAAATATACTCTCGCCTGTTTAAGACGACCACATTGGAACCTTTATCAGGACTCAGTTACTGAGACAATTTGGCCGGTTTTTCAATTCATTTGTGGCTTCCTGACACTTCTCAGAAAGAACTATTACTACGATGCACCTTCAACGTGTGCTCTAGTTTCAACAAGGAAATATACAGGCAAGTAGATGAAGTAGCGACGGGTTTTCCCTTAGGATCCCTCCTAGCCGACTGCTTTATGGCTAGCTTAGAAAACAACCCCTTATCACCAACTATCAACGACCTCCATCTCTACAACAGATACATCGATGATACTGTCATTATTTGCGATGAGAATTGTGATTTAAAAAACCTACTTCAAATCTTCAATAACGCTCACCCAAACATCGACTTCACACTTGAGACTGAATTCGACGGAATGTTCCACTTCCTCAACGTCCATCTGGCGAGAAACGCCAACAACTCTCTGAAAAGGTTCATACACGAAAAGCCTACATGGAATGGACAATTCATCAACTTTGAAAGCTTAGTGCCCCTAAGCTGAAAGAGGAACCTGATATACGCTCTTTCCTCCAGGATTCGGAAGATATGCAACGAGGAATTGATTGAAGAAGAACTGCGTAATCTCCAAAAAACCCTGATGGAAAACGGTTTCCCACCCAGGTTCATGGACAAGAATCTCAAACCTAAGAAGACTTCCGAACAAGTCCAATCTATTGCAAAGAAAATACTTCTGATTAGTCTAGAATTCAAAGGTGATATTGAAGCAGATATCCCTCGTAAACGCCTCTCTAAATCGCTGAGGAAAACATACTTCGCCGCGAGCCTACGACTGACGTTTTCCTGCAAGAAACTGTTCAGCCAGAACGCGAAAGACAAGCTGTCGCATTGGGCCACCTCGACGTGCATATACCAGTTTACTTGGTCTTGTGGAGCTGAGTACGTTGGCCGTACCATGCGCCAACTTGAAAAACGCGCTCGTTAACACTACCCAGCCTGGCTAGTAAAAGGAGACCAAAAACGTGTATACAGTTCACTGACAGAACATCTGGTCAATTCAGTACACTCAGTGTCTTTCAAAAAATCCTTCAAAGCAGTATGCAAGATTCAATCAAACCTATCAAAGGGAGTGAAATTAAGACATCTGGGCATAGCTGGGGCGCCAGCTATCCAAAAGCTCAAACCCAGGCTTTTTATCCAAAAGAAATATGTCCAACCCCTGCCCCTGCCTTGTTTATTCATGTTACTTTTTTTAAGTTTTTCTTAATCCCTGTTTACACTACCATATTTTCATACCCGAACTTTGTGTTTATTTTGTCATTTCATCATTTCTACATATTCAATCCCTGATTGCATAAACAATTATTCATCACATTAGTTTTTATCCAAACATCCTGTCTATTTTGTTATTTCTACATTTCTAACCCCTGATTGCACAATATGTCAATTTTCTCAATAATTATGACTCTACTATCTTTGAGTTTTATCCGTCCCCCTGTTTATTATGGCATTTCAATTCCTAATTTTAATTTTTATTAATTTGACCCTTAGCTGGAAATTATTCTGGAACTTTCCCATCCATTTGATATAAATACACGAATGTACAGCTGTCTAGTTGATGACTTCGTCGAAAAGAAAATTTTCTTCACTTCAGTTGTCTTTTTAATAACTTCTCAGCGTATGAATCTCTGTGTGACTCTGAAATAACGGTTTACTATTTAGTTAAGTGTATCATCAATCAAGCTATCAGTCTGCCTCCTTTATCTTCGCTTAAACTGTCATTAAACTTATTTTAAAAAGCTTTACACTTTTGGTTGATTGAAATGATCATGTGTGAAGCAACTCACATCAACCAGTATGGCTATCTCAGATGATTTTGATGTGGTTTTGTTCTCTGAGCTGGATAGTTAATTTGCGAAGCTTTCATCATCCTACTGGGTGACATCTTCAGCGCATACTTCAAATTGAAGCTCAGAGAACAAAACTACATCAAAATCATCCACCTGAGCTGCAAATCTTCTCTGTCATATCTATCTCAGATGAACACCTCAAACAGGGCACACCACTGATGAGATCAACGGAAAACAAACGAAAAGGTAGCCAAGTGTTCAGATTGTATTGATCTCGCTAGGAAAGGCTATCGATCGATGTGGGTGGTACCTAACTACTTATTCATATCAGCCAATCAGTAGTATATGGTTTTATGCAATTACACTTACTTCTTAGGTTACAATTTATGGTGTCAGGCAGGTTATATGTATTTTCTTCTGGATAATTTCGGTTTCCGAAGAAAACTGTGATGAAGCTTTAATAACTAGGACTCTGCAAATTATGATCATATTTATAAAAAAAGTCCAGATCATCGTTGTTGCAAATTTTCAAAAATAATTTGGGCGCCAATTCAGGTTGAATAATTATAAAACTATTTGAAATGACAAGATTGGTTCTGCTTTCTTAAACAGGCTGGGATTATTTAAAAATAATTTTACAATGGGACCACATTTATTCAATTGAATCATTTGAACTACTTATAAGTAGGTAATGTATATTCATTAAAATATGATGCTCTGATACCTAACTATTTAACAATCCATTGGATTACACTGAATTAAATGATAAATCATACTCTTAAAGCTTCACAAGTAACGGAAATTCTATGACTCAAATCGTCACAAATATTCTCATTTCCGAGTATTAATGACGAAACTTCAGCAATAATGAAATTTCGATGTATCAATGTAAATTATTCAAAATAATCCCAATGTGATGAAGAAAAACAAACAAAATTTTTCTAAATGTTTCTTCATCTAAGCCACAGCTTCTTCGCCAGAATTATGCGGATTTTATTAATATCAAAATATATAGTCAAAACAAAATTACATTAATTGAAGTCAGTTCCTTTGAACGTCACTAGTAGTCGGTAGATATTTGTACCGATAGAAAAGATGTAAAGAGAGTCATCGCATATTTGTAATGACAAATATCAAATTATTATTGTGGTTATTTGTCTATATGTGTGTGTTCGTGTTGTTTGTTATGTGGAAAACATGTCAATTTCACATCGGTCATAATACAGGATTGAATATATATATATATATATATATATATATATATATATATATATATATATATATATTTCTCATCTGTTTTGCTTGATTAGAGTCTGTCATATAGGTGATAAGTCCATCCCTTCTCTCTTATTTACTACATTCGATGCGGTTAAAATATGCAAGGTCCAGAGGTCAGTCTTCCTTCGTGTGAATGAAAGCCTCTTCCTGGAATTCCAACATTGTCGAAATCGATCTTATGTCCTTTTTCTATGCCATGCATTGCTGTAGATATTTATTTTTTGACATTCCGGGGATCGAACGCCGGACCATGTGCATGGTCGAAGAGCGTCCTAACTGCTGTGCCACCAATACAGACGGAGATTTCGTGCACAACCTATGTTCATCTTTCACTTTTCTTTACGAACATATATCAGTTGAAGAATCATTGAAGACCAGGGAGAACTAACTGGACAGCTGCTTCATCCTACTATTTCAGGCTCTCAAGCAGTTTGTCCAAACAACGCCTACCCAAAATAAAATCCGGGACCTATAGATTACGAGACCAGACTCGTCTATCCTTTCAGTCACTTAAAATGTCCTGTGGGCATGTTCGATTACTTAAAGCTTCAATAATTCCCATTGTAGCATTAAGAACACAAAGCATTTGGTGAAGAGGGAGTCTTTTCAACGAATTCATTATCAAGCTGTACAATCCTATATGTATGGTTTTTAAGAAACTATATCCCGTGATAGAAGTGGATCAAAAGTGTGAACACATGAAATAATAATGGTATGACATGTAGCTTAAATATTTGTGATTATAATCATAGTTAAATGTCAAGTAGCAAAACAATCAATGTCATATATAGAATAATAAACAAGATAGGTGTTTAGATTTTTGAAAGGGGTCCATAATTATAGAATTAGTAGGTTAATATAAAACGTTACGTAATATGGTGTGAAACTTGATAACGTAGAATTCAACATCGTAGAAAATTTTTGAATTAGATTGACAAGTGGGAACAGTTCAAAGTGAGGATAGTAATTGTGATAATGATAATAATCGTAGTAATGAGGGAAAGGTACATAGCCTAACTAAACAAACAAAACAAATAAATGTCTATTCCTCCACGAACAAGGCAGAAGTAGGGATTGTACATACTTCTTTTGTACACGAAAATCTGCGGGTAATTCAAGTTTTACTTGCCTGCTAATCGTATTAATTTTACATCTCTTTCCAACGTCTAAACATCCCATGAACTATTATTATTTATTATTGTTCCCTTGGGTTCCTAGTGGAATATAGGGCTTCAGCTGCATGTCTACACTTGCTTCTGTCTTCCTTCTGCTGTACTTTTCACCTGCATCCATCTTAGTCCATACTGTCCATACTCCTCTTCACACGATCTCCTCCATGTCACTCTTGCACTGACGTCCCCCCACTCGCCGCTTCCCTTTCCGCCTGGTTCCACTCGAGCGATGACCTGACGCGCGAGCGATGTCACCCAGCGGCCTCCTCAGCCAGTGTCCAATCCATCCATCTCCACTTTCTCCTACATATTTGTTGGTTGGCGATTGGTTCTTGTTTTGTTTGTTACTTCCTTCCCATAGTTTCTTGTTGGTGATTGTTTCCCGCCCGGCCGGCCATCTGATCTTCAGTATAGAGCGATAGTTGACAGTTGTTGGTTGATAAAGGTAACGTCTGCAACAGGCTGTTGAAAATATTCTTTGTAACCCACCCGCCAAGTTTCTGATCCGTATACAAAAACTGACTGACTTGACGTTTGTATTGAAAATCCGACCGAATTTTGTTGTTGATGGTGGCTGAGTGACGAAGATTTCCAGATTAGATTGGTTTCAGGTTGGTGAATGTGTTAGTTACTCGCCTTCCTGATTCTCACTCGATTTGACATCCTCGTCCGTTCTGACTTCCTGTAGTTAAGACAATGCTCCCTAGATGATAAGCGAATGAAGTAACCTCTTTCAAATCCCTCCGGTTGATGGTGATTGGCGCTTGATGTTTCTGCTGTTGTAGTTGTTGGTTGGTTATTTTCATAACCAACTAATATATATATATATATATATATATATTGGTTGGAGGATTTTATCATGAGTTGACATCAGTTAGAGGACCACTGGAAAACCAGCTGGCAGTAGTGGATAGCCAACTGTTTCGTCATAGTTTCGGGCTCTTCATCAATGTGCACCCATTGCCAGGGCTCAAACCGAGGTTTTCCAAAGATTATCTGACTGATGTCAGCTCATGATAAAAACTTCTAACCAATAAAACAAAATCCCTACAAAACGGATACTTGAAAGTCGATCTGATGCTCACTAGCGACTGGTCCTACTCAGGTAGGTAGTTACTTGGGATTCTAGTGGGAAGCCGTTACCAGTAGGGTACGGTAGGTCGAAAGTGAGGACATTTACTCATCGAAGAAAACATTGAGAAATGGTTGCGTTATGTAGTGAACTGAGAGAAGTTAAACAATTCAGGGGCCACTAGATAGGGTCCCCGTGGCTGCTGAATGGTTTATGAGCTCGCCTTGTAGTCAGAAGGTTCTGGGTTCGAACCCTATCGATGAGTCCCGGAAAAGTACGAAACAGCTGTCTGTTATTACTTCCAGATTTTCCAATAGTTCTCTAACCACTGTCAGCTCATGTTGAAATCCTCAAACCAATTAAACATAAGTCCGCACAAGCCAAATCCTTGAAAATATTCTACATATGACTTTATTTATTTTACCACTTGATATTTAACTATGATCATAATCACAAACATTTTAAAATTAATTGATTAAAAATGCCCATTAAAATTTTTCAAAAAAATGGATACTGAACAAAGAGTACTCTTTTCGATAACCCCTTCATCATCAGGCTCCACCGTTATATATACACTATGGTGAATGAATGAATTAGTGTTATGAACAACATTAAAGTTGCTGTTTAAATAACATAGAATCAATAATATTGATAGATTACAGCTCAATATCATCAACATAAAATAAGCTGAAAGTCAGAAAAATTAGGAAAGATAATATTGCAAATTCATGAATTTATAGTCTCCACTGAAGGCCGGCCAGGGCAGTAGTAGTGGATGACTGGATTTACTTCTTTTGAACACAGAGCACTGGTTGTTAGAGGCGAATTGCAATAGCCACTGGTGTTTGGAGCATGCGGTGCTTTGATGGTGATTTTGGAAATTTATTAGGCACCTGGTAGATCATAGAGAAGGATTCTTTCACGCTGGCTTTGTGGCCAGTTTGCACCAGATGTTCCAATATCGAAATGTTAATGGTTTTCACTAAGCCTTTACTTAGCCATAGTGGGAGATGTTGTCAAGTGAGCACGAAGAATCAAGTTCCTAGAGCAACGGCCAATATGACCCGCCCCATAATTACATTTCATACGACAACAATTATTATTATTTTACGTATTCACACCTTCCATTGAATTCCCGCACCCAATGTAATTGCTTAAAAACCAAATATATCTACGACTGTACAGCCTGATAATAAATTCGTTGAAAACAGTCTCTCTTCACTGAAGATATATTGTGTTCGCAAATGAAACTTGAAAATTACTTTAGAAAACAGAAAGATTGAACAGTGAAGAAATATTTACTTTTCAATTAGATCCTCATCACCCTCTGTGGCTCTACTCTAATATGACACGTATAGCATTTTTATTATTACAATACACAACAGTTTACCAATCATCAAGTGGCACTGATATGTTTGTTAACAATAATTAGTCAGTCAGTGTCAAAATGTCAATGGGCAGTGGGGCGATAATTAACGAAGAAAATCAATACACACACAATTGAAAGGTAGAAATGGTTAGAATAAATTAATTTTACAAGGATAACACGTAATTAAAGATGAAGTAGTCAGAAAAAATAATAAAATAATTTGGACAATTATAATTTTTATAATTTTAAAGGTTTACGGGGAGGGGGGCGAAGTAGTCTGGTTTATACATTCATGTAACGATGGCCAAGGAAGGTAAGGAAAGTGGCTGTACAAATTTCTTCTGAACACACAAGTTTGGCTTCTTCTGGTGGATTCTTATTGCTTCAGCAGTCTGTAGAAGACGAACTCGTAGAACAAAATTAAGATTAGTAGTAATGCGATAGGTAATTTTAAATGCTGTATTAACATCAATCTTATGCTCAGTATCAACGAGGTGGGCTAAAATAGAGCTACGAATAGATCTTGTTTGTCCCTTGCTTAATCATGTTGGATGATGTTCGGAAATACGATGATGAACCTGCCTAATTGTACGCCCAATGTAGCTGGCTCCGCGGCCGCAGTCAAACTGGTAGATACATACAGAGAAGGAGAAGGAGGCAAATTTAGGTAGTTTATCCTTATTTCTTGAACGTAGAACGTATTTTTCTGACTACTTCATCTTTAATTACGTGTTATCCTTGTAAAATTAACTTATTCTAACCATTTCTACCTTTCAATTGTGTGTGTATTGATTTTCTTCGTTAATTATCACCCCACTGCTTGACATTTTGACACTGACTGACTAATTATGGTTAACAAACATATCAGTGCCACTTGATGATTGGTAAACTGCTGTGTATTGTAATAATAAAAATGCTATACGTGTCATATTAGAGTAGAGCCACAGAGGGTGATGAGGATCTAATTGAAACGTAAATATTTCTTCACTCAATCTTTCTGTTTCCTAAATGTCTAAATGGGGATTATTTTTCTATATTTTTACGAGTTGATCAAGGATTGATATAAGTTAGAGAACCATTGAAAACCAGTACTGGAGTACTGGACAGCTGCTGTTTCATCCTAGTTTGGGAATCATCGGAAGTACGCACCCACTGCCAGGATTCGAACCCAGGACCTTCCGGTTACAAGGCCAGCAAGCTCGTATAACATTCAGCCACTGGGACCCGAATCAACACCCAGTTCATGAATTCTAACTTCTACCAATTCGTGATTTAGCTCGACCCCAACCATTGTCGTTGGTGGAACATCCATCCACATACGTGACATCTAATTGGACCTCACTGGTCTTGACTTCTCACTAGACCTTACTCCAGGAAACTCCGTCCATCCTGTAGCAAGTCATTAGCGAGCATCAGATCAATTTTCTATAATTTGGTTTGTAAGGGTTGAATTACTTTAAACTCATCATGTTATTCAATATATGGCAGAAGAATATTCCAATTTCAAGTAACTTTGTTTATTTTACAGGGGATTTTCTTCTTGGTTTATACATAGGCATATATATCTATATATACAAAAAGTAGTTCGATTAAAATGTGTGTGTGGGTGGGGGATTTGAGGGGCACCTGTTGAAATTTTTTAAATAAAAATACTAAATCCCTTGGACAATTTTGTTCATTTCTAATATACAATTGCTCATTCAATTGTGAAGGAGTTGATTAAAACAAACGATAAATCATAATGAAGGGTATTATGAAGAAATTGATCAAATGCTTATTCAAACCTGATCGATACGCTGATAACTAAAAGTTTTTAAAAAAAAACCAAAAACAAGACATAGATATTAATAATAAATTAAATTTGATTAAAAATATTCATTGAAAAACTCGAAAAAATGAGACCGGTGAACAAAGAATATTCTTTTCAGTATCGGTTTGTCAGAGATTTCGATTTGATTGCTTACAGGAATTTATCATGAGTTGACATCGGTTAAAGAAACATTGGACAACCAACTGGAAGTGTAACAACAGAAGACAAGGGCCAGGCAACAGATCGTTTTATTATGAAAATCAACACGTATTTATACATATTTCACATACATTATTATAGCTTATGCAAGTACACAAGCGCAGTCATCTGATTGGTTGTTTATCAGAAGTTAGGCAGACAAACGCAGGCTTCTGATTGGTTGTTTCGGGATTCCTCGACAAATAGAGTTCTCTATCTGCGAATCATATTTTGCCACGTTAACTTTGCTGTGATTGGTTGTTGAATCAGCCTTGCTCATATTTTCTCACGGCCTGCTCTCACCACAGAAGTAGTGGACAGTTGTGGCTTATTAGTCTACCAAGTCACTAGCCTTGTAACTAGAAGGTTCTGGGTTCGAACTCCTAGCCGTGGGTGCACACTAATGAAGAGTCCCAAACTAGACGGACGAAAGAACTAGCTGTTCAGTACTCCCTGTTGGTTTTCCAATGGTTCTCTAATTGATGTGAGCTCGTGATGAAATCCTGTAACGAATATTCTTTCTGATGAGTTATTCTTCATCAGGTTTTACAGTTATATCTCCATAATAAATAAAGGATTGATAACTAGACAAAGATTGAACGGTGCTGTGGTTAAACAGACTTTTTATGCAGCTAATATCATAATAATAGAGAATGTAAAGCCATGCTTAACTGTATTGCATGTTGTTGTAATGTATTGTTGTTGTCGCTTTTTGCTCTTATCGCTGTGAATTATTTTCCTTTTGCTGGTGTTATTCTGATTGTTTTATCTCTTGTTTTCCAATTTTAAGGGGACCAACCCAAAAGGTCGCTTCTCTCTAAACTTTATCTTAATGTAACAATTCCTTTCTCAGGCGTGAGACTAGCAACCCCACCCTGTAAACAAAGCTGCTACAGAAACTTCAGTCCGATGAATCTCTTTGCGCCAAAAGAAAAAATCTGTGTGGGGACATGGAAAGTCTGAACTATGTACGAGATTGCAAAAGCTGCTCAGATCGCAAACGAGATGAAAAGATACGGAATCCAAGTACTGGGAATATGTGAAAGCAGATGGAACGGGAATGCACTCAGCAAACTGTCAACAGACAACTACAGGCAGCAATGGACAATACTCCAGCTGGCGACATTAAAATACTAATAGGAGACATGAACGCCAAACTGGGACCAGACAACACAGGAAGGGAACTCACCATGGGTAGAGAAGCTCTAGGAGAAATGAATGAAAATGGAGAACTCTTAGCCGACTTCTGCGCCTTCAACGAACTAGTGATTGGTGGTAGCGTATACAAACACAAAGATATCCACAAGGCTACATGGGTGTCACCAGATGGGCAAACCAAAAACCAAATCGACTTCATCTCAATGGTGCTCAAGGAAGTGGAGGCGCAGCCTACTGGACACAAAAGTAAGAAGAGGGGCAGACGTTGGCTCAGACCACTATCTGGTACAAGGGACAATCCAAATCAAATTAAAAGCTTTCAGGGAAACAGGAGCTGCAGATAGACCACAAGCCAAGTTCAACACTCAAAAGCTGAAGGACCAGGCTACAAAGGACATCTTCATTACAAGCGTAAGGAACAAGTCCGAGACACAAATCAACACTAGCGAAGAGGTTGGCGTCTAAAAGCACTGGGACAACTTGAAAACGGTGTGGAGTCAAACCTGCATGGAAGTCCTAGGCAGAAAGAAGAGGCAGGACAAATAGCGGCTCACTACGGACACTTGGAAACCAATAGAAGAGAGAAGGATAGTGAAACAAAAGATTATCCAGTGCAACGACGAGCAACAAAAACAGGAGTTGAATTCAAGCTACTATACACTGAACAAAAGAATAAAGGAGAGTGCCAGGGAAGACAAAGGAAAATATTATGAAACCATGGAAAGTGAAGCAGAACAAGCTGCAGGCAAAGGAGACCTCGCCACACCCTACCAAACAACTAGGCACCTATCGGGCAAAAGTTCGACACAGATTCAGCCAATAAAGGATGACAATGGAAAGTCAATCACCTAAGAGGTGGGACAAAGAAAACACTGGGCTGAACACTTCAAAAGACTTCTAAATCGACCACCACCTACAACACGCCCAACAATACCAACAACGGAAGCAGAACTACCAGTGAACATCGACCCTCCGACGAAATCAGAGATCCTGAATGCAACCAAGATGCTAAAAGCCGGAGAAGCAGCAGGACCAGATGGAATCCCAGTAGAAGCATTGAAAATGGACCCAGAAACAACAGCGGACTTGATGACACCACTGACACCACTACTGGAGAAGGTGTGGAAAGAGAGCAAAGTGCCCGAGGATTGGAAGAAAGGATACTTATTCAAACTACCAAAGAAAGGAGACTTAAGTCAATGTAAAAACTGGCGCGGAATTATGCTTCTGTCCATTCCAAGCAAAATACTAAGCCGCATCATCCTGCAGAGAATCAAACAAGCCAAACTGGATGAAAAACTTCGACCGGAACAGGACGGATTCAGGAGAAACAAATCACGTATTGATCAAATCGCCACTCTACGAATCCTCATTAAACAAAGCTTGGAATGGCATTCACCTCTCTATCTCAACTTCATCGACTTTGAAAAGGCCTTCGACAGTGTCGATCGAGAGGTCATTTGCAAACTACTTCACTACTACCAAAGGGGGGCCATCGACAATTATACATCTCATCCAACAGTTATACGACAATGCTGCATGCCATGTAATCCACAATGGGAAACCTACGGAAGCCTTCGGAGTAAGGACGGGAGTGAGGCAAGGCTGCCTATTATCACCAATGATTTTCCTGATTGCAGTAGATTGGATAATGCGACAGACAGCGGTGGATAGTGAGGAAACAGGCATAAAATGGACTCACAGAAAAAACTTGGAGGATCTGGACTTTGCTGATGATATATGTCTGATTTCCCACACACTGGAAGATATGCAAGTGAAAAGCAACAAGTTGGCAGAAGAAGCATCCAAAGAAGATAGGACTTCAGGTGAACATAGATAAAACAGAGGTGATGAAGATTCCTGACTAACACCAACAGCAACAACAACAACAGTTAACAATCAGAATAAACGGGAAGAACCTGAAAGAAACAACCTCCTTTACCTACCTAACTACCTACCGGGGAAGCATCGTTTCAAACTACAGGCGGATGGGCCGATGAGGATTTCAAAGCGAGGATCGGGAAAGCAAGACAAGCTTTCATTACTCTCAAGCCTGTGTGAAGATCAACAGCACTCAGCATAAAAATCGAAATAAGATCCGGATTTTCAACTTCAATGTGAAGTCAGTGCTACTACACAGATCAGAGACAAGCCGCTTTACTAAGGTCACTTCGAACAAACTACACATCTTCATCAACAGCTGTCTTTGCTCAATACTACTCAAGATCAGATGGCCGACCAGAAAAGATCAGCAACAGGAATCTCTGGCAATGAGCGAACCAACCCAGCAGGAAGTATTTGTGCAACAAATATGGAGGAAGAAATGGAGGTGGATTGGCCATACTCTGAGAAAACAAACCACCAAGTGATATCACACGCCAGGCCGTTACTCGAATGGAACTCGAATGGGAAGCGGTAGGTTGATCTTCAGCGAGAGGGTGACGTTGAGGAGGTCCTGCAAAGAAGAGATGAAAGCATGTGGGCACACGTGGAGCCAGGTGAAAACGTTGGCAGAGAACCGAAGGCAATGGTGACGTGAGGCTGAAGCCCTATGTTCCTCTAGGAATTAAAGGAAACAATAATAATATTATAATAATAGGTTCTGAGTGTAGCATAATGCTTCAGCAGCACATCTGTACTTTCTCCTATTCTCTGTGGTCCTCTTCATCTGGCACTCTGGTCACCCATAGTCTCTAATCACTTCTTTGCACAATCTCCTCCATGTCACCCTTGGATCAAAACCCAACTCGTCGTTTCCCAATCGAGTGAAGACTTGGTGTTCGATGTCACTCGACTGTCTCCTCAGTGTATGTTGGATTCATCTCTATTTTCTTCCGCGTATTTGTTCTTGACCTGGTACGGAACTCATAAATTTATAAATGTTGTATTATATCACACCATTTAGGTATGATCATTCATCCCATGTGTATAACGTCCCCCACTCCTTATAATGGCACATTATAAGCAAACATTTGATTCTTAAGTTTAATTGTATGGAGGATTTAATCATGAGCTGACATCAGTTAGAGAACCACTGGAAAACCTGGGAGTACTAGACAGCTGTTTCGTCCTAGTTTGGGACTCCTCAGCAGTACGCACCCACCGGGGTTTAAGTTTAATTATCTTTCTTGCCTTTTATTGACTGAAACAAAAATTTTTAGCTTCTGTCGACATGTCGGTGCTCCTAATACGGATGGATATTGGTATTAGATGGTTGGAGGCAATCGGCCACAGGAAGCCTTGGACCTAGGTATCATGCTGGTCGGAACTCGCCAGCAAGGCATATATCTGCAACATCGAAGGAATTGATGTCCCCTCTGACTGACAGAATTCAGTCTACATCAAAGATAGGACTAGACAAACAAACACACACATTACACTAGTTACTGACTAGTGTTCTATCAAAAACACCCTATACAGTCTTACAGGAGGTTAATCGCGAGCCTGAATAGCTCAGTGGTAACGTCTCTGACTGCAGCATTGGGTGACGCGGGTTTGAATCTCAGAAGCGACATGAGTTCCTTCAAGGCAGTTGCAGGTATGCCTTGCTGACAAGTGCCAACTAGCACGAAAC
Source organism: Trichobilharzia regenti (assembly GCA_944472135.2). Classification (NCBI taxonomy): domain Eukaryota; kingdom Metazoa; phylum Platyhelminthes; class Trematoda; order Strigeidida; family Schistosomatidae; genus Trichobilharzia; species Trichobilharzia regenti. Next base: position 30,928,317 of record OX235268.1, read on the forward strand.
CTAGGTCAAAGGCTTCCTGTAACCGATTGCCTCCAAATATATAGTACGAAACGACAACTTATCCACCCAAATAGTTTAGTTGATAACACATCGGCGCATGAAACTATAGGTACTGGGTACGAGTCTCAGTAAGTAGACCATCACTAACTGGGGAATGGAGGTACGTCCAGTTGACGAGTCCCTAAGATAAGACGAAGTGCGCCTCCTTGATCCCACTGCTAACTACTATCAGCCAAATAACGGACATTTTTATTTTCTTAATTAATCCGTAACACTTGAAAACCAATGAGATGCTCACTGGCGACTGGCCCTATTCAGGTAGGTAGTTACCTGGGTTCCAGTGGAAAGTCGTGACCAGTAGGGTGCAGCAGGTTGGGTGTGAGGACAAATACTCGCCGAAGACATTGGCTAGCGGTCGCGCTATGTCGTGAATTGGCAGAAGTTAGAATCCAAGGACCATTGGATCGAGTCCCAGTGGCTTAATTGTCCACGAACTACCTCGCCTTGTAACCAGAAGATCCTGGGTTCGAATCCCGGTGGGTGCGTACTGCTGAAGAGTCCCAAACTAGGACGAAACAGCTGTCCAGTACTCCCAGGTTTTCCAATGGTTCTCTAACTAATGTCAGCTCATGATGAAATCCTGAAACCAATCAAATCCCTACAAACCAACACTTGATAAACCGTTACTATTCACTTACCCACTGACAGGCATATACACGTAATCTTCTACTCCACTTCCTCTCATCGTTTTTCTTATTATTATTATTCATCCATAGGAAGTTTTTTGAAATCAGTGTGAATAAATTTCAGTTTGATTATGAGTCATGAGCATTCACTACTATATATATATGGTAGGGAAGACCCCCAACATATTGCAGACAACTCGCAAAATATTGCTTTGTACAGCTACTATTCAAACAAGCCTCAAGGAGAATAGTCGTATTCATTATAACTCGCCGGATCATTGAGACAGAGAAGCTGGATGACATCAGAGAGAAAACCTGAGACTATGACTACACGTAAAAAGCCTCTATTTATTAAGTCACAAGTTAATGGTGACTTATCAAGTGAGATTTTATTCCGAAGACTTTTCAAGAGTATACGAAGAACGTTTTACGCAGCATAACTATGTTTGTCATTCTCATGGCCGACGAATGATTGGGACGCAAAAGAAGGATAGGCTGGTAGATAGTTTTGCCACATATATGTGCATTTATCAATTCAACTGCACCAGCGGTGACAGTTATGTTGGGCGTACTACGAGACAGCTTAGTCAACCAGTGTGTTACTGAACATCTCCCATCGTGGTGGTTTGGCAAGGGACAGACGAAAACAATCCGTAGCTCAATTTTGTCACATTTTATTGATAATGGTCATGTAGTGCAGAAAACGAGAACCTTCAAAGTAATCCATCGTATCCCATCGAATCTTTCCAATAGACTTCGTATTCGTCTATTGCACCCACACAGCTGAGGCGGGCGATAGGCATTCGAACTATTAAACCTAAACTATGCCTTCATTCAAAAGAAGTTTGTGCAGCCATCATCCCTCCTTTGTTGACCTATTAATACCTAACCAACTGATGACTTCTCCACCACCACACCTTATTTGTGGTGGCACAGCGGTTAGGACTCTCGCCGACCATGCACATGACCGACTCACACTTAATATCAATGATCGGCCTGCAAAATTTGGGCTACCGATATCAAATGCTGAAAACCTCATACTTGTACCAAAAATACAGTGTGAAATCAAGCTATAATCAAAATTTTTAAAAAATTAATTAAAATTCTTATCATCCCTTAATCTTATCACATCTTTGTTAAAAACTTGTTTCATTTACCTTCCTTACAATCTAGCATTACTTAATCGGTCCATTTGTTTGTTGAATCAAGCTGTTTTTCGTTATTCGTGTTATCACAGATCGCCTCACTTTTTCATCCTCATATATATGCATAATATACTCGTTGTTATTTATCTGTTCGTGTGTACCTCTTGCAATTTTGATTTCATTGGTTCGATGTTACTTAAAAGGCACATTATAATGATGTCAGCAACAATTATTCCTTAACTGATAAGGATGCGTAACTTTAGAACCCGATGAAGAAATTATCAAAAAGAACATATTATTTTAGAGTGCAGAAAGTTGAAAAGATACCGAATGAATAAGATTTATTAAAGGACGTCTTTCGTAATTCAAGAAGTTATCAAATGAATTTTCTAACAGTTGTCGAGTGTTTATGGTATTTAATTGAATTTTCGATTTCCCCGTCGATTGATTGGACCGAAGTGCTCGGTCCCAGGTTGACATGTCGGCTTCTTGTGCAGATGCCTCGACAGTGTCTGGGCATGTAATTAGAATTTAATTGGTGGATGGTGACTAGCAGTGGAATCCAGGATAATGGGCATTTCGTCCTATTTGGGACTCGTCAGCTATCTGGATGCGCCTGCATTAATATGACCCGTTGTACAAGAGGTGATTGTCGTGTCCCAAGTGGTCTATTGGGTAACGCTTTGGTGTTTGAAACTATGGGCACTGGGTTCGAGCCTCGGTAAGAACATCATCACTCACTGCGGAGTGCAGGTACATCCAGATGATGAGTCCCAAATAAGACGAAATGCGCATCCTAGGTTGATTCCGCTACTGGTCACCATCCACCAATTAAATTGTTATGTTCCCTGAGTTGGATGGTTTCACTGTCATCCTAGACAATAATAATCAAAACTTTGAAATTAAATCATTCAGACCAGCAACAAAAGAAACCTCCATCTGAAATATAAATCTTCTTCAATATTTAACAATATATGTTCGAATTTTACACAACCATGAATGATTGCGGACTGACATCAGTTAGACGACGGCTTAAAATCAGGTGGTACTGGATAGTTAGTTAGCTGTTTCATCCTGGTGTTTGAGACTTTTCGGCAGTATGCATTCCATTTGCATCCCCAGTGAGACATACAGCTTCAAAATTCAAAGTTCAAATAACACTCGTGTTGTTTTGTTTTACGAGACGGAGTTGCTAGCCTCACCCTCAACCTTCTTACATTTCCGGAGTTTCCTACAGTCTAGTAAACTAGGTGAGGTTTAAAAGTGCATCATCCGGGAATCGAACCCGGATCTATGACATGGTTAGCAGGCATTTTACCCTTAAACCACTTTGTTTTAACAAAATCTGTTTACTTACTGTTGCGTAATAATTGCATAATTCCCCTTGACAACATTCTACACATCTCCAGTCCATATACCATTCACGTTGACAAGTTTTCCCAGCAATCTTCTTTTGTCTTTCACATTCTTCTGTTGAAATACACGCTTTCCATAAGAAATGAGTACGATCACCCATAGGTGACCAGTATGGTGGAACTGTAAGTCAATAGTGAAGTTAAAAATCATAAGGACTATTAACCACTTTAAAATATAAAAACTGAAACAACTGGTTCCTTTTGTCAGCTTTAGCATAGAAAGAATGATGGTACGAACTGATTTTATTTCGTGGATTCTCTGTCTTCAACTGCCTACATCCTAAACAAAATCAATTATAAATTACAAAATGGCGTCTGAACATTCTTTTCACAATGACTTAGAGTTATAGATAGAAAGTATAGGTAACATAATTCCAAAGATGATTTAAGTATGATGAGAACTGTCTGCAAGCCAAAATTGTATACAACAATCTACGCCAAGGTTTACGTCCCTAATCGGGGTTAGGAGAGAAAACACGAACAAAGCTTAACCTTGAGGAACTCAACAACCAATCACAGCAGCACAAACCATTGCTCATAATCATATCAAGTCACTTACTCACACAACCTTTTTTACTTTATTTATATACATGAGTGGAATTGATGATTAGATATTGGAATAAAAATCATTATAGGATAATGTACATCTAGAATTATTAATATGATGTGTTATTGACCAATTGCAATCAGATGGGAAATAAAACGAGTGTTTTTACAGTCATAATGTTATTTCTTAGAATGTTGTGATGTGTTTGAATTGAAATAGAATTTTGTGATTATTTACTATCCTCTTCTGATTTGACCGGCTGTAATAATATCTTCCATATTTCTGGTATTTGCAATGAGTCATTTCTGTTGCATGTGTTGGGTGTAGACTCGATGAACAAGGATTCAGTAATCAACCTCTCTCTCCACCTACCTATATTACTTTTTAGAATTTCAACCCTCTTTCACCCTATTGTGTGGTTGTGTGTTAATGCATGTAGTGCAATAGCTGAGCTTTTTTCTAAATTACTTATCTTTTCAGGGTCAACCATTCTTACCTTAGCTAAATTCTTATATTCTGACAATCTGAATACCCCTGACCTACTAGTTTGACCTATGTAGTTGACCTCACAGTCATTGCAGGGTATTTTGTAAATTATATTATTTTGTCTAATTGGGTCCAGCGGATCCGTCAACCTACAGAGCTTGTCCCTGAGTGAGTTTGTAGGAGGGTTTGAATGCCACCCTAATTCCTGCTTTATTAAGAATCCTACGTAGGGCCTCAGATGTCCCCTCTTTATATGGTATAACAGTAAGTGACTTATATTCTCTCTTACTTATGTTATCATCACTAGTTCCACAATTATTTTTCTTTTGTTTTTGGCCTTTACTGATCTTCCTAATGAATTTATAGGATAGTTATTCAACACCAACGCTTCTTCTATCTGTTTTATTTCATCATTTAGGTCTTTTTTGTGCTACTTAGTGCCATTGCTCGCTCGGTTTGTTAAACACTTAACTAAGCTTGCCTTGACAGTTAACGGATGAGACGAATTAAAGTCTAAATATCTATTAGAATGCGTTGGCTTTCTATAAACACTAGTGTGTAGTTTGCCTTCTTCTATTCGTTTTATTTTACAATCTAACATCACAGCTAATTCTCCTTGTTCGTTTTCTGATTCAAATGTGAATTTTACTCCTTCTGCTTGTGAGTTTATTTGTGTTAAGAAGCTAAAGATATGTTCTGTTTTTAACACTGTGAGTAAAAGTGTCATCCACATATCTCCACTATATTTTTGGAGTAGGATTAAATGTATTGAGAGTACTATTTTCCCAGCTGTCCATAAATATGTCTGCTACGATAGGGGATATTGGTGATCCCATTGCTAAACCTTCTGTTTGTCTATATGTTTTGCCTTGGAATTAAAAGATAGTAGATGTGAGGCATAACTAAATTCTTAAAATAATTTCTTTAATGGGCAGCTTTGTCCTATGATTGAGTTCATGATCCGCACTCGTCGTATTTCCCATCTAATTTTAATTGATTAATAACACTCGTATTATTATTTCTGAATGTACATTATCTCTCATTAATTGTTATTCAATTGTCTAAGCAATTTTACCCGTGTATATAAATGAAAGAAAAACGTTGTGTGAGTAACTTGATATGATTATGAGCAATAGTTTGTGCTCGAAACGTTATCAGTTAATAATACTGTGTAACTCTGTGTGATTTATCAAAATAAAATCATATCCATAATGGAGTTATACTCTACCACAGTGTCCAAGTTTTTTTTACTTATATCAATCAAAGCAGACTTAACGTGGGCAGAAACGATTCACAGACGGGACTGTCTAAAAGAACGGCCACAAAGAGAATGACAGAATAACCTTCAGCAAAAAAAACAACCAATCAGAAGACCTTGTTTCTCCACTAACAACAATGATTAGTAATGTGCATAATAAACCTATAAATATCTGTTGATTTTCTCAACAAACGATCTGTTGCCTGGCCGGTGTCTTCTATTGTTACTTAAGTAAACGAATTATTCAGTGTCAAAAAGGGTAACTATCTATAGAATAATTAGACAAGGGGGTAAGTGCAGTTCAGATTTCCTTTAGAAACAAGGATAGAGACTAAAGACAAAATATGGAGTCGAACAACAAAGTGGAATTTATCCATATTATAATGGAGAGTTCATAAGGGTAGGGATGAATATTAAAGTAAAATTATAAAACAGACAAAATATCTTAATAGATCCAGGAACTTAATAGTGAGTTCAACTCAGTCAGTGAGTGGAAATCAAAATTGAGAAGAATAGTACACAACAGCAGAAAACACAAAAGCACATGAGGAGATGCCACAGCTAGTTCACGAGGATTAGCTGGCGTAGGGATAGCTTTGAGTACTAGGGCAGAAAATACACTGCTTGACTGGATCCCGGTAGATAGCCGAATGTGTGCTGTCCGTCTGAACGGGTCAGTAGAAAGGAGGAAGGACTGCACTACTCGCCGATGCCTTTTCGTAATCTCCGCCTACGCCCCCACTGACTGCAGTTCGGATGAAACGAAGGATGAGTTCTACCAAAAGCTGTCTAGTTTGGTGCGAAAGGCTAAACGCTCAGACAAAGTCGTTCTAGCTGGTGACTTTAACGCTCAAGTAGGGAAATTGTGTCAATCTGAGAAGGATGTCGGTGGCACCTATGGAGTTCCGTGCCAGCGAACCGACAACGGTGACCGTCTCCTACAGTTCTGATCTGATAATCATTTGTTTCTTGTGAGCACTAACTTCAAACACAAGGAGAGACACTGTTTGACTTGGAGACCCCCTTCATCAAACCAACGCTGGACACAAATAGACCACATAGCAATAAGCTATCGTTGGCGTGGGTCGGTAGGAGATTGTCGCTCCTTCTGGAACACGTGTGTAGATACCGACCATGCACTGGTCCGCGCTCGGGTGTGCTTACGACTGAACGGACGTAGGAAACAGCTGGCGGTAAAACCATCACGTCCCCAGCTCGATCAGGAAACTAAATCCGTATTTCAGGAAGAACTAGCTAAACAGATATCTGAGTTCGACAGCTATGCTCACCCTGAAGATGCTTGGAAAAATATCCAGGCAGCCATAGATACAGCTGTAAAATCTGTGAATAAGTTAAACCCAAAGGTGAGTAAAAACCACTGAATCTCCACCGCCTCATCCGAACTGATAGATGCTAGAAGACTTATTCCGGCGAGCTCCGAATTCAATGAGGAGCGAAAGCTGCACAAAAGGAAACTTACGGAAAGTCTCCGCAAGGACCGTGAACAGTGGTGGCTGACAAAAGCCAAAGAGATGGAGAAAGCTTTGAGGATAGGCAACTCTTTAGACTCATCAGGGAAACGGGTGGGAGAAAACAAATCATCAGTGAAACAATCTCGGAAAAAAGTGGCACTATAATTAGCTCCCAGTATAGACGACTGGATCGTTGGAAAGAGCATTATGAGGAAGGACTGATAGTGGTAGTGGTATGAAGAGCGCGATTCAAAATTGGGGACCCCTTTGGATGTGAAGGTTAACTGGTTAAGCCTTTGTATTGTTTAAGGATTTTTCTATCCATCTCATGATCTGTTTTTGTTTATATGTATGTATATAAGCCACTATCTCTTTTTGTAAAGAAATTTCTTCCCCCTCCAGAAGTAATTTCACAGCTGTTCCCCTTTTTTTCCTTTCTTCTTATTTTCTATGTCTAGTGAAGTTCAATATGTGATATTAAGTAATATAGCCAGTTTAACAATTGAACATCGTAATCTCTTTGAACCGTATCTACGTACATTTTTCGTCTATTCAACTGATTCACTACAAGTGAAATTATTAAAGTTGGAAATTCTTAGCAGTTTAATCACTGAAACATCAAGTTCTGTTATTCTACGTGAATTTCAGGTGAGTTTCATGTAGTTGTTGTTGTTGCTCTTGTTGTTCTTGTTCTTATTTTTGTGTCTACTTCATTTTACCATTCTTACCATTCATTCCTAACGTTCCGGATGGGGGAACATATCCCCAGTGCCCTTGACTCTCTGATGTCACTTTCTGAACTGGTCCCATGACTCTGCATATGCTTCTGTTTCCTTCCTCCTGACATGATCCGCCCTATATCGCTCTCTGATCAGCGCCTATACAGGTTGTACTTAAAAATTTCCAACACCTCCCTGAATGGGATATAGACACAGGTCCTCCATCCCTAACTCAGGTTACTAAAGCTGTCACTAATCTGAAACAAGGCAAAGCAGCAGGACCTGATGGAATGACTCCAGAAGTGTTTAAGTACGGTGGAGACAGTTTACTGTTTGCATTAACTGAGGTACTAGGAAGCGTCTGGGAATCAGAAGAAGTCTCATCGGGTTGGTGTAAGTCACTGATTATCCCGATATACACGAAGGGAGACAAGTCTTCCTGTGATAATCACAGAGGGATTAGCTTGACTAATATAGTATCTAAAGTCTTAGGCTCAATAATCATGCGTAAACTGAGTGGTGCTCGGGAGGCACAAACACGAGAGAGCCGGGCAGGCTTTAGACCAGGAAGAGGGTGTATTGATCATATCTTCACCCTCCGACAGATTCTGGAACATAGGCACTCCTACCGGCGTCCAACAGTCATTATATTTCTGGCCTAAAGGCAGCATTCGACTCTGTCGATCGGGAAGTTCTCTGGAGATGCTTGGCTGTAAAGGGAATTCCGAGAAAATATATTGCACTGATTAAGGCACTCACTCTACTCGAACTCAAGCAGCCAGGTGAGGGCTTACAGCGAGCTGTCATCTGAACTGATGACGACCAGTGGTGTCCTTCAAGGATGCCCATTATCTCCTTTTCTATTCAACTTCATCATAGATGTGTTAATTGACTTAACCCTAAGTGACTTCAGCGACTCAGGGATTGACTTGCTACCGGGGAATAATCTCGTTGACTTAGAATATGCAGACGATATAGTCCTTCTAGGCGAAGACGCTGACAAAATGCAGAGTCTTCTAAACACCTTGAGCCGCAATCTACGAATGTTTGGCATGCGATTCGCTCCCGCCAAATGCAAGATGGTGTTACAGAACTGGACTACATCGACGCCTAGTTTAAAAATAGGAAGTGAAGTGGTAGAGCACGTTGACCGCTTCACTTATTTGGGAAGTACAATCAGCCAACGCCAACGGGTTGATCTCTGACGAAATCTCAGCACGAATACAGGGGGCTCGTTTCGCATTTGCCAGTTTACGCCGACTCTGGCGTAGACGAGATGTTCGACTATCGACCAAAGGGCGGGTGTACTGCTCATCAGTCCGCTCCGTCCTCCTTTATGGTTGTGAGCGACACCTCGTCACTGAGAGTGGAAGACATGAAAAGATTGGCTAGCTGTCTTTGATCATAGGTGCCTGAGCTCTATTTCCCGTGTAAAGTGGTATAATAAGGTGAGCAACATTGAGGTTAGGCGTCGAGTTCTAGGTAAACAGGGGAAATCAATCGACGAAGTCGTGAAGTTACAAAGACTGAGATGGTTAGGACATGTGTTACGTATGCCAAGCCATCGCCTCCCTCGACGAGCAATGTTAGCAGATATAGTGTCAGGCTGGAAAAAAGCTAGCGGCGGTCAAACCAAAACATGGTGGCACCAGTCAATGAAATCCACAACACAGTTAGTCTAAGCCACTTATGAAGGTGTAGACTTCCAGGCTGGGGTCCTTGGGACGGTAAAAATCTATGGTTGGAAACAATTGGTGACATGGCTCAAAGTGATCGTTCTCAGTGGCGCAGATGCATCCACTCCTTGTGACTTATGATCTCCAATGAAACTGTTTTGTTTTTCTTTATTACTCCTTTGTCTCACACCTCTGCTCACTGTTTCTATTATGCTTTTCTTGTACTTTCTTCTCTTGCTTCGCGTGCTACACGGAGTGTGGCGACTCGAACTTCCGCACATTTGTGCAAAGTTCTATGTCGAAAACAGACAGACAGAGACAGACATGAGGAAAATAGTTACAGTTGCCAGAATAGTGAGAGATTAATCACAGTCTCTATCTGTATTCATAGTTTGGGTGGGAGACTTTTGATGACAATGGCTTCTGCGAACCAAAGTAACCATGGTTTTCTTTATGTATTGATTATTTTGAAAGCCTGATTAATTTCCATTGTATGTCCCGTGTCAGTCAATTGATTGTCTGGCCATTGTACTTGAGAACACTTTGCTATACACAACAAACGGAAACTTTTAGGGATATGCTCGAAGAATCTAGTAAACGCTCTCCTGTCAGTTGTTCCTATGTACTTCCTTCCCAAGTGCAGGTGAATTGGAGTTGACATGCGGAGCAGGATACTTATCTACTTTTGACTGGATTAACGGACATGTTGTATTGTAAAGTAGAATGAGTCTGATGGCGGGAAATGTCCTTTGTCTCTAGTCAATCCTTGTTTCCATGTGGAATCTGAACTCTATCTACCCCTTAGGAACGAGTCAGCCAGGAATCGAACTCAGACGTCCCATGTATTTGGGGAGCATTATACCACTGAATTACCGAAGCGAAACACCAGTTAAATGATAGTAATAATAGCTTTATTACAAATAGTATTTTTGGCACAAATATGGAATTTCTGGCATGTAGTAGTGCAGTATTGCATCTAATTTCCTCGTTACAGTGGTAATAATTAAAAGAGGGCACTTACAATGTTAACATTGTTCAGTATGAATGTTAATATAAGATTAGGTGAAAATATTACCAACAATATAATAATGAAGGAAGATGATCGTTGACTTAGAGTTCCTCAGTAAGCTGGTAATTTCCTGACTTACACACCTTCCTCATCAAATAAAATATATGCCTGCCAAATAAGGTATTGTAGAGTTTTTATACATAGTCATCCAAGCATAGTTGTAGTTGCTTTTAGTTCTACTTGATGAGATGCGGGAAGAGAGTTGTGTTTAGGGATAATATTTGCTAATTTCTTGCATGAGTCCATGTGTCTATCTACAACAATAATAACTAATTGGTTTAACAACACTTCATTCGCCTTACTGACGGATGTTATTGCCCTTCACAGTGTAACAACATGCTAGCCCAGGAAAGATTAAGGAGAGTCATTAAAGAAGGATATGCGGAATACAAGAATTAACAAACTTAGAAAGTAGAGACTGGGTGATACCATATTGTCTTAACTTGCCTACGTAGAACGTTAAACAAAATATCTCCCTATAAACTGACGTGATGTGTTAAGAGTAGAAAGGATCAGAAGAAATACACAGTCCAAGGTACTTAACATTCTTTTGAGTTTCAAGCCCTATTTCATCTATGACAGTGGGACCTTACGAAATGACCAAATCATGTAATGTAAGTCGCGCTTGCATCTGAAATTGAAATTAACCACTTGACATTTGGAGGGATTAAGCTTAAGACCATCTGATAAGGACCACTGACTAATTTCTGATAACATGTTATGCATTTTGGAACAGTCTGACTCAGAAGTAAAGGGCATAGAAACAGTCAGATCATCAGCATATTTAACGAAACTGGCTTCATAAGACTGGGCAAGTCAAGTAAGAAGAAAGAGAACAGAAAAGGAGAAAGAACAGCTACATAAGGAACACCAGCTAGAGTAAGTGAAGCAAGCAGTGGAAGACTTCCCATTGTAATCAGTGTACTGCTTTCTACCAAAATATAAAAGCATGTACATATATGCTCCATGTAGCATACAAAGCAACAGAAGAAAGTAGAAAAAAATGCATAATAGAGACACTAAACAGAGGTGTGAGACAAAGGAATAGTAATAATGGAGAACAATATAGTTTCAATGGAAATCATAAGTTGCAGGGAGTGGATGCATCTGCACCAGCCAGCCATTGAGAACGATTTTGAGCCATATCACCAATTGTTTCCAACCATAGATTTTTACCGTCCCAAGGACCCCAGCCTGGAAGTCTACACCTTCATAAGTGGCTTAGACTAACTGTGTTGTGGATTTCATTGACTGGTGCCACCATGTTTTGGTTTGACCGCCGCTAGCTTTTTTCCAGCCTGACACTATATCTGCTAACATTGCTCGTCGAGGGAGGCGATGGCTTGGCATACGTAACACATGTCCTAACCATCTCAGTCTTTGTAACTTCACGACTTCGTCGATTGATTTCCCCTGTTTACCTAGAACTTGACGCCTAACCTCAATGTTGCTCACCTTATTATACCACTTTACACGGGAAATAGAGCTCAGGCACCTATGATCAAAGACAGCTAGCCAATCTTTTCATGTCTTCCACTCTCAATGGCCAAAATATTGCAATTACAATCTCCTTCCCAGATCCTAGACTATCAGCTTGTTGTCAGTCTGTAAAACGGTCACTAGCTGACTGAGTTTCAGTGTAAAACGTTTTACAGAAGTTCAGCTGTTCAAGTTACCACACTTCATGCAGCATACATAGGTGAACAAAACAGAAAGACGAAATTCAAAAAAAACTACAATGAACAAAATTCTATGGGAGAACGAGTAATAATATTGAAAAATATGAGGATTATAACGGGTGCTGAAGATCACAGAGGGTGAATGCATTTGCTCCACTGAAAATGACTTTGAGCTAAATCATCAATAGTCCCAAGCCATTGTTTCCTAGCATCACGAGGGCCACAATCAAGCAGCCTGCATCTGCTTATGTGGCTCACACCAACTGTCAAAGATTTCAAGTATCGGTTTGATTGGTTTCAGAATTTCATCATGAACTGACATCGGTTAGACGACCATTGGAAAACCTGGAAGTACTGTACAGTTAATTGTTTCATCCTAGCTTGGGATGCGTCATCAGTACGCATTCACCACAAGGGTTCGAACCCAGTACCTTCGGGTTACATGGCAAGCTTGTAGACTATTAAACCACTGGGACCCGATCCAATCGCCAACCCAAGAATTCCAACTCCTGTCAATTAACGATATGTCATAGACAAGTATTTGTCCTCACACTGGACCTGCTGTAGCACACTGGTCTCAAATTCTTACCAGAACCCAGGTAAACACCTAACTGAATAGAGAGAGTCACTAGTGAGTATCAGACTGATATTCAAGTGTTGGTTTACAGGGATTTCGTCATGAACTGACGTCGGTTAAACTTAATGGATTAATGCGAGGTTTCGGTCCGTCAAATGCCAACTCTTTCCAACCCAATCTTATGCCAGATAACATTGCTTTTCAAGGAGGGCGATGGCTAGGCCTGTACAACACGTGCACTGAATATCTCAAGCGATGCAGCTTCATCGTTTATATCCCTCTTCTTACCTACCACAATACGCCTAACAGCTATTCTACTTGCCACATTATACAACATAAGACGGGAGATAAAAAATAAAACATGTGGTCAAAGAAAGCTAGCCTTCCCATATCTCCGCTATTTGTGGGCATTTTTCACAGCTATAGTGGAGGAAAAAGAAAACTGCTAGTCATTACACATGTTCATTGATCGGTAAGTGAATATCACACCTATATCAAGGACTATCTAAGTAGGCAGATACCAGCATGAGCCTTTTTTATACATGCTGAGATTTCATCAGCAATCAGCTCATTAGGGCTAATGCGACTTCCAAATTAAACGGAGTAGTCAACACGCTTTACAACTTCATTCTCTATCTTTAAAAATTAGCTCCATGATTAGACTAAATTTACTTTCAAATAGCAGTATTTTCCAGTCTATCATTTGCCACTGATAACCATGTGAAAATCTAGTCCACTAGTTTTGACAGAAATCTAAGAAGAAGATGAATTTTTAATTCTGAAGTTAAGTTCCGACTGCTGTTTGTCACAAAGTTAAAATGAAGTATTTATCAAGTAACAATTCACCAGTATATAAGTAACTTATTTACTTACTTGTGTATGAGATATTTGTTATACACGAGTGTTCGTCCTCTAGACATTGCATAGTAGTTTTAATGCATTTGTCTTTATTGCCCTCTTGGTTTCTACAGACATAACACTCCATTGAATAAACTTTCGTATAAATAACATTTCATATGAAAATACCTAGTCTAAATATTTCCAGAAAAGAAAAGAAAGTAACTGATAGTAACATTTCCGTGAAAATGAAAGGTTTAAAAATGCGGATATTGAAGAGAAAACAACAAATGAAATATCCTAACAATATTCAACATCCAATGTCACTTTACCAAGCTTGTACAATATCCAATATCCTGATTACGAGCTAGTATAAACCAGTGATTTCTTTGAGCTCGCTTCTTGATTGTGAGGTAGAGGTTCCAGATCTTCGGTGAGCTTCTGCGTAGTAAGTCCCGACACTCGACTGCTTTAGCTCTGGTAGACTCCAAGAGGAGTGGTGCGGGGATTGGTCGAGATGTGGTTTGTAGTATGCAGTATGTTAGGACTGTATTGCTGCCGTGAATGGAGTTTGACCTAACTCCCGTTGGTCATTCGGTGTAGTCATAAAAGCAGAATAGTAGTAATAATAAGAATAAAAATAATGGGTTGTAGTGTAGATAATATAGGTTGAGATAAGTGGAATAATAAAGGTGACCTAAGGAAAAGATAGAGTGAGAGAAGGCAGAATAGGTCGTGGGGATTTAGTTTGTACGCTTATCCATTGACAGTGTGGTTTCAAGTTTTATGAGGATAAGCCATTGAGACACAAACCTTGCATTTCTGCATGATTGTCTAGCTTCCGCTTAAAAATCTCCAGAGATGGCGCTGTAGTCACGGCCGCCGGTAAAGCGTTCCAGAGACGGCAAACACGAAGCGAAAAGAAATGTGATCGCACTCGAGTCTTTGGTCTCTGGTGTGCTATCCTTAGCGGGTTACCTCGTGGAAGCCTATAATCACTTAATGGCAGGATGCTTTTATTTGGGTGGGCCTGGTCATTTAGGATCTGGTAGACGGTGATGAGGTCTCCCCTGTGCCTACGGTAACTAAGTGTGAAAAGACCTAATTTCTTTAGTCTTTCCTCATATGATTTGTTGCGGAGGCCGATCACCCATTTTGTCGCTCGTCTCTGGACACTTTCTAGAATGTTAGCATCCCTTTTGAGTAGCGGAGGTGCAATGATATTATGCACCTCAAGGTGTGGCCTCACATATGCCTTATATAACCTTAAGAACAGTTCGGGAGTGAGAGCTCCCAGCTGCCTATGCATAAAGTGTAAAGTTGCGTAGGCTTTGGCGACGTCCCTCGAGTAATTTCCACTGGTGTCTAGCTTTTCTGTTAGAATAAGACCTAGATCGCGCTCTGATGGAACACAACTCAAGTTCTGGCCACCAAGGGTGTAATTTACACTCTGTGACCTGCCGGAATGAAGTTGCACTTCTTTAGGTTGAAAGGCATTCCGTTAGCCAGAGCCCAGTTTCCCAGAGTTTGCAGGTCAGCCTGCAATCTATCTGAGTCTTCCGATGAGTTTATTGCTCTCCAAATCTTTACGTCGTCAGCGTAAAGAAGCGCAGAGCAGTTTAGTTGGAGGGCAGGTCGTTGATAAAAATCAAAAACATCAACGGCCCTAGGATAGAACCCTGAGGAACCCCTGATGCCGAGGTGTGCCAGGATGATCGGATGCGGTTGACTTTGGTGCAGAATTCTCTCTCGCCTAAGTAATCTTTCAGCCATGCGAGAAGTGCTCCAGAAACACCCGCCTTGCTTATTTTGTGAAGGAGCAGACCATGGTGAACTGTGTCGAATGCTTTCGCAAAGTCGAGAAAGATCACGTGGGCTGGTACCTTTTTGTCCCAGGATAGTGTCCAATCGTTCCAAGCTAGTAGAAGATTCGTCACGCAGGATCTTCCCCTCCTGAAACCGTGCTGTGCTTCGTGAAGAAGGTTAGTCCCATCGAAGTATTTTCTCATGTGGTCGTCAATGAGACTTTCCAATATCTTCGATATCACTGGAAGTAGAGCAACTGGTCTGTAACTGGTCGCATTCTGCCGGTCACCACCCTTGAAGATAGGGGATAGGATTGCTCGTTTCCATTCACATGGAAGTTTCCCTACATCAAGGGAGTGTTGGAACAGGTCAATTAGGGGTTGGCAGATTGCATGCTCCCTGGTTGGTCGGTTTTCTTTCGGACATAAACCTGTATAGGCTTTTGGGGTTCACGAGAAGCTTATTGGCGAGGTCTCCCTGAAATGTCCTTCTATCGCTCCGGGCCCGTATGTTGCACCGATTCCTGAGTTCAAGGTACACTTCATGTTCAGGTTGACTCTTTGATCGTCGCCACGCAAACCAGGCTTTTCGCTTCGCCTGCAGAAGGCGTTGTGTCCCCCTTTTTAGCCATGATCGTTGCTTCCTAGCTTTTGGTGAGACTAAAGGAACAGTGTCTGAGACCGCTTGGTGAATGATCTCCTTCACCACTGTCCAGTGTTCTTCTACTGTTAGCTCGGTCCATTTTTTAGGCCAATTTGCTTCAGACAGAAATTTTCGCATTTTGGTGTAATTGGCTTTGTTATAACACAGATAGGGCTGTGTATTGTCCCACTGTAAGCGCTCGCGGAGGACTATGTCGAATACTATGACCGCGTGGTCACTACTACCTTTGGGAGTCGTGATCTGAACATTTTCCACTAGTAGCTGGTCACTAGTGAGCACGTAATCCAGTCTAGAAGACTTCCCATCAGGGCCCCATCTAGTATCCATCTTGAAATTTTCAGTGAATCCAGCCTTCCTGATGGTATGCAGCAGATTTCGATCAAATCTATCATGAACTTTTCCCGACACCAAGTTAAGAGATGGGGCATTGAAGTCACCAGCTATGACAATTTGATCATAACCCATGTCTTGAGTTGCTGAGATTGTATCTAGCAGTACCTGGTTGTGGTCTGCTCCACATGAAGGTGATCGATAAATGCTGCCCACTAGATATTTGCAGTACCCAACGGTGAGGTGGCACCATATGGAGTCAGGGAGCTCAGTGAGGGGAGGGTCCATAGCGTGAACACATCTGAGCTGTTTGTCGACGTATATGGCGACTCCACCTCCTTCTTTCAGGTCCCTATCTCCCCTTGTGGTGAGAGCAGGCTGCTAGCCGATTGGTTGGCACTAATCTACGTTAAGGTCTAGGTCACTAATGTGGGCCGTGAGAAGATATGAACAAGCCTGAGTCAACAACCAATCACAGCAAAGTTAACGTGGCAAAATATGATTCGCAGAGAGAACTCTATTTGTCAAGGAATCCCGAAACAACCAATCAGAAGCCTGCGTTTGTCTACCTAAACAACCAATCAGATGACTGCGCTTGTCTATAATAATGTAGTTGAAAGATGTATAAATACGTGTTGATTTTCATAATAAAACGATCTGTTGCCTGGCCCTTGTCTTCTGTTGTTACATTTGGTGTCGCTGCCTACCGACAAATGGAAAGCCTATGCCCTGCTGTTTCTGATGGAGACATATGGATCTTCGGGCAGGACTTCAAGGCTTCTGCGCAGTTGAGTGGCGTTCAAGATCTGTCAGCGATGGAGCTGCTACTTGGGACGCTGCTGGGAGGTCGGGTGAAAGCAGCATATGAAAGTGTGAGCCGAAGTATGGACGAATGTTCGACAGGGTCAGGCAAACAGTTTCCAAAGTGGGAAGGACCATATATGGTCACTTCGAGATGGGGTTACGCAGACACAGTCGCAATGGCGAACAATAAGAGGCGCGTGAACGTCAGCGAGCTCCAGAAATGGATACAGCGAGACAAGCCAACGATGACGCCTGCACCAAGTAGATCAAGCCGACTTCAGTCGCACGTATTTGACGGGGGGACGAGTGTGGTGAGAGCAGGCTGCTAGCCGATTGGTTGGCACTAATCTACGTTAAGGTCTAGGTCACTAATGTGGGCCGTGAGAAGATATGAACAAGCCTGAGTCAACAACCAATCACAGCAAAGTTAACGTGGCAAAATATGATTCGCAGAGAGAACTCTATTTGTCAAGGAATCCCGAAACAACCAATCAGAAGCCTGCGTTTGTCTACCTAAACAACCAATCAGATGACTGCGCTTGTCTATAATAATGTAGTTGAAAGATGTATAAATACGTGTTGATTTTCATAATAAAACGATCTGTTGCCTGGCCCTTGTCTTCTGTTGTTACACCCTGACTAGGACCATATCATTTATACTGACTTCGCTGTCTGCCACCGTAGGGGTTAGCCAGGTTTCCGCCAGTATTATGATTTTGGAGTTCAGTTGTGATTGTAGGTGTCTAGATTCAGCTATTTTGCCTCTTAGCCCTCTCACATTACTGCATAGGCAACTGGTAGTCAGTCTCACCACTTCCCCGTATTGGGGGCAGTTGACTTGATATTGGCTATCGGTTGACGAGTTATCCTACGAACTAGTTGGCCGATTCCCCAGGAACCGGCCTGTTGGCGTTTTTTTCTTCTAGTTCAGTCGGAGCACTCGGATGACACTGGCTATCATCGTCCGTGCTGCACCGCTGTAGTGTGACTAGGGGTTGAGGATTTTTTAAACTACGCTTTGTTCTCTCCTTTGGATGCGAGACCGGCTCTCGCAGCGGCGAATGTGCTTGCTAACCTTGTCCTTGGTCTCGTACCATCTATGGAGAGCGGTAGTCAACTGATCTTGGGAGCTAAACTTGACAGCTAACAGACGTGGCGTGTTAATTGACATAAGATGAGTGGGTCAACCATTTTTCGGTATTCGCTTCTTGTTGTTTCGTTGAGTTATAGAAAGTAAAGTTCTAGAAGATGTTCAACTAGAAGCCGTAAACATTGAGCACTACCAACGGGAGAAATCTATAGAAAGCCACCTGCCTCACTCATGTAGTCTGTGTCTTTTCACCCATAGGGTGGACAGATGAAGATTTCAGAGAGGAAATCAAGGAATTAAGGAAATCTTCATTAATCTGAAGTCGAAGTGAGAATCGTCTGCACCCATGTATGAAACACTACCTGCATTTTTAAAAGTAATGTTAAGTCAGTCACTGCTTCTACAAGGTTTACAGTCTTGGAACAGATTAATGAAAAAACCTCACCAAAAGCTGCATTCGCTCTAGGCTGAACATCAAATGACTGGCTGAAAAACTTTATGCAACGTGGAGCTTTGAAGACGAACCGGCAATTGGCGTCACTTCGAGGGTGAAACGGAGGAGATGGTGTGTGCAGGGGATAAAATCTTACTGCCAATCCTGGAGCCAGCTAAGAAGAACTTCAGTAAACAGAATGAAATAGAGGTGTTCCACTGATGTTCCATGTACCACCTGTGACTCAATATGAATGACAATCATAAGAAATGCCCGAGACTGTTTCACCTCCTCTGGATGCAGTAATAGGAAATCCGCTAACTTTTTGGTCCGTGCTGCTGAGAAATGCAAATTTCATCTCAGCAAACAGCCCGCTAGTTAATTCATTCAGTATTGTCCAAGCTTACTTACACCTTTTGTAGTGAAGCTGAGAAACGGCGTCAGATGAATGGTGGGGTTGTATGCATTAGGTCCGACCATTCGCCTAGTATTACCCTGATAAACACAGTAAGGAGTTAGATCCTATGTCCAATGTATTTCTGGAAATTCTCAGATAATTCCATGAACTCCACCAGCCACTTTCTGATTTTGTGTGGACCATAGTATTTATCGGTACATTCTCCTTGTTGAGCGGAGAATGTTTTCCATGTAGTTGAAGATTGAACGATCAATTCATGGTTGTTTGCTCAAACCCAACTCCTCCATAGTTTTTGCGGGAGTCATCCATCCATCAGTCATCGTCTCATCGTTCGCTGTTCAGTGGAAGATCGAAAACTATCAGAAACCTTGTGTAATAACCTTATCGTTGGTTACATATTCGCGTAAGAATAAAGGATTCTCGGGTCGCCAATCAGTGTTCTGGTTTTCGCGTTGGTTAATACAAAGTGTTTCTGAAAGTGTTCCAGGGACAGCATGAGGTCAAGCGTAGTAAAATCTAGACATCGAGAGTTCCTGAAATTTCGCTGAGAGTTAACGTTCGTCTGACTAGTGCCTCCGAGTTTTAGTTAGACAGGTGTTAGATGAAAATCATTTGGAATGTTTGGTCAAGTTCAGTAATGCCTGGGTTAAAGTAAGGACAAAGCGTTTTGGAAGCAGACAGAAAGTGAGTTATGATGAGTTGCCTGTTATATGTAATGATGTGTGTGATGCTATGCATGATGAGTCTGTTGTTCATTGGTCGCCTTTTAGGGATAGTAAGGGTTTTGATTTGCATAAATTCGAGCCTCGGTACTTTGATGGAAACCCAGCCGACTATCCACAGTTTATCAAAGAGTTTGAGATCATGTTGAGTAGTTTTTTATTAAATGATGAAATGTAGTTCATGTATTTGATGAGGTACTGCACTGGAGTTGCTTCAAGAGCTATACACTGCTGTAAGTTCATGCCCCCTAACGAAGGATACTCTGAGGCTATGAGTATACTGCGTCAAAAGTTCGGAAGACCTTCGATGATTGTAAGGAACGTACTCGAGGCTGTTAAAGGTGATGGTAGTCAATTACAAGATAACTCCAAGGCACTCACTGAGTTTCTGGATAGGCCGATGACCTACAAGAATGCGTTGATTTCGATGAATCGCATGAGCGATCTGAACTCAAGTTCCGTCCTAGAGGTAATAGCGAGACGCCTACCTACTCGACTGCAAAGGAAGTGGGTGAAGATAAGCTCTCGTATAAAGGATGAAGGTATTGAGCCAAAGTTTGATGATATCCTGAAACTGGTAAAAGATAGTGTCAATCAAGCTGTGAGCAGGCTTGCCAGTACATTGCATCCTACCTCTAGAATGGAGCAGTCAGAGAGCGAAACGCAATGATTTATGATGAAAGGGTCTCAGAGAAGTGGATATCGAGAAAGCTTTATGGTGTCTAGTAATCCAAATAAACTTAGTGAGTGTAACAGCTTTCGTCGGACGTCCCCAATAGATAAGTTACAAGCTGCAGGACGAACACGGTTGTTTTTCGTTCGTTTGCAAGAAGTCACACAAAGGCGAACTGCGAAGCAGTGACCAAGTTTAGTGGTAAGCTAAATGTGAAATCAGCCTCATCAAGTTCTGACTACAAATCGTGTGACGATAATGGTGCAGTAAAGAAGCCTGTAGTTGCAACCAGTAAGCCATTGTTGAATAGAGTGTCACAGACGACACCGCAGTTTGTGCAGGAGAAGGGAGTTACAGGTTCAGAGTTTGGTTCTGACTTCACAAGTTTACAAGGTATTACTAGTCAGAGTAAAGGTATAACACCTTTAAGGATTTGTGAGGAGGAACCCAAATTGTCTACTACTGTTGTTAAAGAGTTTAAACATGATGAAGTCGACCAGATAGACGATGGTAAACTGAATATTTGTGATAATGATCATGATAGTGCATATTTGTCTTTGGCTAATCATGATGAGATAAGTGGAATGCCTACTGGTACTACTGAGTTGAATAAAATTTCTGTACAACTTGAACGTGAAGTTAAAGTAAGAGCGGATTCGGTGGCAGAAGGTGTGCATACTCATGAAACCGTCAGTGTAAATGATCAGCGTGTAGCCCACCTGTCGACAGATGTTAATGCTAAACTGGAGCTAATATTAAAAGACAGCAGTGGTGGTAATCTTGCAGTTAGACAACCTCCTAAAGGCCGAACAGCAACAGCTTCTGATGCACCGCTAAGTTCATCAACTTGCGTCACTCAGTCGTCGTTGGTGTTGTCATCCACAATGACAAAGACGTCCATGAACTCACGTGTCTTGTGCTATGACTATGCTGGTATCGGTCTGTTTGAAAAGACGAATGTCGATGGTCAATTTAATGAGGATAACCCAAGTGTGTATGAGAGGGTAATTGTTAAATTGACTTGCATAAATAAGAATTTTGCAGCTTTCAAGTTACTATTTGAATGTTATTATCTTTGGTGTAAATTGCTCTGTGCCTACGCTTGGTTGGTCTGATAAGTCGTGTGTTTGTTAGTCATCTATATTCTACGACACAATGACATGGGAGTGTCACCGTTCAGAGTTGAGGATATAGGTGATAGAAGGAGGTCAGCTAATGGACTCTGCGACGATTTTCCAGCCTAGAGCGTCAACCTGAGAAGGATTGTAGGCGTACTGCTGTAAGTCCTACAATTCTTCAAAGGGTAGTACGTCGAAAGGCAGCCCATCCTACTTGGTGTGTTATTTTGTACATATGTTCATGTTGTATATACTGAATTGGTATCATCTTTCATCTGTCTGTTGGTTGATTATATTTGTGTTCGGACGTCTTCCACTTGGATCGTCAGCCTGAGAAGGAATGTAGGCGTACTGCTGTAAGTCCTACAGTTCTTCGTGTGTAGCTCTTTGGAAGACAGTGAAAAAACTCTCAGAATTATTATTGTGGTTTTTTGTTATGATATGTTTTCTTAGACTTCGTGTACAATAACCTAATGTTTGGCTCTGTATTGCTGCAACAAGAAAGGGCTCTTGGGTCACCGATTTGTGCTCTGGTTGTTTTGCGTTGGTTATTGAGCATAGTTCCTGAATGTTTTCCAAGGACAGTGTGAAGTCCGGTGTAGTTGGACTTGGACATTGACATTTATATTTACCAAACTTAAAATGCTTTTTTATAATGGGCGTCCATACACCTGAGCTCATCTGCATCCGACCAACTACTACTGTCCAGCTCGTGCCATCTCAGCTGGACAATGCAGAAGCATGAGATGCCCTATGCTCTTCTTAGGAGAAACGATTTCTCAGATCGGCAGCGTGTTGATGAACATTTTCGCGGTGTCTAGTTTGGCAATTATTGTGCAGTGTACACGCTGGCACGAATTCAGGAAAATATCAACCCACATCATTTCGATGAGAGACTCTTTAGATAACTGTTCCTATCTAAGTTGTCATGGGCAGTACAGACTGTGCTTGTTAGGATCGAAGATGTTGTTAATAGCGACCTTGCCGATTTGGCTGGTAGAGTTCTAGAAATATCACAACAGCCAGCTACTGAAATTTTCTTGATCAGCAAACAGTCTTCGAGTAGTGACGATGAAGTGACAGAGTTATGCAACTCTGTTAAGTGACTACTTGTGTCAAACAGCCCGTAAATCTCCACCATTAATACAATTTCATTTTGATAAAGTCATACAATGTTATACAGCAATATTTAATGATGACCACGTTTTGAGCACAATTTATTTCTGCCCATGATAGAATCAAGGTACCAACACACAACTTTCTTGCTTCGTTTATATACATGAGAAAAAACTGATGATTATATATTTGAATAAAATCAGTATAAGATAAATTACACTCAAAAATAACATTAACTTAATCAACAAAATGCAACAAGATGGGAAATAAAATGCTTTCATAACCAAAATAAGTAAATAACTTGTTAGAATTTTATGATGTGAATTCAATGGATCTTAACATTATTTAGTATCCACTGATTTTATTGATAACACTAATATTACTTCCGAATGTACCTCATCTCATATTGATTCTATTCAAATGTCTAACCAATTTTCACTTATGTACATAAATGAAGCAAGAAAGTTGTGTGAGTGAGTAGTGCCTTCATGTAGGATCAAAGCCAAAAGTGGACATCATGATAGTACAAAATATATTGGTTTTATTATACATTGCAAATGAACGTTGTCAGCCTAGGGAGTTTCCTTTATTAATGCATTTATTAGTGATACTTGCACTCAACCATTTCATTACACTTTATTGATTCACCTTAGCACTTTAACTTTTCTAAAACAGCTTCCAATCCCTTGTAAACGTTGTACCTACCTCAATATTGGTTGGTTATCGTATGCCTACAACCGCGGGATGAAAACGAAACGAAGTCGATTTTCCCGCTCAACCTGGAGGACAGCTGTACAATTCAATAACTATGCGGCCTGGTTCAGACAATGAGTGTAATTATATATATATATATCAAATATTTAACTGTTGGAACATTATTAACTTGTAGACAATTTAAGATTTGACATTATAACATACTTGGTCGTGCCTGTAAAAATGGCATGCATTTTCATGGAAATTTATGTTTATATGAAAATTATTGTTATTATTATGTAGGATCGTATGGATGATCAGACGCTTGCTCAAGTGCATTTATAAGTTGAGCATCGCAACCTCCAAAGGTGCATCGGTAATTTGTTTTAGGTAGTGGTGGATTTATAAGGATTAGGTAGAACTGAGAGTTGAAGTAATTTTTGTAGTATTCAAACTCACTGACTAGGCCTGTGTGTGGTTCTCCATCCAATGGTTCTATGTGGCATGATGACTCTGTGTTACAGATAGTGTAGATGTCATGCCCATCTATGTCTGTTGAGTAATTATCTGCTCTTTTTATTGGATGATGAGTTGTAGTATTGGATTCGGTGTAGGATAAGGTAGTTCTAGGTTTAGGTAAGTTGGAAAGATGGCTGGGAGTTTTTATTTGGCCCATTTACGTGCAAGTGCTGCATGTGACTGATAATTGCGTGTGCAGCAAGCTCTGGCTGTTTTCTTTCCAAGAGAGACGGCACTGGTGGTGCGGATTCATAAGAGCCAACAGCACTCCAATTGTTTGGTCAGCGCTGCCAGGGATGTGATGGACAAAAAATCACTGGTACCTTGTGATGTCCATGACCTATTATCCTGCCTGATGTTTGGAGAAATTCTGTGTCCTTACTTGGGTTTCGTTATATATATTACTGCCCCGTAGTTTAATCCCCGGCAGACCTGTGCCACATATTCCGTCAAAGTTTGTTTGTGTGCCATACTTTGAGGACCCAGAGTGTCTGGTAGCTGGGTTCTGAGTATTTTTCTCTGTAACATTTGGTGTGGTGAAGTTGCTGCGCTAGTTATGAGGGTGGGATTTAGTGCCACTTGAAATATTCTGCAAGTATGTGATTGCATTATTTTTAGTGCATAGTCTTGCCTTATTTCTGTTTTTCGTTTGGTTGCTGGTGTTATTTCGTGTCCTATTCGCCATCCGGCGCGGATTTCTTCTAGAAGGATTTCACAAATGTAGGGGATTTTTTGTTACGAGTGGTATATTTCGGCATGATTTGTTACCGAATTCCTACCCAACTTTCGTGTTATGGGTAGGAGAGGATAATGTCGACTTTCGGGAGGCATTGGTTCCGGGTTTGGGACCACCAAGAGATAGATGTAAATTCAAGGTAGAGGGTGGCGGGGTTGCATTTAGAAATACCATTATCTGATCGCTTTTCGGTTTGTGCCATGTTCTGTGGAGCAAAATTTGCGAGGTTTGAGGGAAGGAGACCATGAGTTCTACTGTGTTGACCTGAGATTTACATATTCTGGTAACTCGCAGTGACTTACCATTCTTACCATTAGGTGCAGTAAGGTGATTCTAAGCGCCCTTCAATCACTGTCTTATGCGCCACAGATTCTATTTGTTTGAACCTTGTGTCCTTTAGTGGGATACTTTGTGGGTCGATGAATTTGTTAGCCTCTGTCTGTACTGAAAACTGAAGACGTTTAAGAAAGCAGTGGTCGTGCCGAATATTTTTCAGTCTGAGGCACATTGTTAGAGAGTTAGGCATGTTCGCAGCCTTAAGTAACATGCCTTGCAACTCTTCCAACCCCTAGATTATCAGGTACCTGTCAGCCAAATCTCATAAACTGACAATGTCTAGGACGTACTACGCTGGACCTCATGCTGTCCCTGGAACACTTTCAGAAACACTTTGTATTAACCAACGCGAAAACCAGAACACTGATTGGCGACCCGAGAATCCTTTATTCTTACGCGAATATGTAACCAACGATAAGGTTATTACACAAGGTTTCTGATAGTTTTCGATCTTCCACTGAACAGCGAACGATGAGACGATGACTGATGGATGGATGACTCCCGCGAAAACTATGGAGGAGTTGGGTTTGAGCAAACAACCATGAATTGATCGTTCAATCTTCAACTACATTGACACTCCCCGGTAAAAGAGATCCATCCCTTTTTTCCATAACGACCAATACACACTGACTTGGATACCATTGCAAGAACCTGGATCACACGGAAAAAGCTGAAATGGAAAACAAACAGCAAAGCCAACACACCACATGCATAGCCACAGCGAAATCTCACTCATCGATGATGACCTACATTTTCGAGTTAAAGGCATCCTCTTGACATCTCGCTACACAATCGCCACTTGCTAGAATGACTCTTGCAGAATGCGACGTGACCATAACAGCACCTTATGATACCCTTCGCCCATCCTCTGATCTATTCACTACCATTTACCACTGCAATCGCTTGTCACTCGTTCTGCCTTAGTTCTAGTAACTGTGACGTATGCAAGCCTTAGTCGTCTACATTCTCTCTCTCGCTCCCCGGCCTATGGTACCACAGCCAATCATTATCTCAGTGTGCATGTCATTCTCAGCAATAGCCTCCGAGGCAAACACGACCCATCTGTTGTCTTTAACATCAATCAATTCATTCACGGCTGTAGAAGACTCGAAATAACTTCAGAAGTAAGCACGACGAAAATTTTAGCAAAATTATGCAATAACAACAAGATGCAAAAACAACAAGTAAACACAGTGAATCCAAAAACACCGATTGATATGACGCACCACACATATATACAAACAGTACAAAAACTCGCGAATCACGCCTTGATGGAATTCCTTTAAAGAATTGCAGGACTTACACCAGTACGCCTGCAACCCTTCTCAGGTTGACGATTGTAAGCTGAAGAATGTCTGGACACAAACAAGATTAGCCAACAATCACATTATTGGAACCTACTCAATTAGTAACACAACCATATGTACAATAAACCCATCAAATGTTGTAGATTCTGCCTTCACGAGCTACCCTTGAAGAACTATAGGACTTACAGCAGTACGCCTACATTCCTTCTCAGGCTGACGATCCAAGTGGAAGACGTCCGAACACAAATATAATCAACCAACAGACAGATGAAAGATGATACCAATTCAGTATATACAACATGAACATATGTACAAAATAACACACCAAGTAGGATGGGCTGCCTTTCGACGTACTACCCTTTGAAGAATTGTAGGACTTACAGCAGTACGCCTACAATCCTTCTCAGGTTGACGCTCTAGGCTGGAAAATCGTCGCAGAGTCCATTAGCTGACCTCCTTCTATCACCTATATCCTCAACTCTGAACGGTGACACTCCCATGTCATTGTGTCGTAGAATATAGATGACTAACAAACACACGACTTATCAGACCAACCAAGCGTAGGCACAGAGCAATTTACACCAAAGATAATAACATTCAAATAGTAACTTGAAAGCTGCAAAATTCTTATTTATGCAAGTCAATTTAACAATTACCCTCTCATACACACTTGGGTTATCCTCATTAAATTGACCATCGACATTCGTCTTTTCAAACAGACCGATACCAGCATAGTCATAGCACAAGACACGTGAGTTCATGGACGTCTTTGTCATTGTGGATGACAACACCAACGACGACTGAGTGACGCAAGTTGATGAACTTAGCGGTGCATCAGAAGCTGTTGCTGTTCGGCCTTTAGGAGGTTGTCTAACTGCAAGATTACCACCACTGCTGTCTTTTAATATTAGCTCCAGTTTAGCATTAACATCTGTCGACAGGTGGGCTACACGCTGATCATTTACACTGACGGTTTCATGAGTATGCACACCTTCTGCCACCGAATCCGCTCTTACTTTAACTTCACGTTCAAGTTGTACAGAAATTTTATTCAACTCAGTAGTACCAGTAGGCATTCCACTTATCTCATCATGATTAGCCAAAGACAAATATGCACTATCATGATCATTATCACAAATATTCAGTTTACCATCGTCTATCTGGTCGACTTCATCATGTTTAAACTCTTTAACAACAGTAGTAGACAATTTGGGTTCCTCCTCACAAATCCTTAAAGGTGTTATACCTTTACTCTGACTAGTAATACCTTGTAAACTTGTGAAGTCAGAACCAAACTCTGAACCTGTAACTCCCTTCTCCTGCACAAACTGCGGTGTCGTCTGTGACACTCTATTCAACAATGGCTTACTGGTTGCAACTACAGGCTTCTTTACTGCACCATTATCGTCACACGATTTGTAGTCAGAACTTGATGAGGCTGATTTCACATTTAGCTTACCACTAAACTTGGTCACTGCTTCGCAGTTCGCCTTTGTGTGACTTCTTGCAAACGAACGAAAAACAACCGTGTTCGTCCTGCAGCTTGTAACTTATCTATTGGGGACGTCCGACGAAAGCTGTTACACTCACTAAGTTTATTTGGATTACTAGACACCATAAAGCTTTCTCGATATCCACTTCTCTGAGACCCTTTCATCATAAATCATTGCGTTTCGCTCTCTGACTGCTCCATTCTAGAGGTAGGATGCAATGTACTGGCAAGCCTGCTCACAGCTTGATTGACACTATCTTTTACCAGTTTCAGGATATCATCAAACTTTGGCTCAATACCTTCATCCTTTATACGAGAGCTTATCTTCACCCACTTCCTTTGCAGTCGAGTAGGTAGGCGTCTCGCTATTACCTCTAGGACGGAACTTGAGTTCAGATCGCTCATGCGATTCATCGAAATCAACGCATTCTTGTAGGTCATCGGCCTATCCAGAAACTCAGTGAGTGCCTTGGAGTTATCTTGTAATTGACTACCATCACCTTTAACAGCCTCGAGTACGTTCCTTACAATCATCGAAGGTCTTCCGAACTTTTGACGCAGTATACTCATAGCCTCAGAGTATCCTTCGTTAGGGGGCATGAACTTACAGCAGTGTATAGCTCTTGAAGCAACTCCAGTGCAGTACCTCATCAAATACATGAACTACATTTCATCATTTAATAAAAAACTACTCAACATGATCTCAAACTCTTTGATAAACTGTGGATAGTCGGCTGGGTTTCCATCAAAGTACCGAGGCTCGAATTTATGCAAATCAAAACCCTTACTATCCCTAAAAGGCGACCAATGAACAACAGACTCATCATGCATAGCATCACACACATCATTACATATAACAGGCAACTCATCATAACTCACTTTCTGTCTGCTTCCAAAACGCTTTGTCCTTACTTTAACCCAGGCATTACTGAACTTGACCAAACAATCCGGAGAATTCCAGATGGCACTTGTGTATAAACGGCTTGTAGACTCGAGGGAAATGTAACTGACAACAAATGAGACGAGGAATTGCTTAGGAATTATAAGACTATCTTTTAGAATATTTCCGTAGCTCTGCTGTATATCCAACGAAAACCCGGAGCACAAATTTTTGACTCAAAATTCCTTTATTCTTGCAGCAGTGCAGAGCCAACCATTAGGTTGTTTTACACAAAGTTTCTGATATTTTTTCTCTGTCTTGCAGTGAACAGCGAACGATGGAACGATGACTTCGGGCAAATATATGGAGTTTAGTTTGGGCAAACAACCATGAATTTATCTTTCAATCTTCAACTACGTTGACAATTATTGTCTCACTTTTCGGTCGCACAGGGCGACTGACCGGCAAAAGAATGAACTACACTCACAGCAGCGATATGGTCTTAACGGAACTCATAATGCAAACCACATATAATCAATCGAAGAACCACTCATTTTGGAATCAACCAAAACTTTTGTTTTGATTACAGCTTGATTCTGCACAGTATTTTTTGGTACCCGTATGGAATTTTCAGCATGTGATATCAGTAGCCCGAATTTTGTAGGCCGACCCTAGATATCAGGTGTGCGTCTGCAGGGATAGAACCTCGGACCATGTGCATGATCTGCGAGCATCATAACCTCGGCGCCACCGACGCATACAATAGAGTGACAGGACAAACTAAGCAGAAGTCTAATGGAGATATGGGACCTTTGCCTTAAAACCAACAATCGAACAAATAGAAATCAAATTGATTTACATTAGCTTGTGGAAACGATGTTGGTTTTCGGATATTGGATGTTGGGGAAAGCGCTTTCTTTGATCTGAAGGCCATATTCCCCAAGTAAGACTTTTCGTATTTTGGTCATATTCTTGTGTTTAATGCATATTTTATTCTACGATGTAATTCGCTGGATTTGCAGCAAATATATAAAATGTATTTATGAGCAACTGATCAGTAAGATGATCGTGATGCTCTCCATGTTGGTCGCTGATACCACTTGCAATGCATATTTTGAGTGAAATCTACTCCTGGTTCTCCTCAGTCCGTGCTTCTCGGTTTCTTAGTAAGATTCGCCCAGGTGAAAGTTTAAGTGCAACGCTTTTACATGGTTTAGGCCTTATGAATCTGACAGGGCGGCTGACGTCAGCCGTACGCCACTGAATAACTGTCCAAAACTGGATTCTGAATCTAGCACTCACCCAACCTGACTAACTACGACTCTTGTTTAAAGCGAAGACTAATTATTTTCAATGTCTGCACTAAGATTCGGTTCTTATATGTAATTTCAGACTATGCATTCTTAGGTCTCAAAGCAACCACTTTTTGTACACTTGTTTTTTGTGGCATCGCCAAAGAATGCTGTAAAACTCAAGAATGCAAACAAATTTTTTTGCAGAAAAATGTGTTGCCGACTAATTTAATTGAGAAGGGCAAAACCCACTGGCTAATGTGTTTCCTCCCCAAAGGAAAGGAATTAGTCTTCATTTCAAATCCGAAGCTAACAATAACTCTAAACTAATTCTAACGTATGCGTGGATGATGCCTTTTTATGTTAAATGAATATTTTATCTGTCTAAAGTGAACCCACTATGTTCTGAAATAACGCTGGTTGTTCGTAAAAAGAGCAGTGAATCAATAATGCAACGAGACCTTAAAAATAGTATTTGCAGCTGAAATAATGCTTTTAGTGCTAATAATGTAAATCTGAAAAAGTCGCCACTATGCGCTGAATTAAGTCTTTCTGTTCTGAAGTAATGCTAGTCAGTCTTGACTATGTGCTGTGAGGGCTGGAACAAAGGTGGTAAGTAAACAGTAGGTTCTGATCTACTCCTGAAAATGCTTAGAAAAAGAATACGGTGCTGAATTAGTGCCAGTTATGCTGAAAACCGGCACTGACTTCTAGTCTGTGCGCTTAAACAGACCATTTCAGATCAGGTTCAGAATTTACTCACTACAGAATGCTAGAGTTAGTTCGGATTTAGCGAGATTTAATTCAGCATCCTAGTAAGCTTGGGATGGTTACATATTTCATCATAAGACTAAACGAGTTTCTAATATCCAGTGTTGATTGTTTTTGTTGAAGTATATAGTGATAAGCTGCATATGCTCATGTGTGTAACATCTAAAATAAGTTGGATCTACCGAAATGTTGGGGGTTAACTGTTATAGTTTGAAGTACTTAAAGCGATTACATACTTGATTGGCTCTTCCAGACTTCAGGAGGTATCGACCAAGTATTAATCTCTTGCTATACTCTGGTAAATGTGTTGACTGGATAAGCCATTCAGTGAAGTTACGAACCTTTATGGTTTGAAGAGTTTGGTTATCAAGTATTCATGTCTGCCCGTTGTCTTTGCTTCTATTACCTTTTAGAATTCTACGGTCTCTGACTGTATCAGTTTTTGTCTCAATGCTTGCATTTTCTTGCGTTGTACTTGCATTTCATTGATGTTTCATGTAGATACCACTTATCCAAACGTTTCTAACCCATCATTTTTTGGCATGTTGAGGGTGCATACCTCTGCTTTTTATGTTCATATAAATTTATCCTGTGTACTTTTCACTCTCATTCCATGACTTTTTCCATAAATAATGAGTTTTAGCAAATCGGTTTGATGTTTTGGCTATACCACTGTTCTTCTGACTACGTAGTAAGGTCCTCGCTGCCTTTAGGTTAGTAAGGTGCTCAAAACACGGTAAAAACTGGTAGCTGTACTGTTTAACAATGCAGATTTCTCCTGAAATGTTATTTTGGACTTAGCAGATTAGAACTCAGAATTACTCGTATGGCATGTGTAGTGAAAATAAGCAGTTCAAGGAAGGCAGCAGTGGTTAGACACTCGTAATGACTGCTTTCGATCATAGATGTCTGCGATCTCTGTCTCACGTTAGGTGGTTTCACAAGGTAAGTAGTGTTGACGTTCGGCGTAGAGTGTTGCGCAAAGAAGGAAAATCAATCGACGAGGCTATAAAGTTACATAGATTGAGATGGCTAGGTGACGTGGTGCGCAGGCCTAACCATCGCCTCCCCCGACGGGCATTACTAGCTGATATAGGTGCAGGTTGGAAAAGGGTAAGTGGTGGCCAAACAAAAACATCGCATCAACCCATGAAATCCTTGACAGTTAAACTGAGTCAGGTAGGGAGATGCAGACTTCCGGGTTGGGGCCCTCGGAACTCTAGGAATCAATGGCTTGAGACAATAGGTGACATGGCTCAAAATCGTTGTCAATGGCCAGCTCAGATGTATTCAGTCTCTGTAATCTTTCATATTCCTTTCTACCATTACCCATTCTGTTTCACTCTTAAACTTGTCAAACTCTATTGATTCTCTTCACTCATCTTCTTGTCTACCTCTGTGTGCTATTTGGAAGGTGGCAACTCGAACTGGTGCACCTCGGTGCCAAGTTCTATGTTGAATCCAGACCAGACCAGACCAGAGTTAGACACTCAGAGTCTCTGTGCATTTCTAGCTTGCAGAATCTGTGTTTCACGGGTGTAGAACGACACTGCATGCACTAGTTTTTAAACCGAGACATTAGTGTCTTGTTTAACATCGATACCGCGCGGAAGTTGACTAAGTTTTGCGTGTGATTTCTTGACTTTCATGAGGTCATCAACAATTGCATCTGTCTGGACTCCATTGGCAGATTCCACTAACCAGGCATAACAACTTTTCAACTGCTTCTCTGTATGGTAGTACAAAGTCCTGTTTGCAATGATACTTTTGATTTGAGAAATGCAAAGCATACCGTACATACAGTTACTGATCTCCAACTGATGAAGA
This sequence comes from Trichobilharzia regenti, assembly GCA_944472135.2. Lineage (NCBI taxonomy): Eukaryota > Metazoa > Platyhelminthes > Trematoda > Strigeidida > Schistosomatidae > Trichobilharzia > Trichobilharzia regenti. The sequence continues at coordinate 30,960,909 of OX235268.1, forward strand.
TTTAGGTCGTCGTCAGGTGAGGTAGTATCGTGTGCATACATATGTATACACAACGAGGATATTGTGCACGTGTTATTGCCTGTAGAAATGGTTCACCTCTGTTTCAGAAATAAATTATTATTTTCATTGCTATGATTACATACGATTGGCTGACTTGTCAGTGTGGAACTCTGCACTAAAGTACATCAATTCAGGCTACTACACATTAGAAAATCATGCATAAAAGGAAACAGAAGAAGGTAAGAATAGTTATATAAAGACTAGTGAAAGTTGGTTGGAAGCCAGAATATGACAAATGAATGAATACATTTGCGACATTGGGAATAGTTTTGAGCCACATCATCAGTACTCTCCAATTGTTGATTCTTAAATCCTCGAGTACTGCAGTCAGGCAGTCTACATGTCTCTACTTGCCTTGAACTAGCAGTCAGATACTTGGTGTATCCGTGTCATGTTTTTATCTCATCACCGCCTAACTTTTTCGGCTCACTGAAGAACGGATTGCCTCAGCGTGTTTACATTTGTGCAGGTGCAGCTGCTTATCATGTTCGCAGTACACCGACATCACTCATCTTGGATCCATCAGTCCAGAGGTAGGCTAATCCAACTGATCATGATCTACTCGTCTTGTTAATACAGTTTCCCTTACAGTCATTGCATGGCATTTGTTAAATTAAACCATTTTATGTTATGGGACCAGTAGAATTCTTAAATCAAAGAAATTTGTCAGTCATGATCGTTTTCGCAATGTTATTCGCTTGCGACAGAACTAAAGAAAAAGTCAGCAGCATGGAAGTTAGAGGTAAAAAAGACAACTCAATCCTAATTCATCGACAGCTCATTCGTTTGGAGGGGGGTGCAGTCCACTCCGCTTTTCCCTATGAATAATGTTAACTGATTGTGTATTAGATTTGTAGAAAACTAAAGGTGACATTGCTATGACGTGGTATTAATGCTTGAGAAACTAATGGAGAAGTTATTGTTACTAAAACTTGTTCCCTCCCTATGCTTCTCAAATGATTCAAAGCAGTTTGCTTACAAACAGGGTAGAAGTACTCTAGACGCTGCTGTTTCATCACAACATTGTATCCTCTTTAGACAAAGGGCCAAGTATGTCCGTTGTACATCCTTTGATTATACATCTACTTTTGACTCTGTACGTAGAGGCCTTTTGTTAAACAAGCTTAGCCTTACACAAACTGAGTCCTGGGCTATCAACTGGCTGCACTCTTACTTCTCTAATAAGATGCAGTACACGGTATACAATGGTATAGCTTCCTCTCCTTTGCTTACTGAAGCTAGAGTTCTTCAGAGTGCTGTTCTCTCTCTGTTTCTCTTTTCCTTCTTCTTACATGACTTACCTCTTTCAGACGAAATCAACTCCGTCAAATATGCACATGACCTGACTGTTTCGCTTCCCGTTAAGTCTCAGTCAGACTGTTGCAAATTAAATAGCTTCCTGTCGGACATCAGTCAGTGGTCTAAACTAAATGGCCTCATGCTGAATCCCTCAAAATGCCAGACTATTGACTTCTCCTTTAGGCATAAACAAGATCTACAAACACTAGTAAGTACTCATGAAGCCTGTAGCATCGAAGGGACTAAAATTGAAACAAAGTCTAGTGCAAAATACCTCGATCTAGTTCTATCTCCCGACCTGACTTAGTCATCTCATATCCTAACGATTTCTAAGAAAGTGTTCCGTCTAACCTACTACATTAAGAAACTTAGACTATCTGGAATCACCCAACCTCTACTTTCACAATTTGTCAACTCTCGTATCTTACCTATTCTACTTTACTGCTCTCCATTAGTCTTTCCTGGGCTACTGAAAAAGGACTATACCATCCTGAGAAGGGTGTTGAAGGTAGTTAGTAGGATTAGGGGCGTAAAACTCAGCTCGTCACTACATTAGTAGAAAGGCATCTGAATACACGCGAAAAATGGTCTAAAATCATACTCTACGACCCTCAACACCCCCTCTATTCCCAACTCTCTCCTTGTATCTCATAAGGTAGAACCAGAAATCACTAAAAAATAATATATGCTCGTACAACCAACGATACCATATTTGGCCCGTGCTCTAAGTGACAGAGACAATGTTAAGCGCGAAACCTATGACTTGCTTTGGTGTTAAATAACATAATTCTGGCTCTTTTATTTCTCTCTTATTTGTATTCTACAGTGAACACCTTCTTAAACATACTTAGCTACCTAAATTATTAACAGTGGCTTACTCTTTTGTACCCTATTCTATTCCTTCTTTTGTGTATCTACTGGTTCCGACTATATTATCACTATGAGTATTACAAAATTATCCTGTCATTAACCATCATGTAATATTAGTTTTGTGGTTGTTTTTTTCTTTTGTTCGGCAATATTAACTAACAATCTTAGTTGTGAACGCCATTATCACCATCTTAAAATTTTGTATTATGCAGGATTACTCACACTACCACTACAAACACCGCATTAGAACTGACAATTGGAAAAAAACCCTGAAATGTTTATTTTATGATTGTTTAGTGTTGTTCAATCAAATTAACTGATCATCTTGGCGATAAACATCCTTAAATATCATTTCATAACTTCTATGATTATAGTTTTACTGTCACCACGCGTAAACATATCATAGCTCCCACTACCCAATACTGAGATATTATTTATTATTTTGTTTATTTTCCTTTCTACTTCTTGGTATTTTTTTTTTCGCATTTTCTTTAGTTATTTTCGTGTTTTTGTTTTTGTTGTTGGTGATTTTTGTATTTATTTTCTGAAATACTCCTTTTAATTGTTTGATAAAATTAGATGCAATCCTGTAGATATGTGCTAAAAATTCCACACTGTACCACAAGTACTGTTTCAGGAATAAAGCAAATTATTATTATTATGTCTGGGACTATTAAACTAAGCAATATACGAAAGTATAATCTGACTGCCGGAGTTCCATGTGATGTAAGGGATTATTGGTTGCCATAGTACAAGGTCAATGTATTCACTCCTTGTGTTTTACTGTTCACAAACATGTATGCGCTTTCGAAATGTAATCCTGTTTATTTCGGGTATATTTTTTCAGAATGCTTGACGAAGGATTTCAGTCCGCTTCACTGTCATCTGAAATTTCTCAAGGCTCTTCATATAATCGTACTGTCGACTTTGAAATCGGTAATGATTTAAGCTCAGGAGTTGTATTTTCGGCAGATTTCCATAAGTAAGAATATCATGGGTTTTCTTTTTCTTCTAACGTTATTACATTTGCTTATCGGCAATACTTCGCAAAGTCCAAACATTTTTAATGTTTACTATGTTGTTTGATCAGGTTAGCTTTTGTACCATAAAGCACCATTAATGAACTTATTGGTGAAATTGTTTGGTTAGTAGATTTCTAGGTACACGCCAGTCAGTCAGTCAGTCATATGAGTTGGCATTTTAAAAGTGACAATGTTACCGTCACTTCTAGATACAATTCACAGTAAGGAAGTTAATTTTAAGTCTTTTCAGAGTTGGTATTGTGGGTAAAAATTTATCAGTTCAGCTTTTTCGTTGTATTTGCTGACACCAAAAGTCACTCATTTAATAAATGAAGACCATGAAAAAGCTGTGATATGTGACTAAAATACTGTACAGTGGAGATGTGGCTCACCGGCTCAACCACTCAACTTTTAGTTAGTGCGTCCCGGATTCTAATCCCGCTCCATTTACTTCAACCTAAGCAACTGAGTAGGATCATCAGTTCCCTACACGAACAATAAGTGTACTTAATATTCAAGTATTGGTATGTAGCGATTCTGGTTGATTGGTTACAGGATTTCATCATGGGTTGAGATTGGTTAGAGAACCATTGGAAAACGTGCAGGGAGTACTGGGCAGCTGTTTCGTCCTAGTTTAGGATCCTTCATCAGCACGCACCCATCAAAGGGGTTCGAACCCGGGGCCTTCTGGTTACAAGGCGATCTGGTAGACCATTAAGTCACTGGGACCCGATCTAATGGCCAACCCATGAATTCTAACTTCTGCCAATTCGCGATATAGTGCAACCACTGGCCGATGTCTTCGGCGAGTATTTGCCCCCACACCTGACCTGTTGCACCCTACTGGTCACGACTTCCCACTAGATCCCCGGGTAACTACCTAGCTGAATAGGGCCAGTCGCCAGTGAGTATCTCATTGATATTCAAGTATTGGTTTGTAGGGATTTTGGTTTCCCAATGTTTCTCTAACCAATATCAGCTCATGATGAAATCCTGTAACCAATAAGTGTACTTCTTGGGCGGGTATACAGAAGACCTCTGTTGGATATCTGAATTCAAACAATAGCACAATCAAAGCTTAAGGAGAATGTAATAGGGTTAGTAACAGAGAGTGGGCACGCGAAGATAGTTAACCAACAACAATGATTAATCACTATCAACGACAGGAATCTAAAGGAAGTCAGTCACCTGTCAATCTTACTGGCGGCAAAGACATCAAAATCGGCCATGCTCAGAGAAGCGAGACAGACTTCCACTAATCTGAGATCAGCGGCGAAGTCTGCTTCACTCGGTATAAGGAACAAGATCCGGATTTTTAAAACTGATGCCAAGTGCGTCTGTACTTTTTACATGGTTCAGAAACATGGTGCTTCACGGTAAGCATTTCCATCAGTCTACTGCGGACTTTAGTCAACACCTGCGTTCGCTGGAAACTGAAGATCAGATACCCGGCCGGAAAGGATAAACAACAAGGAAGGAAGGCTTCGTGGGCGGTTGTTACTTTCCGGCTGCCCACACCATGGAAGTTGATTGAATCTTCGGGTACCTGAAACAGAAAGAGGGTTAGTGTTGCGTGACCGCAGAGCCCAGGGGACAACTGCTTGAGCCAGGCCGGTCACACATGGCCTGTATGAACTGGTTGCTTGGATTGATTCCATATTAGTAAACTTACCGCCGGTTACAGACCACCGTAAGGTAAATCGGGATGTACAATTTTGGGGGTCAACCTTTTCTAACCCCTTCTCTTCAAGGTGGAGAGACAGCATAGCTGGCTGGCACGCTGACCATCTGAAAGAAACAGCTTACTGCTGCCACGTCCCTGTTCCCCACCAGTACGACTTCGCCCACAGACCCCCAGCATAGTGTAACTGCTTTTAGTCTAATCGCTATCCTAACAACCTGCTTGGCATGGTAGGATTCGCAGGAACAATAGTTCCAGCCAGTGTAGCCTGTTAGGTCATTGTGATGTGCAAGCCCGACCACCACGTCAAGGTAGCAGCTGTCGGTCAGGAAAAACAACAACACGGAACTCTAGCAACAAACCAACTAAGAACTTATCGCCTAACAAATATGCAGAATGAAATTGATTTGGATTGGATTAGACACACACACACACACTGATGAGACTGTTAATTGATGCCACCTACTAGGCCCTCGAGTGGAACCCGAATAGGAAGCGACGAGTTAGGCGTTGACCCGAGAGTGACATGGAAGAAATTGTGTGAGAAGGAGGAGGAGATGAAAGCTTATAGGCAGTCGTGAAGAGTCATCAAAGAAGAATGGCATAGAACAGGACGAAATTGAGATATGATGTCGAAGCCTTATGCTCGACTAGGAACTCGTACTAGTACTGTAACAACAGAAGACAAGGGCCAGGCAACAGATCGTTTATTTATAGATTTTCATGTAAATCATCATAGATCATTATAAGCAAATAAACATAGTCTTCTAATTGGTAGTTTCTCGCTGGACGCTAATCTTTCATCTCTTTGTGGCCGTTTATTGAAGTTCAAATTGTCTATCTGCAAATTGTATCCGCCTACGCAAACAAAGTCTGCTGTGATTGATTGTTGAATCAGTCTTTGTTCTTATTTTTCTCACGATCAATATTGGGGACGTAAATATTGACGTAAATTACTGTCGACCAATTTGGCTAGCAGCCAGCTCTCACCACAGTACTACTTAAAGCCAAGGTAAACTTTACGCACCACTAACTACCAGTGGAGTGCGGCCGCACCAATGACCCTGAGACGTGCATCGAGGAAGTTAGTGAAACCTGGCAAATAATGCCATCATCAACAAAATATCCTCATCGAAGTGTTGTGTTATTAAATGGGATATCTGGCAAGTTTCAGCTCAGGTTTGGGGAAGATTAAGTTAGGCTTCAAGCCAATGACAAGTTAGGGTTAGGTTAACTTAATAAAGGCAACATTAGGGTTAGTTTAGGCATATTTTCACTTTAGGGCTAGGTTTAGGAAAGATTAGGGTTATTGTTAGGGTTAGAAGACGCAAATAACTGCATGTATTGAATGTGGTTAAATTACTGTGTTGACATAAGAATAGAACTTATGCACTGTGGTAGAGTATGATTCCATGGTAGGTAAAATTCATTTTGATAAAGTTTCACAGTGTTATACAGTAGTATTTACCGATGACCACGTTTTGAGCACAATTTATTGCTCAGTAAATATTACTGTATTACGCTGTGAGACTTTATCAAAATAAATTTTACCCACAATGGAACTATACTCTCTGTTGATACTCCAACCTAAAATTGAGAGCTATTTTTATCACATATGAGAGGAAGGTATTCTCTCTAAAACTTTTCTACAGGTTTTATGCATTATTTGATAAATATATGTATTCCATACACAAAAATGTGCGTTGGTAGCATAGCGGTTAGGACGCTCGTCGACCATGCACATCGTCCGGGATTCGATCTCCGGCCACCGACGCACTCCTTTACCTCGCTAAGGCAGAAATAATGCTGGTAAAGAGGAAAGGTTGGGCATCAGGCTTACAACCCCATCCTGTAAAATTGAACACTGCTACAGAATCTTCTAGCCACTAGCTTGAAACCCTATGTTCCACTGGGAACGTGAAGGAAAAAAAATACACAAAAATGACCCTTTCACGTGATTAATGCGTTCGAGGTCATTCGCTCATAGGTAGTTGGTGGTGCTTAAAGTTTAACTTTACCCTACTTAAATGCATTAACTTTTTACTTCGTTCAAAAAATATCCACATAATCTATTTTTTTTAATTGTCTTTCTTTTTTTCTTTTAATAGGTTTGATGACTTGAAAAACTTACTGGATAGTAATAAAGATGCTATGAAACTGGGTGCAATGAAGCGGATTATTGAGGTAAGTGCATAGTGTTTCTCTTGCGTTCACTTTAATCCTACGCTTATTCTTCTATCTAGATGGTTGCTAAAGGTAAAGATTGTTCTGATCTCTTTCCAGCTGTTGTAAAAAATGTGGTTTCAAAGGATAATGAGGTTAGAATTCGTTTATTTTAAATGGTTTCTTTTTTTGTTTCCGTGCTGTTAATCTATTTTGTATTTTGAATTTATTGTATATTAGGGATTTTGGTGCATACAAATTTGCTGTATTCATAATTGTCCCTTAGATTCCGAGTGGGATATAGGGAGACTTCACAGCTATTCAGTCATTTCATTTTGTTCTGTGCAGTCTTTTATGGCTAGCTCCATGATTATCCACAAGCCTTCATTTATTCTGTCTTCACATGATCTCCTACATGTCTTCAACTCATCGTTCCCCATTCGGGTTCGACTCAACTGTTTGCCTGACGTATGGTGTCACTCAACGGTATTTTCAATGTATGTCCAATCCATCTTGACTTACTTCTGCGTATTTATTGGGTAATAGGCTGGTTCATTGGTCTGCTAGAGTTTCTTGTTGTTTATCCTTTCTAACATTTTTCGACCTGAAGGTGGAAATTCGTCTCCTCCGTCAACCGAGATGTGCTGCTATGACAATGTTTGACCTTGAAAGGAGTGCCGAGGAAGTATATCACACCGATCAAAGCACTCTGCTTGAACTCACGGAGCTGTGCAAGAGCTTACGTAGCATTATCATCTAAAGGTACAACAGCTAATAGTGTCCGTCATGGATGTTCAATGTCCCCATTTTTATTTAATTTCATCATAATTCTACTAATGGAATGATTTTAGTGGTTTGGAAATTGACTTGTTACCAGGGTACAGTCTTTACAGCTTAGAGTATTCGGGTGATATTTATCCTCTTAGGTGAAGTCTCTGATGAAATGCAGAGTCTTCTAATGACGCGGAGCAGCAATCTTCGTATGTTTAGCATGTGACTGGCTCCTGTCAAATGTAAGATGATAATGCAGGACTGGACTATACCAACTCCTATCTTTTAGGATAGGGAGTGAAGTGATTGATGAGCCTGTTGACCACTACACTTATATTTGAGAAGTTACGCCAGCCCTCACCTTGTAACCAGAAGCTCCTGGGTCCGAACTCTGGCGGTGGGGTGCGTACTGTTCAAGAGTTGCAAACTGTGCTGATGAAACAGCTGTCTACTACTCCCAGCTTGTTTTCCAATGGTTCTCTAACCGATGTCGTCTCATGATGAAATCCTGTAACCAATCACATTGTGTGTCTTTAGTTTCTAGCGTCATTTCTAGCGTATAGATATTTATCTACGCTACAGGATTACTGAAGTCAGCCATCTTTTTGATGAGAGGTATTGCTACTGCTTTTTAAAAGCAGAAGATAGAGAAACTAGAAGTTTATTCGTTATTAGTTCCGAATTACTGATATAGCTTCTAGCCGTGGACTGATTGATATAAATAAACTCTTGTATCTCACTTTTATGTGGAAATAATGAATGTGAGACTTTCAAAGTACATGGTCACATGAAACTTCGAACTTAAAAAACAAAACAACAACTTTGGACTTTGATATAATGCTGTCTTAAAAGAATTGTTTCGATAGCACTAACTATGACTTATCTACGCATATATAACTGAACACAAAAATGCAGCCGTTCAAGTCGCCACTCTCTGGGGAAATCATGCACAAAGTAGAGAAAAGAAGTGTAATAGGACAGAGATGTCAGCTCATGGTGAAATACTGTAACCACTCAATCAAATCCCTACGAACCAACACTTGAATATCAATGAGATGCTCACTAGTGACTTGCCTTATTCAGGTACGTAGTGAGAAGTCGTGACCAGTAGGGTACAACAGGTCAGGTGTGAGGACAAGTACTCGTTGAAGACATTGAGAATTGGTCGCGCTATGTCGTGAATCGGCAGAATTTGGAATTCATGGGCCGTTGGGTCGAGTCCCAGTGGTTTTGATAGCCTACGAGCTCGCCTTGTAACCAGAAGGCCCCGGGTTCGAACCCCTTTGGTGGGTAGGTACTGCTGATGAGTCCCAAACCAGGATGAAAGAGCTGTCGAGTACTCCCTGCATGTTTTCCAATGGTTCTCTAATCATGATGAAATCCTGTATCTAGGGGTGTATAGAATGAGAGGACATTGAGATAAAGATTCGAGGATATTTATTTCATTGCTAATTAATTGATTTTCACCTGTTTTCCCAACACTATCAAATCATTGATTCCAGACATGTTGAATACTTTAGTCAGGACAGTACGTGCGACTCAGACAAATAGGCAATCAATTTTTGGTCCAATATCATATTTTTCTCTCTGACCATCCCAACTCTTTTGCAACCTACTCTTATTATACCAGTTAACATTGCTCTTCAAGGAAGGCGTTCAAAACACAACTCAATCGTATGAGCTGAACACGCCCTTATTGGTTGACTTTCCGTTCCCACCTAACACTACTTCTTGCTTCATTTATTAATATCCTTATTGCTAAATCTAACGCGAGTGAGTAGATGAAAGGAACTTATAGTCGAAAACTGTTAATCTTTTCACATTCTCGAATTTTAATTCCAACTGCCAGTGCTGACTTTTATTCACTATTATTTGTCATTATATCTGTATGCTATTGAATTACATTATTTAATAGTCTAGCTTAATAGTCTACAAGCTCACCTTGTAACCAGAAGAGGTCCTGGGTTCGAACCCTGGAGGTGGCTGTGTACTGATGAAGAGTCCCAAACTAGACTGACGAAACAGTTGGCTGTCCAGTACTCCCTGGATGGTTTTCCAATGGTTCTCTAACAATGATGAAACCCTCCAACCAATCAAACAAAATTCAAATGTGAAGAACCAGTACATTAATTATTGTTATTCTTATTATCCCTATTTAAACTGTTTATTGATTAATTTTATTGTTTTTTCCTACCCGAACTGACCCTCCACCACACCACACCCCACCCCGCAAAACATCAGATACGCAAACTTGTTTACGCCTTTTTAACACATTATGCTGAACAAGAACAAGACATTGCCTTATTGTCTATATCAACTTTTCAAAGAGCATTAAAAGTAAGTACATATGGTTAAATAAAGTTTACTGACGAATATAAATTTTCATTACAATTTTGTAGTATGTGTGTCATTCTAAGTGTTTTTAACGGTTTAGCGAAAGAAAATCTGTTCATTCGAACGCCGTCAAGCATTCATTTATGCTTCCAATATTTATTTCATCATTCATACCCAAACTTGACACACAAAGTCTGATAGTAGTTTGTTCGAGAGCTGAGGTACTGTCTGGAAGCCTGGACCAAAGCTGGTAATTGTCCTAAAGGAGCCAACCATGAGCCCTTTGACTTGAATTCTAATCTACAAGGCTTTAGAGCAGCATCAAGTGTAGTTGCAATTCCCATAGTTCCCGATGACCAGAGCATGTTCATATGTCAATCTAGAGCCCATATATACACCTTAGGTTTCAAGTCAGGGTCTCCCAGCCCTCCTGCGTAGACTGTCGTGTCTACCGGTCCGGTTGTAAGCGGAAGACACTCGAATTCATCTTTTCATTTCTGTAAGGAACACCGTTGCCGCGTGAACTCAGTGAACAGAACTTATATAACAGAGACTGTAGACGTGTGTGGTCGCATAAGAGCATTTCTAGAGGTAGATCGAAGTTATCTGCCCAGGTACCCTTGTCAGTACCAGGTCGTTTATAGAGGTACATGTGCTTCCAAAGCAATTGCTCTCAGGTGATTGAGTAAAATAATAAATAATTAAAAAGTAGAGGTGGGAAACATCTATTCGTAGCGTTAAGTAGTTTTCTGTGACGTTAATTTCGGTCAGTGATGAGTACCAGTGGAATCCAGGGTGCAGAATTCATCCTGGTTTTGGGACTCGTCAACTGGCGGATGTACCTGCATCCCTAGTGAGTAGTAGGTGATGGTGTTCTCATCGTCAATTGGAGGTAACACTCATCATTTTACTCAACCAGATGACAAGTCTGGAATAGGACGAAATGTACACACTGGATTGCACTGCAAGTCAACTACCATCAGTCTTCAGATATCATAGAAGATTTTGTGCTAGAAACCGACATGTCTACATCGATTGAACATTTCGGTTCAAATTAACGTAAAACAATAAGTTTTCTATTATCTTTTAAGTGTGAAATCGGATTTTGACTGAAAGCCGTGAAGTAATTGTGTAACTAGATATTCATAATTCTAGTGCAGTTAATTGATTTTAGCAATAGACGCTTATTAAAAATTAAGTGTTATAAAGAAGTATTTAGTGAGCAAGAAATTACGCTTATTCAAGGCGTGTCATACCTGCTAACATTTACGAGGATTCTAACTTGCATTATTCACGCTCGTGAGAACATAGACTTTACAACTAATTATTTCAGATCACCCCGCCCACCCCTTATATGCCTGGATGGTGTGAATACTATAGTCGTTTATTTAGTGGATGGTAACTAACAGTAGAATTCAGGATGCGCATTTCGCTCTATTAGGGACTCTTCAACTGAGTGTGACTGCATCTCCAGTGAGTGAGTGATAGTGTCCATATTGAGTCTCGAACCCAGCATCCACCGTTTCAAACGCCAAAGTGTTATTTACTAGACCACTTGGTCCACGATATTGACTTCTTGTGCAACGGGTATCACAATTATTGTTTGTTTAGATTAATTTTCAACTTCCCATTGATTGATGTTATATTTTAACAAAATATGCGGTCATTGTTGGCATATTCTGCATAAATACCTTGGCGTTTGGAACAATGGGCGCTGGGTTCGAATCTCAGTGGGAACAACAGTACTCGCTCACTGGAAATGTAGACACATCTGGATGACGAGCCTCAAATAGGACGAAGCGCTGATCCTGGATTCCACTGCTAGTTACCACCAACCAAAAGTAGTGTAGTCAGTTGTAAGATTGTGAAATGCCATCAATAACAGATATCAAAATCTCTTTTTCTTGTTATGGATTCGTTCAGCTGGACAACAACACTACTGTGAATGTCCATCGGGATCCGTTCGAGTAGCGACTTTTCTGCTCTAGCGATTACTTTTATTCCTACACCAGCAAATACATGCGGACAGACTAACGAATCTGTTGACAGTTTTAAGTTGGGTTTTGTAGATTCATTGTTGGGCATCTTGAACAACCTATAGCGCTTTTGTACAAACTTCCATGTTGAAAACTCAGTCATTCAGTTGTAAGTGCTGATGCCCCACACAAATTTGCATTGTTTGTAAGAGGGCTGGTATACTACCCACGCGTGGCTGTCTTTAGAGGCCACTTGCCCTAGCCTTAAACTTGAAGTCTAATCCACCACTAGCCAGTTGGCCAGCGTTAGGTGTCGCGTTCTCACGGTCGCCAGTGACCAAACCAAGTTCATGCGCCATTCCATCCGATCAGATTCTGGAGCTCATGTACATCATATGTTTTTGAATCAAAGTTTCCCAGCTCAGCAAGGTAGTCCTGCAGTGCGGTTGTAAGTAAGCAAAGGTTATCAACGTGTGCCGGGTAACACAAGAGCGTTCCGATCGAAAGACCGAAATCTCTCCACCCCTCTGACCATATCATATCGTTTATGGACGGGGGGGGGTTGGTGTCAAGTTAAGCTAATTAAACTCTATTGATGCATTTCACTTGTCTCTTAAACATTTATCAAATATTAAACTTACTCTTTGGTTTTTGTCCCTGTTTTTGTTTTCAATATTACAGGATCCTAATCAGTTAATTAGAGCATCAGCTCTACGTGTTCTGTCGTCAATTCGTATTCCACTAATATTGCCTATTGTAATTTTGGCTATTCAAGATGCCTCGAAAGATCTGTCTGCATATGTACGTAAAACTGCAGCTCATGCTGTGCTGAAAGTTTACAGGTAATACAAGTTAGTTTGGGCTTATTTATAAAAAAAGAAAATGATATTTCTCTGTTGTCTCAGTTTTGGGCGTATTGCTTCTCTCTTATTACAGTTAGTAATTAAGCCAGAAAATTCCATTTAGACATTTGAGTCTCGGTATAATATTCTGCAGTGAATAAGGAATAGTTATTTTGACTAAATATGCCTTAGTCAACCCATAACTACCAGAGTGTTAGAGTCTTTTGGAAGTGTGTAGGCGATTGCCACTTCTCGGCTGTGCCTACTCTATAGCAATTGATTTTCTCTCTTGGAGCACCTGAGACCTTAGAGCCCAAGGGACGAATGCTTGAGAACGGTCACATTTTTTATTTAATTTATTTAAATGCAGAAAAAACTTGGTACAATATGGCACCAAGAAAGATGCGCCACACAATAATAATAAAACTACTTACATCAAAAGCAAAAAAAATATAAGTAGAAAAACGAATAAAGAACTTCATCTGGAAGGAAAACAGTCATGCTTAACAAGTTCAAACAGTATTCGTTAACTATCATCGGGAAGGGAAGAAAGAACGAAGTTGCAACACGTTCGCCACTGATTACGATTCTTGGCCATATCCGATAACGTTTCGAGCCATCGATTCGAGCTATCTCGTGAACCCCAACCAGGGAGTCGTGACGCACCAACCGATGCTAATCTAGCACAAACATCCTTCATCCCACGACGCCACGTCATGGACTGACCACCACCCCACCGCCTTTTCCATCCCGTCCCAGGGCTGGCTAGCGAATAGAGACCTGTACGGAAGCCTCTGGGATGAGATTCTCAGCACATGTCCAAGCCACTGAAGCCTGTGTTTCCAGATGACGACACTCAGTGGATGGTGATCTCCACCGTGTTCAAACACACGCTGCCAAACCTCAGAACTGCTCATGCGATGATGCCATCGGACGCGAGAAATCCTGCGGAGACAGCGATGGTCGAACATCCAGAGTCGCCGCCGCACATCCTCAGCTCAGAGAGTCCAGGTTTCACAGGCGTAGAGCAGGGCAGCCCGCACCGAAGCATTGTATATCCGACCTCTGACAGCCAGGCTAATGTCACGACGGCGCCATAGGTGGCTCAAGTTGATGTATGCCACCCTAGCCTTCATTATACGGTTGGAAATCTCATCCGTCACCTCTCCGCCAGCACTCACACAACTACCCAGGTACACAAAATTCTCAACAACTTCAAGCGGTTCACCTGCAAGAGTGAGTGCAGATACAGGCCCCTGCCAATCTTGTAACAGTACTTTGCACTTAGACGGCGTAAAGTACATACCATACTTACAGACACTGATCTCCAACTGATTAAGTGCGATTTGGGTAGCCTGCATGCTATCGCACAGTAAGACGATATCGTCTGTATACTCGAGGTCGGAAAGTCTATCTCCAGGTAGCAGATCTACACCACCCTCAAGCACGTCCTTCAGAGCTGACTCCAGAATGTCATCGATGGGAAAGTTAAAGAGAAATGGAGAGATTGGGCAACCCTGTCTAACCCCACTGTTGGTTGGGAACAGTGATGATAGTTGGTTGTATGCCCTCACTCTACCTGAGGTGTTTTTGTATAGGGCTTTCAAGATGTTAACAAATTTCTCAGGTACACGTCTCTCTAACAGACAGTTTCAGGGCACAGTTCTGTCAAACGAATCGAAGGCAGCCCTAATATCGAGAAACACAACGGTCGTTGGCCTGGAATACGTGTGGCGGTGTTTCAACAACTGACGAAGGGTGAACACATGATCAATGCATCCACGGCCTGAACGAAACCCAGCCTGCTCTTCGCGAATCAATCCCTCACGTATTTTGCACAACATGGGAAGCAAGACAGCAACCAATATTTTAGACGCGACTGGTAGCAGACTGATACCCCTATGATTGTCACACGAATTACGTCGACCCTTTTTAAAGATGGGAACGATAATGGCTTCGTTCCACTTTGATGGTACATTCTCAGTCTCCCATACCTTTCTGAACAACCCAGTTAGAGTCATTATGAGAGTCTCGCCACGATCCTTAAAAAGAGCCGGGGGTAGAGCCGGTCACATAACACAGCTTGTCGGAATTGGTTTTTTGAAGTTGCGTTCATATAAAGATCTTACCGCCTCAAGGTAACTTAGGATGTACAGTTTTCGGGGTCGACATTTTCTAAGCCACCTCTCTTCAGAGTTCAGAGGTAGGATAGCTGGTCATCGCTGTTGGTCATCTGCTGTTACATATCTATTCCCTAGCAAGTATGAATTCGTCCATAGACGCCAAACTTAGTGTAAACAATTTACACAATGACGCTGACAGCTTTTAGTCTAATCTTTATGACATGTGTGACCAGCAGCTAGTGTGTAGCTCGTTGGGTAATTGCAATGTGCCAACCGCGATCACCACGTTAATGTAGAATCTGAATGAAGCAAGAACAGCAGTGGTTTGTGCAGAATAATTTGCTACCATCATTTATTTCGTTGGCTTCTCATCATCTGCTTACAGCCTAGATAGATTATGAGGTATACGTACAGTAAAGTTTTAACATACTTGCAAATTTTACATGTTGTCAGTTGGCAGAAAGTTCCACAATTAATGAACAGTGCTCAGAAAATTACGCCTATATGGTTTTTACACAGGCAGTTCAAGTTTAAACAGAATAAATGTATGCATATGATGGTAAAGGAGTTACGTAATAAAGATGAGATGTGCATTAGATGCATTGTGACTAATAAGTTAGGTAACAATGTACTGAGTTCAACTCAAATCATAGTAACAAGAGACCAGCAAAATTACAGATTATAAAGAAAGAGGGGTGGGGTTAAAGACGAAGATTACGTAATCATATGAGAGAATAAAGACATCCAGTTATCAGAATGGGCAAGTGAAGACTAATAACTGCTTCTTTCTGAACACCAAAATCTGGTTTCAAGCGTTAGATAGAAATGGCTTCGGTAAACTTCAGGATAATCGAGCTCTATTGATAATTTTGAAGGATTTCGCGATTTCCGTCTCATGACCCGTGTGGAGGAGATGTCTGGTAATAGCGCTACTATAAGAGTTTGTTCGCTTGAGACGTAGGCTTTTCGGCACATGTTCAGAAAATCTGAGGTGTATATGGGCTTCTTTCTTTTCTCTCAATGTAACTGCTCCCGCAGATACACGTAAATTTGTATACACAGTTGGAGTTATTAACATGATAAGGGTATCTATCGCCGAGGAGCCAGGTCCTCAGAGAGTATTTGAATCGATTACTTGGGACAGTGTTAGGGGGTACAAGTCAGGTGGTGAACAATTGTTAATTGTAGTCGTGTAACACTTTCGTCTTTTGCACTTAAATATTTCAATTCAGACCAGCAAGTAGAGGAAGCCTAGCGCAGCTTTCCTCTCTGTATGATCGATTTCGTCTGACGTTTTGGTGTCATTGTATGGGTTGCAGTGACTACTACGGCCACTCAACAACTGTTTGTTCCTCGGTAGAATGTAAGTATATCAGGTTGAATAAGACTCGGCTTCCATTACTGTCGTCATCACGAGTATTTTATAATCTTTAGTTTCATTACTTTACATTTTTTTTACGAGTTGATCACGGATTGATATCAGTTAGAGAACCATTGAAAACCAGCATTGGAGTACTGGACAGCTGTTTCATCCTAGTTTGGGAATCATTGGCAGTACGCACTCACTGGGATTCGAACCCAGGACCTTCCAGTTACAAGGCAATCTCGTATACCATTCAACCACTGGGGACCCAGTGGGTGCGTACTGCCGATGATTCCAAAAGTAGGATGAAACAGCTGTCCAGGACTCCAGTACTGGTTTTCAATGGTTCTCTAACCGATATCGATCCGTGATCAACGCGTAAAAAAAAAGTAATCTTTACAAACCAAACTATAGAATATTTTTTTATTTACATAGTAAAACTGTTATCTTCACTTTTTCCCTTATTTGTTATTGTTGTGTATTCAATTTTGATTTCAATTAGTTTGGATCCAAGTGAAAAGGAGACATTGATTGAAATAATTGATCGTTTATTGGGTGATAAAACCACTGTAGTCATTGGGAGTGCTGTACGCGCTTTTGAAGAAGTCTGTCCGGAACGGTTGGATTTAATACACAAGTAAACGAAAAAACAGATGTCTTTACTTTGAGTCTTGATTTGAAATTTTTATTACTATTATTATTATTATTAGTTCATTATGGATAAATTTTTAATTTTCATAAAGTCTTACACAGTGTTATTTACTGATGATGAACACGTTTCCGAAGGCTTTCATCTTCGGAAACGGACAAGACGGAGGTGATGAAAATAACCAACCAACCAACCAACAGCAACAACATCCAGCGCCAATCACCATCATCGGGAGGGATTTGAAGGAGGTTACTTCATTTACTCACTTATCTAGGGAGCATTGTCTCAACTACAGGTAGGAGGAACGGACGACGATGTCAAATCGAGCGAGAATCGAGAAGGCGAGAAACACATTCACATCAACCTGAAACCAATCTGGAAATTAAAACAAGCAATAAAGGTTAATAAAGCAGGATTTAATGAATTCATCAAATTTCGGTAGAACTCGTCAGCTGAATACTCTACATACACGGATATATATACTTTTGAAATTAAAACAATCTGGGAAAGACCAGTCGCCAATCCTCGACACTTCAAACTGCATATATCAATTTGAGTGTGTTTGTGGCAGCAAATACATAGGTTGTACGGAAAGGCGATTGTCTACTCGCATGATGGAGCATTTGCCAAAATGGTTGAAAACAGCTGAGTTCAAAGTGCCAAAATCCTCAATAACAAAACATCTTGTAGATTACGGACATGATATCGACGCAGTCAAGTCATTTACCATTGTCAGCAAACAAAGAAACAAGAAGATGTTTGCAATTGCAGAGGCTTGTGCAATTCGAATTTATAAACCAGCTCTCTGTATACAAAAGGAGATGGTCGTGACTCTTAATCTACCATGGTAATACGTTTTATTCTCTACTTGTTATTATTCTACCTCTTCTTCTTACTATTATTGTTATTATTATTACCATTATTATTATTATTCTTGATTCATCTAAAACTATGCTTTATCAGTAAGATTATCTTAACTCACTTCAACACTATTAAAACTGTTATTATAACTATTACTATTGATATTAGTCTGTTTGCAATTCTTTTTATATACCCTAGTGACTAATTGTTTATCTAAGTGATGTAATTGAAGCGTAATGCAATTTATCTTAATTTCGATCTCTCATACTCTCTCTCCCCTTATCTATTTGAACATGACCTGGAAAACATTCGCACGTGTCTTTCTGCATGATTAATTCAATGTAGTTTGTTTACTTATCAGTCTTATATCTCCCAATGTAATTTCAAAAGTATATATATCCGTGTATGTAGAGTATTCAGCTGACGAGTTCTACCGAAATTTGATGAATTCATTAAATCCTGCTTTATTAACCTTTATTGCTTGTTTTAAATTCGTATCGGGAAATAAATGTTTTCAATCTGGAAATCTTCGTCAGTCAGCCAGCATCAACAACAAAATTCGATCGGATTTTCAATACAAACAACGTCAAGTCAGTCAGCTGTTCTATATGGATCGGAAACTTGGCGGATGGGTCACAAAGAATATTTCCACCAACAGCCTGTTGCAGACCTTCATCAACCAACAACTGTCTTCACTGGATCTATACTGAAGATGAGATGGCCAGGCCGGAAAGAATCACCAACGAGAAACTATGGGAAGGAAAAAAGAAAACAAGAACCAAACACCAACCAAAAAATATGCAGGAGAAAGTGAAGATGGATTGGACACTCACTGAGGAGGCCGTCGCTGGGTGACATCGCGCGCGCATCAGGTCGTCGCTGGAGTGGAACCAGGCCGAAAGGGAAGTGGCGAGTGGGATGTCAGTGCAAGGGTGACATGGAGGAGATCGTGTGAAGAGGAGTATGGACAGTATGGACTAAGATGGGTGCAGGTGAAAAGTACAACAGGAGACAGAAGCAAGTGGAGACGTGCAATGAAGGCTTATGTTCCACTAGGAACCCAAGGGAACAATAATAATAATAATAATAGTGATCACGTTTCGCGCATAATTTATTACCACGCTTAATCTTATCAAAACAGCAGTCACGTGAGTAAAAAGTGATTCAAAATCTGAATATCAAATCGATATAAGACAGACACGCATGAAACAGAAAGGAAGATAAAGTACATTCGTAAGGAATACTAGTGTTATCAATAAAATATATAATACGATGAGAATTAAGACGATTGTTGCTGGTCAATCTACTATGGAAGCATAAAGTGTTATCCTTCCTGTTTCACGCATGTTTTATATTGATTTTCATTCAAATGTCTAATCATCAATGTTTACTCATATATATATAAATGAAGCGAGAAAGTTGCGCAAGTAGAGCCTTGATATGATTGTGAGCAGTTGTAATAAATTGTGCTTAAAACATCGTCATCAGTAAATATTACTGTATAACAACACTGTGTGATTTTACCACTCAGGGACAAGCTTTGTAGGTTAAAGGACCCTGTTGACCCAATTAGACAAAATAATATAATTTACAAAATACCCTGCAATGACTTTGAGTTAAGTCAACTGGTAGGTCAGGGGTAGTGAGATTGTCGGAACATAAGAATTTAACTAAGGAAAGAATGGTTGACCCTGAGAAGATAAGTAACTTAGGAAAAAGCTCAGCACTGCATGCATTAACACACAACCACACAATAGGGTGTGTGGGAGAGGGTTAAAATTCTAAAAAGTAATCTAGGTAGATGGAGAGGGAGAGATGTTGATTACTGAATCCTTGTTCATCGAGTCTACATCCGACACATGCATAATAAAAGTGACTCGACGCAAATACCAGAGATATGGAAGATATAATTACCACCAGCCAAATCAGAGGAGGATAATAAATAATCTTAAAATTCTGTTTAATAATAATAATAATTATTATTATCTGATCGATTCCACTGATGTATATAAATGAAGTAAAATGATGCGTGAGTGACCTGATATGATTATGAGTGGCAGTAGTTTGTGCCCGAAACGTCATCAGTAAATATCACTGTATAACACGACTGTGTGATTTTTCAAAATAAAATCTTATCTTTAATGGGGTTATACTAATCTCACTCCCAGTCTTTCTTTGTAAGCGAGCTTCCTGAAAGTTAGGTGCGGTTTAGGCGTGCGTCTATAGGAGATCAGACCGTAACTTTTATTGGCGCGGGTGGCGAGAATTCTGTCAGTGAACCACCGATGCCCATTGACGGTGACTTCCTGCCGTAACTTCAACACCTTCACTTGGACACCAGTTAATAATGGGGGAGGGGAGTTGCTTGATCTCTGATAATGATCATAGATGCACACTCCTGAAGGGTTTCATGATACAATGTAACTGATGTCCGATTCCTTTCTCTCGGCTTTCAGTAATTCTTTAATTGATTTTGATTCATGCACAAATCCACAGTAAAAATGAATTGGATCTCCTTACAAAGTCAAAAATTCATTTGTTTGGTTGTTTCTCATTTCACATTAGACATTATCTTAAGCTGTGTAATTTAATCATGGATGTTGATGAATGGGGTCAAGTGATTATACTGACAATGCTTACACGTTATGCCAGGACACAATTTCCAAATCCAGAAAAACACTCAGCCACAGTGAGTCATTCATTATGTGTGTTTTTTTACTCTAGTTTTGTATTTCCCTTTGATTGATTAATTATATTGAACCGAAGTACTTGGTCTATACTGACATATGTACGGATGCTTCGACAATGTCTCCAGTCGGTAATGACCAGCAAATTAATTCCAAGATGCTCATTTCGTCGTATTAGGGGATGGTTTTTGTTGTTGAAACGATGAATCCTGGGGTCAAATCCCAGTGGGAATACCAACTGATGAGTTAGAAATGGGAGGAAATTCCCATTCCGGGTTCCACTACTGAGCACCATTATCAAAAACAACTCTATATTGAGTCATGTTTATATATAGATATATATGTCTGAATAAAGCAATAAAAACAGTGGTTTGTGCAGAATAATTTGCTACCATCATTTATTTCGTTGGATTCTCATCAGCTCAGCTGCTTACAGCCTAAATAAATTATTATTAAGTTCATGCAAAGAATATTTTTAACATACTTGCAAATTTCACACGATGTCTGTCAGTTGACAGGAGGTTCCGGGCTTAGTGAACAGTGCTCAGAAAATTACGCCTATATGGTTTTTACACAGGCAGTTTAAGTTTAAACAAAATAAATGTATGCATACAGTTGTAAAGGAGTCACGTAATAAAGACGAAATATACGTTAGATACAGAGTGATTGATAAATTAGGTAACAATGTACTGAGTTCAACTCAAATCATAGAAACAAGAAACAAGCAAAATTACAGATTATAAAAAAGAGGGGTGGGGTTAAAGACAAAGATTACGTAATCATATGAGAGAATAAAGACATCCAGTTACCAGAATGGGCAAGTGAAGACTAATAACTGCTTCTTTCTGAACACATAAATCTGGTTTCAAGCGTTTGACAGAAATGGTTTCGGCAAACTTGAGGAGAATCGAGCTCCTTTGTCTATTGATAATTTTGAAGGATTTCGCGATTTCCGTCTCATGACCCGTGTGGAGGAGATGTCTGGTAATAGCGCTACTATAAGAGTTTGTTCGCTTGAGACGTAGGCTTTTCGGCACATGTTCAGAAAATCTGAGGTGTATATGGGCTTCTTTCTTTTCTCTCAATGTAACTGCTCCCGCAGATACACGTAAATTTGTATACACAGTTGGAGTTATTAACATGATAAGGGTATCTATCGGCTTTTGACTGCACCAAAGTGTTTTGTACTCGTCGCCAAATTATTGTTATGTACTGGTCGAGAATTTAATAGTCCTGACGCAAGAAAGACGGAAATCAGAAGACCACTAGGTTTGCGATGATACTTCTATTTTCCAAAACGCCAGGAGAATCAATGTATCACACAATAGTGTGAGAGCACTATATATATGAATGTCCAAACAAGTGTGTGAACAAATCAATAGACAGTCTTAACATGATTGGCTAATTATAATGGAGTATCGATCCATATATACATAGCGAAATATAACAGACTGTCAAACAAACACACATATTATATGTACTATAAGGGGAATATACATTGTTATAGGAGACAGCTTCATCAAAGTGAAATGGTCACAGACTAAGAGAGCAACAGAAAGAGAGACCATCATATATATATATATATATATATATATGGATACATATCACAAAGAGCATGTTGTTCGATAGACGGGAACCAATTTAGCCAGTTGCAGGATAGACTCTGGCTAGTGACGTTCTCAGTCTTCTGTTGATCATTAATGCAATGTTTTCACCTTTAAAATCTAGTTGAATGAAGACCGGCATTTTTATCAACTGTGATTTGTTTAGTATTTGAGCCTTCACATCTTCCATATGTGTTAATGAATCTTTGAGGATAACCGTTGTTTTTCAGCACCTTTTTGAGAATCGTAAATTCTTCCTCTAGTTTCTCTGCAAAGCATATTCTCCTCGCTCTATAGTACAGAGTCGTGACTAGTGCTCGTTTATAGCTACTTGGACAAAATATATTAAATATAATTAAAGTAAATAATAATTAAATATATGCTAATATGATATGATATCAGTCCGTGATCGAACTTGAAACCGATCAGATCCCTACAAACTTAACACTTGAAAAAATTTCTGCTACGATTTGGATTTGATTCTATTGTAAGAGAATATATTTTTTTATTGTGAATATTATTTATCGGTGTGTTTGACTGCGTAATTCAGTCTTCATTTAGACATGCTGTCGGTCATTTCCATTTTTCCCTCTTTAGGTAAATGGTGACAACGGGGCTACTTCCAATGGTGACTCTCCCACCAATCAATCAAGCAGTGATTTGAAGTCAACTGCAGTTGGTGGACGTGACATTAGTAGTGGGAATAGTAGTACTCAGCAAACATCAGATAACAATCTCTGCGAGGCGGCGACGTATTCTATGTCTGAAGCTTTACCATTACTGGAATCGGATCGATGTATTCTAGTCAATGCATCCAGATACCTTTTACATAGTCATAACTCAGCTGTAAGTCAAGCCGTTTGATTAATTATTATTTATATTCATATCTGTTTTTGGGAATACATATATTGCTTTTCCAAAGATTCAGTAGCATACCTTCATTTCAAAGAGTTAATTTATGTTGTGCGGATTTTAAGTCGATTTGATGGGGGTGTGAATCAAAATCTTTTTGACATGTATTGCATTACTTATTCTACTCCTTTGCATTCCTTTTTGTGGACATAGACCTTCAGGCCTAAACTTTGAAGATTCAATAGCAGGGGTGTTTTGTTTTTATGGTGTGAGGTTGTTAGCCTCACGTTCAGCTTTCCCTCCTTACCATGACTTACTAGCGGCTAAACGTGGTTTAGAAGTGTATTGATGGCTGAGTGGGTATCGAACTCCGAACCATACACATGGTTGGCGAGTATTCTATCATTGAACCACTGACACACACACACACACCGAAGTCGCATTAGTTATTTCTAACCTCGCTTGCTACCAACACATTGCTATTGAATTCATTTTCATATATGGCTTCAACAGAACATCTCAATTTCATCCTGAAGAGTCCCAAACTAGGACGAAACAGTTGTCTAGTACTCCCAGTTGGTTTTCCAATGGTTCTATAACCAATGTCAGCTCATGATCAAATCCTGTAATCAATTTCATTCTATTCTCTACAGCAATTTTTACAACTGGCTCCACGATCGTCCATAAGTTTCTATTTCCTCTCCTCACAATCTCTTCCATGTCACCCTTGAACCATTACCCAACTAATTATTTCCTCTATTCGGGTTCCGCAGCATGGGTTGCATGGCGCATGATGTTACTTGACGGTCTACTGAACCTTCTACATCCAATCCATTCATCTCCGTGTCTTTCTGCATATGGATTAGGTGATAGTCTCTTGGTTGGTTCGCTGCTAATCCCATTTGGTAGTTTATCTTTAACTCCCGAACACAAATAGAGGTGTTTTGAAGACACAGAGTTAATTCTGCAGTACTGAATGCTCTTTTCACCGCTGTACTCCGTAGGCGTTGTATTTTATTTCTCACTGATGTTATCCCCGATGAAGTGAAGTTGTAAGAATAAGACCTTCCTGTTTCAGAACTATTGGTACTGTGGTCTGTTTTGACATTTGGTTCATTTTCTTATTGGTGAATTTTTCTGGATAACTGTTCCCACTCAGCAACTGTTTAATAATAACAATAACCTTAGCTATCAAGGTTTTCCATGCCCCTTGATTTGTTCTAGAAATTTCCTTAATTTTATTTTATATTCTGTTTGGTATTACAATTTTACGGGTATTATAATTTATGCATCTTTAGTGATCTGTAATTCCATTGCGGTCTTACTTAACAAATCGATGGTACTTAAAAACACCAATATTGTTAATGGTGATTATTCTAGAATGTTCTCTCTCTCTCTCTCTCTCTACATATATATATATATAATTGTAGGGTCAGAAGAGGAAATTATCGGAAGGGATATTCTCTGTTCAATTTTTTGTTTTTTACTAAATGTCTGAATTTATAAATTCCAGTAGGCCTCGTCAGCTGAATGTCTGTCTCTCTGTCTGTCTGGATTCAACATAGAACTTGGCATCGAAGTGCACCAGTTCGAGTTGCCACGTTCCAAATAGCACACAGAGGTAGACAAGAAGATGAGTGAAGAGAATCAATACAGTCTGACAAGTATAAGAGTGAAACAGAATGGGTAATGGTAGAAAGGAAGGAATATGAAAGATTACAGAGACTGAATACATCTTCGCTGGCCATTGACAACGATTTTGAGCCATGTGTCACCTATTGTCTCAGGCCATTGATTCATAGAGTCCCTAGGGCCCCAACCTGGAAGTCTGCATCTCCCTACCTTACTCAGTTTAACTGTCAAGGATTGATGAGGCCATGTTTTTGTTTGGCCACCACTTACTCTTTTCCAACCTACACCTATATCAGCTAGTAATGCCCGTCGGGGGAGGCAATGGTTAGGCATGCGCGCCACGTGACCTAGCCATCTCAATCTATGTAACTCTATAGCCTCGTCGATTGATTTTCCCTCTTTGCCCAACAATCTACGCCGAACGTCAACATTACTTACCTTGTGAAACCACCTAATGTGAGAAAGAGATCGCAGACATCTATGATCGAAAGCAGTCAACCTTTTCATGTCTTCAACTCGTATTGGCCATGTTTCAGAGCCATAGAGAAGGACGGAGTGAACTGCTGAGGAGTACTGAATACTCTGAATACAGCTGAATACTCTACAAACGCTATTGTATATACTAGTCCATCTGTGCATCGGCGGCACAGCCGTAGAATGCTCGCCCACTACTCATGTAGTCCGGGGTTCGATTCTCGGCCGATGCACTCCTTTACCTCACTAAGTCAGTAGTAGGGCTGATAAAGAGGAATGGTTGGGCATAAGGCTAGCAACTCCACCCCGTAAAACTAATCACCACTGCGTCAGAAACTTCAAGCCTCTAACTTGAAGCCGTATGTTCCACTGGGAACGTGAAGGAATAAAAAATATATACACTAGTCGAATTTGATGTTCTTTGTATTTGAATGGCGAAATCTCAACCGTAGAAACTAGTATAAATAAATCTTGTTTCTGCAATATTCACAGTTAACGCGTCCTACTGGAATTTAATGGGTCGGGTAAGGGACGTGTTTTGCTAAATTTGCAACTCAGGTTTGATGTGGAGTGAGAAATAGTGTGAATACAATAAACTTTTAATAGGATGACTACTGATAATAACAGTGATTCTCGAACTGATGTCAATTCATGATATCTAACCTGTAAGTTTGTTATGGCTGACTGACTGACTGGTTTCAACATAGAACTACTTTGCACAGTGGGCAGCAGTTCAAGTCGCCACACTCCCTCCATGCAGCACACAAAGCAAGAGAAGAGAGTAAAAAGAGATTCAAAAGAGAAGTAATAAACACAAGTGTGAGGGAAGAGAACAATAGTATGGAAGAACAACATAATTTTATTGGTTAATTATAGTTCACAAAGAGTGAATGCATCTGCTCCGTCACCTAGAACGATTTTGAGCCATATCACTACTTGTCTGTAGCCATCATTGGTTCTTATCATCGTGAGGACCCCAACTATATCTAGTCAGGAAGTCTACACCTCCCTACGTGGCTGGCTTAAACTAACTTTTGTGAATTTCACTCACTGATGAAGCCATGCTTTTCCAATCTGATCCATCCTATGTCAGTCAGCTAACATTACCCGTCCACATGAAGGCAGTGGTTAGGCATGCGTAACACGTGTTATGGTGTAAAAAGGCATATAGATTATGAAATAATTACGTCCACTTTGGCTTTATTTTAAGCAAAGATAAACTATAGAAGTTGAATGTATTATGTGAGTTTGCTTCATAAGTTAGGTTTATTTCTTATTGATTCATATCGCTTCAGTTATGTGTGTAAGAGACGTGATCTCATGCCTTTAGGCAGATTGTACTGCACTTGATATGAAATCTTAAATGTCTCTTCTCTCTTTTTATTACGTTCTGTTCTCTGCCCACCAAATGGAGATAAAGTGGTCGTGTTTTTGTTGACTTAGCTTTCACCTTTTTCTTGCCAATCTAGTATACGTTCATGGATTCATGCATGTCGTATATAACAAAATCCTCATCCAGAAGCAGTTAAATTTGCATATACAGCACACATACACACACTGATGAGACCATCCTCTGTAGCTTATACTCTAATGCCTTGTTTCAGTATAGGTATCTTTTTTAAAACTTTAAATGTTGTTACAAAAGAGCTCTGATCAACCTGTGTCATAATATCTGATTAAATGTGTGTCCCCCCCGAAACCTCACTTCTCAGTAAAATTTCTCCGTACTCAATATTTCCAGACATTTCTAGAAATCGCCTACTGACTGGAGGAAAAGTTACCTCGTGAAAATACCAAAGAAGGGCGACTTAGGACTCTGCAAAAACTGGCGAGGAATCATGCTCCTGTCGACGCCAAGTAAAATCCTGAGTCGCATCATCCTGGAGGGAATCAAGGACGCATTGGATACAGAACTCCAACCAGAACAAGCTGGATTCAGGAAAGTCAGGCAAATCATGTTCTGACCAAATTGCAACTCTACGCATCATTATCACAGAACAAAGCATGGAATGGAAATCAAACCTCTACCTCAATTTTATAGACTTTGAGAAGGCCTTCGACAGACAGCGTTGATCGCGAAGTAATTTGGAAACTACTCGATTACTACGGTGTACCCCAAATATTCATCAACCGTATTCAACAGCTGTACGACAATGGCACATGTCAAGTGATCCTCAACAGAAAACTCAGCGAGGAGTTTGGAGTAAACACAGGAGTCAGATAAGGGTGCTTATTATCACCGATGATATTCCTAATTGTGGTGGACTGACTGGATTATGCGTCAGACAGTGAGTGGGAAACGAGCAGACAAGGATATCCTGGACCGACGTGATGAACCTAGAAGACCTGGATTTCGCGCGTGGATGATTTATGTTTGATGTCACACAAAATCGAAGACTTACAAGCGAAAACCGACAAACTGGTCGAAGAAGCAGCCGGCGAAGACAGAACTGCAGGTGAACATAGACAAGACGGAGGTTATGAAAATAACCAACCAACCAACCAACAACAACAGTAACATCCAGCGAGAATCACCATCAACGGGAGGGAGTTGAAAGAGGTTAATTCATTCACTCACTTATCTAGGGAGCATTGTCTCAACTACAGGAAGTCGGAACGGACGACGATGTCAAGTCGAGCGAGAATCGGGAGGGCGAGAAACACATTCACATCAACCTGAAACCAATCTGGAAATCGTCGTCAGTCAGCCAGCATCAACAACAAAATTCGATCGGATTTTCAGTACAAACAACGTCAAGTCAGTCAGCTGTTCTATACGGATCGGAAACTTGGTGGGCGGGTCACAAAGAATATTTCCACCAACAGCCTGTTGCAGACGTTTGTGAACAACTGTCAACTATCGCTCTATACTGAAGATGAGATGGCCGGGTCGGAAAGAATCACCAACGAGAGACTATGGGGAGGAACAAAGAAAACAAGAACCAAACACCAACCAACAAATATGCAGGAGAAGGTGGAGATAGTTGGATTGAACACCCGCTGAGGGGGTGACATCGTGCTCGCGTCAGACCATTGCTCGAGTGGAACCAGGCCGAAAGGGAAACGGCGGCGAGTGGGACGTCAGTGCGAGGGTGACATGGAGGAGATCGTGTGAAGAGGAGTATATGGACAGTATGGACTAAGATGGATGCAGGTGAAAAGTACAGCAGAAGCAAGAAAGAAGCAAGTGGAGATGTGCAGTTGAAGCACTATGTTCCACTAGGAACCCAAGGGAACAATAATAAGAAAATTGCTAAAGTAACTATTTCATGACAAGGTACTTTTCATATTCTGTGCTTCATCATCCGTAGAACCATCGGTGTCAATTCTGACTCCGTCGAATTCATCTTGGGAAACTGGATAGAATCATTAGTCTACACACGTCAAATATGACTCATAACCTGATACACATGACGGATCATTTCTATATGACGCTGGTGTAGAACAACACAACTATTAGCGTATTTAAATCTTATTCATTGACAAAGATAGTGGATTAAATAACATTCATTCTGTATAGATATGAAACTATGAAAATGGATCCGTTGTCCATTTCATTCGAGTTTTCATGAAGATATTTCTTTCCTACACTAATGTGTCTGTCCTTTTTTGCTTTATTTATCAACATGAATAATTAATCGATTGAATTATGGGGTGGGGTTAATATTTCCTTGTCTTCTTGTTTCCTTTTCCAGGTGGTTATGGCAGCTAGTCAATTATTATTCTATATGAATTGTAAAGACGACTATCCATCAGTGGTTCGAGCTCTAATTCGGACGCTAAATTGCAATCGGTAAGATTTTCTTCGCATAGTAATAATAATAATAATCATAATTAATCATTAAAGACCATGGTTGGGAAAGAGATTGTAGCATTTGTTTTGACGCACAAAGGTCTGGCCTTATTTTATTTATATATCACCGAAAATCCCCATTGAGTCATGAAGAAAATTAAAAAAAAAAGCGATTAATATATGTGTAAAACTTGGGCACTTTGGTAGTAAGTAATTCCATACTAGTTTGGTTATTAGATATATCACGTGGTGAGTGTAAAAGTATTATTATTCACTGGATGACAAAGTTTCGAACAAAATTTATTGCTGTTCATAATCATACCATTAATTATAATCACACGACTTTGAAACTTGAGTTTTATAGTTTTCTTTGTCTTCTCCTATATTTGTCATCGTTGAGGTAGTACAATTTTCCAGATATCTGGGTGGGCAGGTGTTGAACCATTCCTATTAAATGTATTTCCTGTCAATTGATTCTATAGACAAGGCTTCTGTTATCGATTTCTCCCTCCTACACCCTGCCGTTACATTAGATTTTAAAACTGTCATCCTATCCCATCCCATCTTATTGTATGGTTGTGTGTAATTGCATGTAGTGAGGGGTATAGCTGAACTGTTCTCTAGATTTCTTATCTTATTTAGGTCAACTAATCTAGATTTCGCTGCTAGGTTTAGTCTGACTGACTGACCCTGTTCTACTAGTTTAACCGATGTATTTGACCTAGCAATCATTCCACCTTGGTATTAGATAAACTAAATTGTTTTGTTTTAAAGGCTCCACAGGACTGATCCTTTAATCGACAAAGCTTTTTTCTAATTGAGTTTGTGGGTGGTTCGAATGCCAGCCACTTTAATTCCTGCCTTGTTAAGAATTCTGCGGGAGGTGGTTTCCGAGATTTCTTCCTTGTATGGAATTACTACTGATGATTTAGGTCCCTTATTGTTTGTGTCGTCACTAATGTTATTACTATTATCACTATCACTACTGTCATTATTTATCTCACGTTTACATTTTCCTACATACTTTGTGACTAATTCGTCAGGGTCGTTATTAAGTTTCAAAGCTACGACAAATAGGATGGAGCAGAGAAGACTATAAAATTCAAGTTTCGAAGTGGTGCCATTATAACTGATATTATTATTATTATTGTTATCGTATCCTTTAGTTCCTAGAGGAACATAGGGCTTCAGCTGAGCACCTCCATTGCCTTCGGTTTTCTGACAACTTTTTCACCCTGCTCCAGGTCTGTCCACATGCTTTCATCTCCTCCTCGCATGACCTCCTCCAAGTCACCCTTGGACGACCAACTCGCCGCCTCCCTTTCGGGTTCCACTCGAGCAATGGCTTGTCTAGTGATGTCACTTGATCGTTTCCTCAGAGTATGGCCAATCCATCTCCATTTCTTTCTGCCTATTTGTTTCACAATCGGTTCCTGATTGGTTCGCTCCCAGAGATCCCTGTTGCTGATCTTTTCTGGCCATCAGATCTTCAGTATTGAGCAAAGACAACTGTTGGTGAAGGTCTGAAGTTTGTTTGGGAGGCTCTTTATGACACGTCAAGTCTCTGATCCATCCGTATAACAGCACTGACTTCACATTGGAGTTGAAAATCCGGATCTTATTTTTGATGCTGAGTGCTGTTGACCTCCACACAGATTTGAGAGTAATGAAAGCTTGTCTTGCTTTTCCGATTCTGATATGATGATGAACAGTAATAAATTGTATTCGAAACGTCATCCAGTAAATAATACTGTTTCACTCACTGTGTGATACGTCTAATAAACAATCTAAAATGGGGAAATGAAAGACAATTCAGTGAAGGAAATTTTCTTTATCGATGAAGTCATCCTCTTTCGGAGGCTGTACAATCGTATTTATATGTATCAAAAATGTATGGTAGTCTATCATTGAGTAATAGGAGGTTACATAATTGATATAGTCACTCAGAAGTTGTTTTAGAAGTAAAAAAAATAAAAGCTGTAGATTACGTAGTACTCAATGGTACAGAGGAAGTAAGCATTAGAAATTTGATTAGGGTAAAATTGTTGTCTAGCGGGAAGAAAGGTAGTTGAGTGTCAGTTTAACAAGTGTCAAGTGCGTGAGAAAATGTACAAAAGGAACATGTGAGAGTGTTAATAGTGAATTAATTATCATGCTAGAAGTAAGCTAAAATTAAAAAATAAAATTTTTTTTACAGGGAACGACTAATGAAGAGATTAAAATCATGGAAGAACAAGAGACTGGACAATCATTTTTCTGTATACAGAGTTCGAGGTTGTACTGACGAATTGAATTGCCAACGCCTCTGCTATACACCAGTGCCGGAACATGACGCTCTTTATACCATTTAGCCTCACCTTGTAGATAATCGTGAAAGGCGAATCTCATGGAACTGTATGGCTTGAGTTCACCAAGTGCTCAAGAATTGAACTAGTAACTGTCTTGCATTGTCCTTTTGCTAACCAACTATACGGGATAATGTTCAGAGATGCATTTGGAAAGTGTGAGCTTTGTACGGCCAATATAGCAGGTGGACATGGAATCTCCGACAATCAGAAGGACACTTCCTCGATTATTCAGTTACCTTTTATGAAATTTTCTTAAAAGCAGTGTCAAATAACATATGAACTTTTACTTAGTTGGTTAGGCGATTTCAAGATTTTTCTGCCAACCGGGAGATGACAAACAAAGCTTGTTACTTACTGTTTAGTAGACATCGATTTATTTTTTCTCATTTTAAAAGGAAATCTACAAAAAATAATATGACCCGTTGCACAAGAGGTGGCTCTCGTGGCCCAAGTGGTCTAGTGGATAACGCTTTGGCGTTTGAAACTATGGGTACTGGGTTCGAGCCTCGGTGGGAACATCATCACTCACTGAGAAACGCAGGCACATCCAGATGACGAGTCCTAAATAGGACGAAATGCGGGTTATACTGGATTCCACTGCTAGCCACCATCCACCAATTGTATACTAACTAAATGCCCGGACATCGTTGAAGCATCTGCACAAGAAGCCGACATGTCAACCTGAGACCGAGCACTTCGGTCCAGTCAATCGACGGGAAAATCAAAAATTCAATTCAGTAATCTACAAAAAACTTTATAGTATTTTGATTTTATATTGGCCTGTTTAAATCACTGGATTATTTAAATATTCATAATGTTTATATAATGCACCAAGAGGGGATTATTGAAAATGAAGGATCGATGGACAGGTGTTTCGCCCTGATTTGGGCCCCCTTTTCGCGGGGTACACTCATGTCCCTGTCAGCGAATGAATTACGGACCTTGACGTTATATGGGGTGGTCAGTCTATTGACTATTCAGGTGTTGTGTTGGAATTCAATGGCCTTTGAATTTTGTTTTCTACTGAAGAGTCCCGACTTAGGACGAAACAACCGTCCAGTGCTTCTTGAAGTTTTGTGATTCCTCTAACTGTTATTGGTTCCTGATGAAATCCTTGTTGAAATTAACCTGTGTGACTCATATAGCCCAAAATCTGACTGCTATTGTCTTTTTTGAGGATTCTTCTACGGAAGAGGAAGTATTTTGCAGTAAAGCACACTAGGGATTCTGTACCTTGTCAACGTATTGTCTAGAATAAATCTGTTATCATTGGCAGTATTACCATTATGACAACTAAGCGTTTGGAATCCCTTTTAATCAAGGTACAATAGTGTAACGGTAGAGGATGGAAAACTTGGTAAAGCACAAATGTGTATTTGTGATTTGGTATCTCTATGTAGCCAAATTATGTACAATTTATCTTCAAATCACCATTTGCACAGATCTTCCGTGATGTGCTTATCTTCTGGGTTCCGTTCATGTCTGTCATGTATCTCCGCATCGCTGTATCATCTCTTTATGTATATACATACTACTGATAAATCTTATCGGTAGCATACGCCGCATTAGGACTGAAAAGGTAGGATAGGTAATGACTTAATATGTTTCTGTGTTGAGCAGTGATATAAGACGGTTCAACCCTGAGGGAACAAAACCTGCTGTTTGTGATTGATAATGCTAGAATTTTGAGAATTCTTCCCGTCCTATATACATAGTTGAACTAATTATCTAAACTTAGTTTTCAGAAGAGGGCTTTCACTTGCGAGAATCTATGATGACTGACTGATTTTCAACATAGAACTCTGTATACAAAAGGGAAGCACTTCAGGTGTTGCCATACCCCGTGGAGCACACAAAAGTGAAGAAAGGATAGAGAAATGGAATTCCGAAGAATTATATAACACGCAGAAGTGCATGGGAGAAAGAATAGTAATCTGGCGAAACATGAGGATTTAATGGAATTTGGGAGATTACAAAAAGTAAATGCACGTCTGCCATCGACAGTGATATTGAGCCATATTACCAATAGTCTCAAAGCATCTCGGCCCTTTGCATCCCGAAGTACCCAATCAACACCCTTCGTAGCTCAGGCCAACATTCACAGACTTTATCGATTAATTAATTAATTCGATTTTAGATTTTTCCTGTCGATTGATTGAACCGAAGTGCTCGCTTTCAGGTTGATATGTGTCGGCTTCTTGTGCAGATGCCTTTACGATGTCTGGGTATGTATAATTAGAAGTTGATTAGTGACCTGTTGCACTGGTGATGGTGGCTCTCGTGGCCCAAATGGTCTAGTGGATAACGACACTTTGGTGTTTGAAACTGTGGGCACTGGGTTGGGGCCTCGGTGGTGGGAACATCATCACTCATTCAGCTGGCAGAAGAGTCCCAAATAGGACGAAATGCTCATCCTGGCTTGATTCCACTTCTGCTAGTTACGCAACATAAATTAACTTCATGGATTTTAGTTCCAGTTTTTAATTTGATCACTCTCATGACTCTTTCCCAGTTCAACCGTATGTCAACTAAGATTGCTCGTTGAAGAGGGACTGATAGTGGTAGTAGTATGAAGAGCGCGATTCAAAATTGGGGACCCCTTTGGATGTGAAGGTTAACTGGTTAAGTCTTTGTATTGTTTAAGGATTTTTCTATCCAACTCATGATCTGTTTGTTTATATGTATGTATATAAGCCACTATCTCTTTGTAAAGAAATTCCTTCCCCTCCAGAAATAATTTCACAGCTGTTCCCCTTTTTTTCCTTTCTTCTTATTTTCTATGTCTAGTGAAGTTCAATATGTGATATTAAGTAATATAGCCAGTTTAACAATTGAACATCGTAATCTCTTTGAACCGTATCTACGTACATTTTTCGTCTATTCAACTGATTCACTACAAGTGAAATTATTAAAGTTGGAAATTCTCAGCAGTTTAATTACTGAAACATCAAGTTCTGTTATTCTACGTGAATTTCAGGTGAGTTTCATGTTGTTGTTGTTGTTGTTGCTCTTGTTGTTCTTGTTCTTATTTTTGTGTCTACTTCATTTTACCATTCATACCATTCATTCCTAACGTTCCGGATGGGACATATCCCCAGTGCCCTTGACTCTCTGATGCCACTTTCTGAACTGGCCCCATGACTCTGCATATGCTTCTGTTTCCTTCCTCCTGACATGATCCGCCCTATATCGCTCTCTGATCAGCGCCTATACAGGTTGTACTTAAAAATTTCCAACACCTCCCTGAATGGGATATAGACACAGGTCCTCCATCCCTAACTCAGGTTACTAAAGCTGTCACCAATCTGAAACAAGGCAAAGCAGCAGGACCTGATGGAATGACTCCAGAAGTGTTTAAGTACGGTGGAGACAGTTTACTGTCTGCATTAACTGAGGCACTAGGAAGCGTCTGGGAATCAGAAGAAGTCCCATCGGGTTGGTGTAAGTCACTGATTATCCCCATATACAAGAAGGGAGACAAGTCTTCCTGTGATAATCACAGAGGGATTAGCCTGACTAATATAGAATCTAAAGTCTTAGGCTCAATAATCATGCGTAGACTGAGTGGTGCTCGGGAGGCACAAACACGAGAGAGCCAGACAGGCTTTAGACCAGGAAGATGGTGTATTGATCATATCTTCACCCTTCGACAGATTCTAGAACATAGGCACTCCTACCGGCGTCCAACAATCATTATATTTCTTGACCTAAAGGCGGGATTCGATTCTGTCGACCGAGAGGTACTCTGGCGATGCTTGGCTGTAGAAGGAATTCCGAGAAAATACATTGCACTGATTAAGGCACTCTACTCGCACTCATGCAGCCAGGTGAGGGCTTACGGCGAGTTGTCATCTGAAGTGGTGACGACCAGTGTTGTCCTTCAAGGATGCCCATTATCTCCTTTTCTATTCAACTTCGTCATAGATGTATTAATGGACTTAACCCTAACTCACTTCAGCGACTCAGGGATTGACTTGCTACCAGGGAATAATCTCGTTGACTTGGAATATGCAGGCGATGTAGTCCTTCTAGGCGAGGACTCTGACAAAATGCAGTCTTCTGAACACCTTCAGCTGCAATCTACGAATGCTTAGCATGCGATTAGCTCCCGCGAAATGTAAGATGATGTTACAGGACTGACTGGACTACACTGACTCCTAGCTTAGAAATACGGAGTGAAGTGGTAAAGCACGTTGACTGCTTCACTTATTTGGGAAGTACCATCAGCCAACGCCAATGGGTTGATCTTTCACGAAATCTCAGCATGGATACGGAGGGCTAGTTTCGCATATGCCAGCCCAGTTTACGCCATCTCTGGCTTAGTAGACGTGATATCCGGATGGCTATCGCCCAAAGGGCAGATGTACTGCTCAGTAGTCCACTCCGTCCTCCTTTATGACTGGCTGTGAGACCTGGCGATTGAGATTGGAAGACATGAAAAGATTAGGTGTCTTTGATCATAGGTGCCTGCGTTCTATCTCTCGTGTGAAGTGGTATAGTGAGGTGAGGAATATTGAGGTTAGGCATCGGTCAAGTGCTAGGTAAACCAAGGAGGGGAAATCAATCGACGGGCTGTGAAGTTACACCGATTGAGAGAGATGGTTAGGACATGTGTTACGTATACCCGCCTAATCATCGCCTTCCTGGACAACAGGCAATGTTAGCTGACATAGGGGGTCAGGCTGGAGAAGAGCTACAGGCGGTCAAACCAAAACATGGTGGGACCATTCAATGAAATCTACAACAGTTAGTTTTAGCTAGTCACGTAGGAAGGTATAGACTTCCTGAATGGTTGGAGTCCTCGGGACGGTAAACATCAATGGTTAGAAACAATTGGTGATGTGGCTTAAAATCGTTCTCAATGGCTGGTGCAGATGCGTCCACTCCTTATGACTTATGATTTCCAATAAAACTGTTTTGTTCTTCGTTATTACTATTCGTTTGTCTCACACCTCTGATTACTGTCTCTATTATGCATTCCTTGTACTTTCTTCTCTTGCTTTGTGTGGTACATTGAAAGAGTGTGGCGACTCGAACTGCCACACATATGTGCAAAGTTCTATGTCGAAAACAGTCAGACAGACAAAGCCAACAAGTCAGGTTTCGTAAGTGTGTGTTTAAAAAAGTCTAGAATTCCAAGAAACGTGTGACGATTTCATTATTTCTGATGACTATAGGTGTACACAGTAGAGATTTGGGGATTGTATTATCACTATTCCTGTTAGATGAGACCAGTTTGCAATGAATTATGTAATTTTTCTAACGCATATTTTACTACTAACTGACAACAGTTGGGGAACTATTGAAGACTAAGCAACTGATAGCTTTTTTTTATATGCCACCAAATCCTACTCTGAAAGTAATTAAACCTCTACAAACCGTATACTTCAATGGATCTTGTTTTGTAATTGTGAAGCTCTAGCTAAGTGGTTAAGGCGCTTGTCTTCCAACTATGGGGCCACGTGTTCGAACTCCGCCGCCGCTCCACCTACTGAGGTCCGGCTAGCCCGGTAATGAAAATCTTGCGTCGAAAGGTACCGAAAAGCACCCACTTCATTTCTTTTTTTTTGTTTTTTCGTTTCTTTATTTTAGCATTATGTGAATAGTTTTGATGAAGAGTTTGTCACTGCAACAATTCAAGCTATCGGTCGATGTGCTAGTAGTGTACCACAAATATCAGATGTCTGTTTAGGTGGATTACTTCGATTGATGTCACGGCCAAAAGGTAAGTTATCTAGTTAGTTGGTTAGTTAGCTGGCTAGCTAATTAGATCATTTTTACACATGGTTTTTCTGTTTTGTTCCTCCGTTGGCTGACTCAGTCGAAACGGTGGGTTTTCGTTGACGTCTCTGCTCCTAGTAGACACGCTTCAGCAGTGTTTGAGAATTGACATGAGTCAATGGGGGGTAGGTTGTGACTAGCAGTGGAATGTAACCTGCATATTTCGTCTTGTTTAGGACTTATCTCCACTGAACAACCGGTGACTGTTGTAGCCTAAGCGGTCTAGTGGTTAACGCTTTGGCGTTTAAAACGAAGGGTGTTTAGCTCAAGTCCCAGTGGTAACACTATCATTCACTGGAGATTTCAGGTACTACTGTACAGATGGTGAGTCCCAAATAGGATGAAACGTGCATCCAAGATTCTCATCGCTAGTCACCCACCCTAAATATAGATTTAGTTGTATCTAATCTCCTCCTCTACCTACTTATATTGTGTGGTTGTGTGTGTGTGTGTGTGTTAATGCATGCATTGTAATTGCTAAATATTTTCCAGTCTGATTCATCTTCATGTTGTCAGTCATTGTACGCTTTGCTAAATTCTTAAGTTCCAATAATCTGACTAACCTATTGATCTACTGGTTTGACCTACGTTGTTCATCTCACAGTCATTGAAAGGTATTTTATAAACTACACTATTTTGTCTAGTTGGTTGAATAACGTCCTTTATCCTACAGAACTTGTCAGCTGAATAGAATATTTGAAGGTTTAAACGCCACTCGAATTCCTGCTTTGCTTAGAATTCCACGTAGGATTTGAGGTTTCTCTTCTTTCTTGTGTATGGTAAAACTATTATTTATTATTATTATTTTTATTGTTCCTTTGGGTGTCGAGTTGAACATAGGGCTTCAACCTGAGCACATCTCCACTTTCTCTTAGTTTCTGCCATCCTC
This sequence comes from Trichobilharzia regenti, assembly GCA_944472135.2. Taxonomy (NCBI): domain Eukaryota; kingdom Metazoa; phylum Platyhelminthes; class Trematoda; order Strigeidida; family Schistosomatidae; genus Trichobilharzia; species Trichobilharzia regenti. The sequence continues at coordinate 30,998,983 of OX235268.1, forward strand.
TTCATCTGGCTAGCTACATGATGATTGCCTAGAATCTCTCATCTCATCCCAACTCACACGATCTCCTCCGTGTTACCCTCGCACTGACGACCCACTCCATTGTTTCCCATTTAGATTCCATTCAAGCGATTGACTCTTGGTTGGTTTATTCCCAGCCAGAGTTTCTTGTTACTATTTCTTTCTTACTGGCCATTTGATCTTCAATGTGGAGCCAGCGAAGTGAGGATTTGTTGTTAAAAGTCTGAAACAGGCTGTTGGAAATCTTTTTCGTGACGGGCGCCAAATGCAATTTTCTGACTTGTATATAAGGACCGACTTGACATTGGAGTTGAAAATACGGATCTTTTTGCCATATGCTGAGTGCAGTGTAGAGGATTTTCAAACTGGTTTCCGATTCCGTCTGGCTTTGACATCTTCATCTGTGCTGTCCGTCTGTTGTACTTGATACGATGCTTCCTGTATAAGTGAAGTACGTAACTTCTGTTAAATACCTCCTGTTGATGGTGATTAGTGTTGGTTGATGTTGTTGCTGTTGAGGTTTGATGGTGAAACCTGTAGACGCCGTAAGTTCTTTTTTATTTCTGTTATGGTCAATAGTTCCACTACTATTTTCTCTTAGTATAATAATACTGTGTGAGACAGACACGCACACTAAGCTGGGAATGGCAGTCACCTCTCCACCTCACTCAACTTCATCGACTTTGAAAAGGCTTTCGACAGCGTCAATCGACAGGTCATTTGGAAACTACTTCGCTACTACCACAGGATGTCATCGACAATAATACATCTCATCCAACAGTTATACGACAACGCGGAATGACAAGTAATACACAACGGGAAACTTACCGAATCCTTCGAAGTGAGGACGGGGGTGAGGCAAGGCTGTCTACTATCGCCAGTGATTTTCCTGACTGAAGTAGATTGGATAATGAGACAGACAACGGGCCGGAAAGTGAGGAAACAGGCATAAAATGGACTCACACAAAAAACTTGGGGGATCTGGACTTCGCCGATGACATACATCTGATTTCCCACAAACTGGAAGATATGCAAGTGAAAAGCAACAAGTTGACAAAAGAAGCATCTAGAGAAGATAGGACTTCACGTGAACATAGAACAGACAGAGGTGATCAAGATTCCAGGAGAACATCAATAACAACAACAGACAACAATTAGCCAGCATAAATGGGAGGAACCTGGAAGAAGCAACCTCCTTTACGCGCTACCTACCTACCTACCTGGAAAGCATTGTTTCAACTACAGGCAGAACTGACGAGGATATCAAAGCCAGAATCCGAAAAGCAAGACAAACTTTCAGTACTCTCAAGTCTGTGTGGAGGTCAACTGCACTACTCAGTATCAAAAATAACATCCGGATTTCCAACTCCAATGTGAAGTCAGTCAGTGCTACTATGAGGATGGATTGGAGGCTTGGGGGTCATAAAGAGCATCTCAAACAAACTACAGACTTTCATCAACAGCTAGCTGTCTTCGCTCAATACTCAAGATCATATGGCTGGCCTGAAGAAATCAGGAACAGGGAGGAATCTCTGGCAATGAGCGAACCAATCCAGCAGGAACCGATTGTGAAAGAATTCTGCAGGAAGTAATGGAGATGGATTAGCCATACTCTGAGGAAACAAACCATCAAGTGAGTGAAATCACTAGACAAGCCATCGCTCGAGTGGAACCCGAAAGGGAAGCGGCGAGTGATCGTCCAAGGGTGACTTGGCGGAGATCATGTGAAGAGGAGATGAATGCGTGTGGGCAGACTTGGAGTGGGGTGAAAAAGTTGGCAGAGAACCGAAGGCAATGGAGACGCGCAACTGAATCCCTATGTTCCTCTAGGAATTAAAGGATACAATAATAATAATAATAATAATAGTGATACTGTAGCACTCACTGTGTGCTTTATTACTGAATTATACTCTGTGTAATATAGTGCCTTAAAATTCTATCCTTATACTGCCTTGAGACTCTTCTGATTTCTTCTTTTTTCTTTGCCTCTTTCAGAGAAAATTATGGCAGAGTGTGTAGTTGTCCTGAGAAAATTATTACAAATGCAAGTAAGCTAAATTATTAGTTTGATGTTGTTGTCTTGCTTTAAAAATTATGAATTATGTTGACTGATTTCTTTGTTATATTTTTTAAAAATTTGTGGTGTGGTGGTTAATTCTTCTGAGAACAAATGCACTTACACTCAATTTACAATGCCTTTAAAAATGTGCATAATGTGTGAACATGATATCTATAGGTGGCTATATTTATGGTAACGCGAATTAGGCTAAGATAATGAAGTTTATATCAACTTTACAATTTTTGTGGTTTATGCAAATTTGGAGAAGAAACTTTTCTAACCACAGCAGTTTCCTTTGAAAAGTGAATTTTACTCATATCACTGAGAGATAATTTGATATCTTTGTTACCATTATCAACGGTCAAGATGTCAAGAAGGCAAGGATAAAATGTATTGAGGAATATACTAACTACTTAATAATTGTTTGAGTAGAATAATTAGATATCAATCAATATATCAACCAGTATTGCTTGTTGGCCAGCTAGCTAGCTAGCTAGCTAGCCAGCCAGTTATATGGAAGTGATCTTAACAATGGATAGCCATTTCGGTCGCTTGTGGTCGAGGTCATCAGCAGTGTACCCGGTTCATCTTAGTTCAGGCAGTCGAATCAGTTCAAATCACACGAATCGTGGATACCTACTTGTGTGACGACGGAAGACAAGAAGACAGGAAACTGATCGTTTATTGAGAAAATCAACAGATATTTATAGGTTTATATATATATATATATATATATATATATATATATATAATATTCCTTTGGGATTCCGAGTGAAACAAAGGGCTACAGCAGCACGCTGCTATCGTGTACTATACTCTTCAGTCTTTTTTACCTGGCTTCACTATTATCTATAAGCTTTCATTTCTTCTACACCTGATTTTCTCCATATCACTGTCCTAGCGATGTATAGATGTTTCTCATTGTTCCAAGTGTTCGGTTTACTGTCGATGGATTGCTAGTTTGAATCCTGCCCCATGTACTTTAGTGTGAGCAGCTTGCTAGTATCATCATCACCACTGGCACGATTAGGGTGTTGCTCTTAGCCTGGTACATGAAAATCAGTTCCGGGTAATTGGACTTAAACACCTTCGAAGCGAAACTCAACTGGTTAGTCTTCTCACTAAGAGAATGTCCAATCCGTTTTTATACCCTTCTGCATATTTGTTTGGCAATAAGTTGTTGGTTGGTTTGTTGCCAGAGATCCTTTATATGATGGTGATACAGTGTATTTATTCATTAGATTTCTGAAAAGGATACACAGAAAAGATAGTAATTAATCCGTGCTTTCTCACGACTATATGAGACATTGTGTTTGTAGCATAGTAAGCTGAAACGGAAAGAGGAGGTGTATAGTAGTTGAGCAAGTTCCTTTAACGCTTTTCCAGTGGTATTCATATACATTCTATGCACCCCAAAGAAGCTGGTGCATCACTTCTTTCTTGTTTCCAATTTTCAGGCTTTATTTTTATTTTCAATATTATTGGCAACAATTTTTGTAGGTATTGGTTTTTATTTAATTTACTTCGCTTCTCGCTTTCTGAATGGAACAAAAGGCTTCAATCTTTTGGCGTTTCAGTTGCACTAGTATTGCGTTTTATGGGGTGAGGTTGCTAGCTTCTCGCAAAACCTACCTCTTTTCTTCCTTGGGCTTACTGTTTTGTAGTAAACTAGTTACATCGATAGAGATGGTTAGGATATCTGTTACTTATGTCTAGTCATCGCCTTCCTCCACAACCAGCAATGTTAGCTGACATAGGACAGATAAGGTTAGAAAAGTGGAAACTAGTGGTGGTCAAACCAAAAGATGGCGTCATCAATCAATGAAATCCACAACAGTAAGTTTAAGCTAGCCAGCCATGTAGAATGTTGTACACTTCCTGACTGGTTGGGTTCTCTTGACGGTAAAAACCAATGTCTGGAGACAATCGATGATACGGCCCGTAATCCTCGTTCTCAATGGCGCAGATGTATTCACTCTTTGTGAATTATCATATCCCGGAAAACTATATAGTTCTTCGGTATTACTATTATTTTTGCCTCATATCCCTGTTTACTGTCTCTATTTTGCATTTCTTTTTACTTCCTTCTCTGGCTTTGTGGGCCAACTGAAGTGTGACGATTCGAATTGCTGCACATCTGTTCAAAGTTCTACGTTTAAACCCGTTAGTCAGTCAGTAAACTATTTCAGGTTTGGGAATGCGTTGGCCAGGAAATGAACTCCAGACCACGTGCCTGATTGGCGACTATTCTACGAATGAACCACCGATGCACCCAACATCAGCGGTGGTTAAGACTTATTTTGTTTTGTTCAACTTGACCTCAATCCATGAAATCCTTGACAGTTACTTTGAGCCATGTAGAGAGGTGAGAGCTTCCTAGTTGAGGTTCTCGAGAGGCTGGCTAAGAAGGAATGACTGGAGACTATTGATGATAGGCCTTGAAATCGTTCTCGATAACACATGCATTCACTTTTTGTAATCTGCGATATCCATTGAACCCTACTGTTTTTCCCTCAAATTTCTGCTGATTATCATTCTATTGGATCATCTCTTTTGTCTTTCCTTGTGGGCTAGATGGATATGATTATGAGTGGCAATAGTTTGTGCCCGAAACGTGGTCATCAGTTAATATAATTGTACGACACTGTGTGATTTATCAAAATAAAATCTTATCCATAATGGAGTTATAGTCTACCACAGTGCCCAAGTTTTATACTCATATCAATAGTTAGTCAATTTGTTCTGCTCATCTCTTAATTGGCATTTTATTTGTCCGTATCTTCCTGTCTACATCTTATGTTTGATTTACTAAAAGACTCCTAGTTATTACGTAACCTGTTCTACCAACCTATTAGTTTTTATACGTTTCTTTGTTGTATTTTAATTAGTTTTCACTATTCACTGGTGGTTGGTACTCTTTTAACGTTTGGTTAACTTATGATGAAAGTTGTTTCCTAACTTTTATATTCCTTACTTCCACGGGCAATTAACGACTTTGGTCAATTCAATGTACATGCTTACCAGAAGAAACCTGTATATCAGTGCGACGCAGAGTGGAGAGGAAGTGGAGAGCTATCAAGTCGAGGAGTTGCATCAGTGGAAGGAAGGCAAGATGATAGAGATGAAGATGAAAACAAAGATGAGTGAGTAGTAGAGAGGTTTCGCGTGCGTTTCGGATTGTGAGGGCGATTGTTACTTCCCGGCTGCCCACACTGTGGAAGTTGGTTGCGTGACCGCAGAGCCCAGGGGACAACTGCTTGAGGCCGGTCACACGCGGCCTGTTTTTGTTTGTTCTCTTCTGTTTGGTGTGCCTCAGTAGCATACTTATCACTCTTGCCCTGTGACACGGCAGCAGGAAGCGCGGTCGTTGTTAATCCGGGCCACGGCCGATCCGGCATGAAATCCACAACAGTTGGTCTAAGCCACGTAGGAAGGTGCAGACTTCCAGGCTGGGGTCCTCGGGACGGTAAAAATTAATGGTTGGAAACAATTGGTGACATGGCTCAAAATCGTTCTCAGTGGCGCAGATGCATCCACTCCTTGTGACTTATGATCTCCAATGAAACTGTTTTGTTCTTCGTTATTACTATTCCTCTGTCTCACACATCTGCTCACTGTCTCTATTATGCTTTTCTTGTACTTTCTTCTCTTGCTTCGCGTGCTACACGGAGTGTGGCGACTTGAACTTCCGCACATTTGTGCAAAGTTCTATGTCGAAAACAGACAGACAGAGATATCAGTGCGACTGTACAGCCACTCTTCCCTGAACTACTTGCTCTTCTTTCTTTTTGATGCACCAACGAGTATCTTTAGGAAGTGGGTAGCGTTCTTCTGTTCAAAAAGCGGTCATAATTAGCGATAGAATTGAGTTATATATTCAGTCCTCAGTGTAATTTTGAACCTAAATGAATGTTTATGTTCTCACTTGGAAACTTATATTCTATACTAAAACGCAGGTGATTCAGTTGTAGGAATGCTCGTCAACCATGCTAGTGGTCCGCGGTTCGATTCCCAGTTGGCACACTCCGCTTAGTCTCAGTCAGTTTACTAGTCGATAGTAAACCGGGAAAAGAGGGACAGTTGGGCAGAAGACTAGCTAACATCAGGTCTACTGAAGCCTCAATGCTCTCAAGCCTGAAGTACTCATTTTTGTAATCGCAATAAGATCTTGGCAAGCATTTATACTTGTTGTGTTTTCGAGACATGACGTAATGTATGTGCGTATGTATTAGAATCCACTTTTAATCACTGTCTCGCATACATCACCAGAATTCCATTGTGATAAGAGCTGTCTGCAAGCGAAAATTGTAGACAACAATTCACGTGAGTGTTTCACGTCCTAATAGGGATCATGAGAAAAAAAACAGTAACAAAGCTTAACCTTGAGGAACTCACCAGCCAATCACAGAAGACTCAACGTGTGCAAATACAATTCTTACATATGTAGTTGAACTTTCAAAGAAACAATCACAAGCAGTACAGAATAACTTCGAGCAAGAGAACAACCAATCAGAAGACGTTACTTTGCTAACAATAATGTACATAAAAATCTATAAATATCCTCTTGATTTTCTCAATAAACTATCTGTTTCCTGACCCTTGTTTTCTGTCGTTACACTATTTCACACAATAATTATTTATGGGTGAAGTTTTTCTAATGTGCTTGCCTTCTCTTTGAACTGTAGATGATTTAACTGCGCGTGTGGCTCTCAGTGTTCATCTCGACTGAAGCCTTTTTCATCGTAATCTTCACTACAAAGTTTTTCTCTTTTCCTTTGTTTTTGTTGTTGCTGCTGTTTATAGACAACTGATCATAAAGAGATTATCACCCATATAGCACAGTTGGCGGATACTATGACAATTCCAACAGCTTTAGCATCAATTCTCTGGTTATTGGGTGAATTTAGTCATCGTGTCCCAAAAATTGCTCCTGATATCCTGCGGAAAATGGCTAAATCTTTTTCACAACAAGAAGCTGTAGTGAAGTTCCAGGTTAGCAAAATAAAAAATAATTTCTGTTATTATTATTTATTATTATTATTGTATCCTTTAATTCCTAGAGGAACATAGGGATTCAGTTGCGCGTCTCCATTGCCTTCGGTTCTCTGCCAACTTTTTCACCCCACTCCAAGTCTGCCCACACGCATTCATCTCCTCTTCACATGATCTCCGCCAAGTCACCCTCGCACTGACCACCAACTCACCGCTTCCCTTTCGGGTTCCACTCGAGCGATGGCTTGTCTAGTGATTTCACTCACTTGGTGGTTTCCTCAGAGTATGGCCAATCCATCTCCATTACTTCCTGCAGAATTCTTTCACAGTCGCTTCCTGCTGGGTTGGTTCGCTCATTGCCAGAGATTCCTCCCTGTTCCTGATCTCTTCAGGCCAGCCATATGATCTTGAGTATTGAGCGAAGACAGCTAGCTGTTGATGAAAATCCCTTGTTTTTGTTTGAGATGCTCTTCATGACGCGCCAAGTCCCTGAGCCATCCGCATAGCAGCACTGACTGACTTCACATTGGAGTTGGAAATCCGGATGTTATTTTTGATATTGAGTAGTGCAGTTGACCTCCACACAGACTTGAGAGTAGTGAAAGTTTGTCTTGCTTTCCCGATTCTTGCTTTGATATCCTCGTCAGTTCTGTCGGTAATTGAAACAATGCTTCCCAGGTAGGTAGGTAGCGCGTAAAGGAGGTTGCTTCTTTCAGATTTCTCCCATTTATGTTGATTGTTGTCTGTTGTTGTTATTGATGTTCTCCTGGAATCTTGATCACCTCTGTCTGTTCTATGTTCACGTGAAGTCCTATCTTCTCTAGATGCTTCTTTTGTCAACTTGTTACTTTTCACTTGCATATCTTCCAGTTTGTGGGAAATCAGATGTATATCATCGGCGAAGTCCAGATCCCCCAAGTTTTTTGTGTGAGTCCATTTTATGCCTGTTTCCTCACTTTCTGGCCCGCTGTCTGTCGCATTATTCAATCTACTGCAATCAGTAGACAGCCTTGCCTCACTACCGTCTTCACTACTAAGGATTCCGTAAGTTTCTCGTTGTGTATTACTTGTCATGCCGCGTTGTCGTATAACTGTTGGATGAGATGTATAATTGTCGATGGCACCCCTTGGTACTAGCGAAGTAGTTTCCAAATGACCTGTTGACTGACGCTGTCGAAGGTTTTTTCTAAGTCGATGAAGTTGAGTGAGGTGGAGAGGTGACTGCTATTTCAAGCTTTGTTCAATGATGATCCGTAGTGTGGCGATTTGATCAATACATGACTTGTTTCTCCTGAATCCAGCTTGTTTCAGTCGAAGTTTTCCATCCAGGTTGGTGTGTTTGATTCTCTGCAGGATGATGCGGCTTAGTATTTTGCTTGGGATGGACAGGAGCATAATTCTGCGCCAGTTTTTGCTTTGACTAAATAAATAAATCAATAATCATTTCTACTTGACCTTTAATTCCTTTTTCATATTTAGTGCGCTTACACATACATAGTGGCTGGTTTAGTTTTTCTGACTAGTATATTTCTGGCGTAAACAGCGAAGAAAATTTTCTTTCCGACGATTCATTTTCATGAGCTGTACAATCGTTATTATAATTAACAAAAATATTTAGACCAATCAGATACTTACACATAGATGTGGCAAAACTAACAAGCTTATCCTTCGTTTGCGTCCCAATCATTCGTCGGCTAGAGAATGACAAACATAGGTGTGCTGCGTAAAATGTTCTACGTATGCTCCTTGAAAGTCTTTGGAATAGAATCTCACTAGATAAGTCCCCATTAAATTGTAACTTAATAAATAGAGGTTTCTTATGTGCAGTCAGAGTCACAGGTTTCTTCTCCGATGGTTTCATATGTTTCTTTATGAAACTACTCGGATAACACATCTCCGTCAAGGAATCGTGAATATATTCAAATTCCTTTTGTAAGAGGTCCTCTGTACATATCTTCCTTGCTCTGCTCGCGAGACATTTTACAAGATTCATTTTATATTTAATGGGCACGTAACTAAGGAAGTGTGTGTACTGCCCTGTGAATGTACTTTTCTGTACACACTTCTCCCAAGTGACCCATCTTCTCTCCTACTTAGCAAGACATCCAGGAAATGTAGTTTATTCTCCTGCTCCTCTTCACAAGTAAAGGTAAGCGAAGGGTGGATGTTGTTGAATTTAATTAACAATTCGTCTGTGTTAACCTTCTCATCAGCTAAGATAAATGTATCATCGACATATCGGTAATACATATCCAACTCCTTGATGGTATCCTTCAATTTCCCGTTTTCAAGTTTTGCGAGAAAGAAGTCAGCTAATATTGGGCCTAATGGTGAACCCATAGCTATTCCATCTACTTGTCGATAGTATGATCAGATACTGGTCAACTTTGTCCTTGAACAATGGTTTTACATAATGTAAGGTGTAAGAAGGGATGACTAATTTTAAGTTAGAAAGGAGACAGAAATTGGCATGACGTAATAAGTGTGAGATAATGACTAATCAATAAGCTCGTGTGAAATGGACAGAAACCTCTAGTGGAAAGGCTCTATAGTGTTTTTTTGTATAAAATCTGTATGAAAAAGCAATGTTATTAATAAACAATAATAGAGTGGTACTAAAATGTGGATGATGGGAATAATAATGATAATAAAATTATTGCTAATAATCATAATATTGAACTTACATAATAAAGAAAAGAAGCAAATTGTAGTAAGAACTTTACTCTGGCCACGGTAGGGCAAGAGAATGTATGTATCACTTTTGAATACAGAGGTCCAGTTTCAGATCTTGAATAGCTAATGCTTCAGCTGTATACAGATGGCGTATATGAAGTCCCTTTATACGATATTGAGGGACTCTGTGTAACACTGTGAAGAATTCATGCAAGTGGGGTGCTCGATTTCCAGAGATGACAAGGTGTTCGAGGATCGAGCTGTTGTTATTCTACTTTTTTCCTCTGGCTAACCAAGCTGGGCAAGGACAAAGTTTACCAGTATCTGATTGGTCTAAAAATTTCTTTGTTAATTATAATTACGATTGTACAGCAGCTTATGAAAATGAATCGTCGAAAAGAAAATTTTCTTCGCTGTTTGCACCTTTTTCTTATTATGTTTCTCTTGGGTTCCGAGGGGAATATATAGGATATCTCTATTTTAATCTGTTCTCCAGAGTCTTTTTTGGCCCACTCTACGATTATTTTGTTGTAAGATGACTGGCTGACTGACATCTGTGCATATACCGGCTTCGCCGATACCTTCCAATTCATTTTCATAGCTGTACAATCGCAAATATATGCATGGTTGTTTTGTATGTGTGTGTACATTAAATTTGTCAAACGAAATTACAATTAGTAAGTCCGGGTGGATTGGATGTTAATATAAGAGGGTAGTAACAAAAGTGATGAGTTTTCACAAACGATTGTTAAAGAAGAGTTTCGTAATAATGTGAATAATTTGATGAAAGAGTTGTGCTCAGGGTGTACAAGGAAACAAAGTAATGTACGGAATTACACAAGGCTTTTAAGTAGTTAGAAAAATAAGCATACAAACAAGAGTTAAGTCAAATCAGCAGAGTTTTTGCCATGATAGTACAAGTGGTTGAATAATTTTCTTTTGTATGCATAATTCTGGGTCTTCTAACTGAATGGCCAGGGGTTCTTCAATGCAAAAGAAGACGGAAACATATTGGCTTTGGCGTGTTGTTCTTCACTTTGTAGATTAATTTGAAGGAGGAGACATATGTTGAGATGGAATGACCAGTGTTGACGAGTTGTTGGATTATTCCACTCCTTATTCATTCATTACTTCCTTTCTGCAGCCACTCTGGATAGTGTTCTTTGACCTTTTTTGACAGGATGCTCGTCGAACGACCGATGTACTTGGCTGGCTCCACAGCAACAGGTGAACTGATATATACACATAGAAGTGGTCAGGTGTGGGATCTTGTCCTTTGGGCTTTGTAGATCAGTGGTTGTACAGCTATGAAAATGAATTCGCCGAAAAGAGACTCTTCGCTGAACTGGGTCTTCTGTCTCTATTTATATTCGAATAGGAATTTTTCATGAACCTTCCAGTTCGTCGACTGTATACAAGATATGAATGTTACTAACAAAAGTATTCTATCTTTCCACGTTGAATCATTGTTCAACAAAGTCTCACTTAGCGAATCTGTTCCTTTTATATGTAAATACAGAGATGACAACCAGTTCAACATTAGAGAATACCAACAATACGTCTGAGAGAATCGCTGCTAAGGTGTACTATCAATGTACAATTTAATTACTTTACAATTTTTTACTATGACACCATCTGCAGACAAAAGGGGAGGGTATTGCAATGAAATTTCTTTTAGATTCATTACTAGCAGACTGTTTTATCACTACTAACCTTGATCACAGCCTACTCAAGTCCTCTATTGACAATTTGCAAAATACGTAGATGACATTTTTTTGGTCAGCTGCTACAAATATTCAGTAACTGTTATCCGGCAATAAAAATTACATACTGGAAATGGAATACAAATCCAAAATTCCCTTTCTTGATGTTCAACTAACAAGAGAGTTAATCCTTAGAAAACCCACTTGGAACGGTCAACTAACAAGTTTTTATAGTTGGTTGGTTACCTGTTGAACGGAAACGAAATCTGATTAAATACCCTTGCCATTTGCAATCCTGATGCCCTGGAAGCAAAACTGGATCTTCTGAAAGAAACCGTCGTCCGAAATGAATACCCACTAAGATGATTCGTCGAAAAGATTATCAAATCAAAGGTTTAAAGGAGAGAAATATCACTTGTTTCGAAAAAGATACTTTAGCTGAATCTGGTTTTCAAGGGAGACTTAGCTTCCGAGCGATAATATCCTCAAGAGAAAAATTTCAGCATCTTTGAGAGTAACATTCTTCTTCTCATCAACGCTAAGAGTAGTTTTCTCCAGTTGTTCATTGATCTACAGAAGCCTTAGAGACAAAATCTCGCATTTGGTCACATCCATGTGCAGATATCAGTTCACCCCTGTAGCAGTGGAGCCAGTCACGTACATTGATTGATCTTTCGATGTGTATCCTGTCCAAAAGGGTTGAAAAACACTATCCTCCATGGCTGCAGAGAGGTAATAGTGTATCTATAAGGAATGCGATAATCGGAAATCTCGTCAACACTGGTCGTTCCATCTCAACAAACCTCCTTTGTATTACTGAAGCCTTAGGCATTCAGTTGGAGAAACCAGAGTTATGTATACAAAAGAAAATCATCCAACCACTTGTACTATCATGGTTACGTCCATGTTGACTTCTGATTTGACATTAGTGTGATGTGTCTAGTTATTTCTTTGGTGCAGACTGAATTCTATCAGTCAGATTTGTAATGTGGCCACCATGCCACTAGGTAGCTCGCCATCACGGTGCACATTGATTTAATGGCATTAGATGGTTGGAGGCAATCGGCAGGAAGCCTTGGTCCTAAGTGACGTAGGTCATCACACTAGTTACTAGTCTCAAATGAAAATATCCACTGCAGTTGTACAGGAGGTTAATCGCGAGCCCGAATAGCTCAGTGGTAACGTCTCCGACTGCAGCACTGGGTGATGCGGGTTCGAATTTCAGAAGGGACATGAGTTTCTTGAAGGTTTCAAATACGCTCTGCTGACTGGTTAGTGCCAACAAACACGAAACCTGGGTCTAGTCGAGGCTTCCTGTGGCTGATTGCTTCCAACCGTCTAAAGATTAGGTGTTATGCGAATCTGTAGTAGTGTCTTTTTTGTTTCAAAATTTATAAGTGGGAAAAACTGTGTAAACTTTTCAAAACAGAAATATTGTTCCACTTTTCTTAAGTACAGGGAGTACTGAACAGCCGTTTCGTCAGCATAGTTGGGGACTCTTCAGCAGTACGCGCCCACCACTAGCGCTCGAACCCAGGACCTCCTGGTTACAAGGCGAGCTCGTATACCATTAGGCCACTGGGACCTGACCCAGTGGCCCACGAAATCTAACTTCTGCCAATTCATGACATAGCGCGACCCCTAGCCAATATTCTCGGCGAGTATTTGTCCTCACACCCGAACTGTTGCACCCTATTGGTCCTCCGTGAGAAGTCGTGACCAGCAGAGTGCAGCAGTTCGGGTGTGAGGACAAATACTCGCCAAGAATATTGGCTAGGGGTCGCGCTATGTCATGAATTGGCAGAAGTTAGATTTCGTGGGCCATTGGATAGGATCCCAGTTGTTCAATGGTCTCCGAGCTCGCCTTGTAACCAAAAGATCCCGGGTTCGAGCGCTGGTGGTGGATGCGTACTGGTGAAGAGTCCCAAACTAGGACGAAACAGCTGTCCAGTACTCCCAGCTGGTTTTCCAATGGCTCTCTAACTGATGTCAGCTCATGATGAAATCCTCCATGTAAATTGCAAATCGACAAATTTGATTCTTTTCTTCTTTTATTTTCTTGGTGTTTTACAGATAATTAATTTAGCCGCGAAATTGTGTATTGTAAATCCACGTCAAACGCATATTCTAGCCCAGTATGTATTCAACTTGGCTAAATATGATACCAATTATGATATACGTGATAAAGCACGTTTCCTAAGAGGATTATTATTTCCACAAATTATAAACAATGTGAGTTATGCTCATTTTTTGAAAAAAATGCTTTATTATTATTATTATTATAAAGATGAAACCTTGGTACATTATGGGCACCAAGGGGTGGTGAGTCACACAAAATCTCAACGTTTGTTTGAGGTCTTTTGGGGGTACTTCTGTTCGAATGGCAAGACACGAAGCAATTGGTTATCTCGATGGGCCACTGTCCCCCTCCGAGACTTGAAGTCTGACCCACAAGACAGTGGATCATAGGTAGGAGTTACGTTCCGTTGGTTTACGGTGACCAAAACAGTTTTCTTGATGCATAAGAATAAAACTTGTGCACTTTGGCGGTAGAGTATAATTCCATTATGGGTCAAATTTATCTTGTTAAAGTCTCACATTGTTATACTACGTTTCGAGCACAATTTATTACTACTGCTCATAATCATGTCAAGGTACTACTCACTCACACAACTTTCTCACTTTGTTTATAAAATTCCATTATTTCTCATCTTTTAATTTTATTTGTAGTAGTATTCTTCATATTTCCAGTGTGAGTGATGAGTCATTCCTGTTGTACGTGTTGTGTTGGGTGTAGACTCGATGAACAAGGATTCAGTAATCAACCTCTCTCCCTCTCCATTTACCTAGATTACTTTTTAGAGTTTTAACCCTCTCCCGCCACCCTATTGTGTGGTTGTGTGTTAATGCATGCAGTGCTACTGCTGAGCCTTTTTTATAAATTACTTACCTTCGTGGGTGGGGTCAACCATTCTTACCTTAGCTAAATTCTTATTTTTCGATAAGGTAAGAATGGTTGACCCCACCCACGAAGGTAAGTAATTTATAAAAAAGGCTCAGCAGTAGCACTGCATGCATTAACACACAACCACACAATAGGGTGGCGGGAGAGGGTTAAAACTCTAAAAAGTAATCTAGGTAAATGGAGAGGGAGAGAGGTTGATTACTGAATCCTTGTTCATCGAGTCTACACCCAACACAACACGTACAACAGGAATGACTCATCACTCACACTGTAAATATGAAGAATACTACTACAAATAAAATTAAAAGATGAGAAATAATGGAACTATATAAATGAAGTTAGGAAGTCTTGTGATTACCTTGATATGATTATGAGCAATAAATAGTGCTCGAAATGTGGTCATCAGTTAATATCAGTGTATAACACTCTGTGAGACCTTATCAAAATAAATTTTACCCATTATGGGAAAGAGGTTCTTTTTGGATTCAAGAGCCCATGAACCCTATATGTGTTTAGAACCAGGGTTTTTCAGCTCTCCACAGTAGAAATGCATGTTGATCGGTCTGGTTGTAAGCTCCGGACTTTCTTCTCCACTCTTTCACTCTTGTGAGGAACACCCCAGCTGTGGCTTAAGGACGGTGAATACGACTTATCTGGCAGAAACTATGAACGCGTGGCCACATGAGGAGTACATTTCGAGAAGGAGATCGAAGTCTACTCACTGTCAGTCGTACTAGGTTGTTTATTGGGTCATATATTTATGTAATGTTATGAATTTTTAAGCAAATGATACGTATTCAACGGTTGCTTAGGTTCATTAAAATTCAATTATTATTATTATTATTAAGGTGAAATTTGTTAAAAGCCTCCATTTGTGATAGAGAGTTGTTGAAAATTAAGAGAAGATGGATAGATAGTCGTCTGGTACAACAGTATAAAACTAACCGTCACTTTACACCTATAATTCATGTTATTGATAGTCTGATTGCAAACTGAGCATCTAATTACTATTGGGGTGGTAGGTATGAGTCCAGCGAGTTATAACTTTTCTCGATCGATAGCTGCTACCCTGACATGGTAGTCGGACTTACATATAGAAATCACCAGAACTCACATTCTTGCAGGTCGTCTGGATAGTGCTTAGATCAAAAACAGTTACCATCATTGTGTTAGTCACTCACACGTAATTGGGGTTCTTAGGGCGAAGTGGTGCTACCGAGGAATAGGGATGCAACAGCAGTAGAGTATTTCCCTCGGACGACCAACACGTCAGCTATTACTGCCTCTGCGGTATGAGGAGAGAGTGGGTTAGAATAGGTCGACCCTGAAAATAATGCATTCCGGTCTACTTTACGGTGCTCTGTAGTCGGCGGTAAGATCGTTGTACGAACACAATTCTTAATTCCACTTTAAACGGACCATGCGTAACTGGCCTCAAGCTGTTGTTCTATGGGCTCTGTAGTCATGCTAACTAATACTTCAGTAATCCAAGGATGATCATACCTAATTATACGCTAACTGTAATTGGCTTCGCTGGAGCAGTCAAACTGACGAAATTCAACACTATTGTGGTGAGGGCTGGCTGCTAGCCAAAATTGGTACATAGTAATTTACGTCAATGTGTACGTCCTTAATATTGGTCATAAGTGAGAAAAATAAGAACAAAGACTGACTGTACAACCAATCACAGTAGACTTTGCGTAGGCGGATACAATTTGCAGATAGGTAATCTGAACTTCAAGAAACAGTCACAAGAGATGAAAGATTAACGTTCAGCGAGAAACCACCAATCAGAAGACTGTGTTTGTTTGCTTACAATAATATATAATAATGTACATGAAAATGTGTAAATATGTGTTTATTTCCTTAATAAACGATCTGCTGTCTATCCCTTGTCCTCTGTTGTTACAGTATATCCTTATCTGTCGAATGTAAAATCGGAGTGGCCATGAAGAGACAGTGTACTACTGCTATGCACTGAACACTCTCTTTACTGGAATTTTTTTGGCAGGCAGTTGTGTGATTATTTTACTGATGTCATCACCAAGGCACTGTAATCATTTCTTTGGAACTGACTTGGCTTGGCTTTGCGTTAAATTCATAACATACTTTTCTCAATAACCGTTTTCACTCAGCGATTTTCGCTGTATATATCTCGCAGTTTTTGTACATATTTTGCTCTTATTTTTTCTAACGAGTTGATCGCGGATTGATATCAGCTAGAGAACCACTGAAAACCAGCCACAGGGAGTACTGGACAGCTGTTTCATCCTAGTTTTGGAACCATCGGAAGTTCGCACCCACCATCATGGTTTGAACCCAGGACCTTCCGGTTACAAGGCAAGCTGGCTCGTATACCATTCAGCCACTGGGACCCATGAATTCTAACTTCTACCACCTCGTGATTTAGCGCCACCCGAACTAATGTCGTAGGTGGGACATCCATCCTCACACGTGACATCTAGATGGACCTCACTGGTCACGACTTCTCACTAGAACATCAGGAAACTTCATCCTGTAGCAAGTCACTAGCGAGCATCAGACTAATTTTCTATAGTTTGGTTTGTAAGGGTCAGTTTTGTTTATTTTACGAGTTGGTCACGTGCTTGCCTTATAACCAGAAGGTCCTGGTGGGTGCGTACTGCCGATGATTCCCAAGAGACTAGGATGGAACAGCTGGCTGTCCAGCACTCCCTGATGGTTTTCAAAGGTTCTTTAACTGATATCAATCCGTGATCAACTGGTAAGAACAAAACTAACCCTTACAAACCAAACTCTTATTTTTGTTGTATAATATGACGCCCCCTTTCTTATTGTATTCTACTTCTCTTTGGATTATAGCCCAATGTAAATGGAGATGGTGCATCGGTGAACAGTAATCAGAAGAGTTCGGTTAAATCAGGTAGCAATAATACAAATAATAATAATTTATACTTATCAAAACATCTTCGTAAAATTTGTTTGGCTACTAAACCAGCACCAATAATTAAATCACAATTTGAAGGTGAGTGGTAGTCATAGCAGTTGTAGTTAGTTTATTTCATCTTGTAACCACCTATTTGATTCTACCCTCGATAAACTTTTTCTATGCATTACTGAAACATTTATGGATTAACTTTTTTTTCATCCCTTCGCGTTTTGAGTGACACATAGAGGGCCTCACGCTTAAAGTTTCAGTGGCGGTGGTGCTTCCTTTCACGAGATGATGGGTTCTGTCTGTCTGTCTGGGTTCGCAACCAGAACACCTCACCTAGGACCTAAGGGTTACAAAACGAAGCCGGTCAACATTTCATGACAATAAGAGCTACTAGATGGATATCCCAAAGCTACACTGTTAAGTTCACCATGTCAAGCTGACGTTGGGGTGCTCATCAAAGCAGATGGTTAACGACGGTAGCACTATGTCACTAATTGATAGATGTTAGAATTTATGGGTCTTTGAATTCCCCCCTCCCCCTCACAGTGGCTGAATGGTCAACGAGCCTAGTTCCTGATGGTGTCGTGTGTGCGTATTGCTGAAGAACCTCAAACGAGAACGAAACAGCCGTTCAGTACTCCCTGGTTTTCAACCATCTACATAACTGGTGTTAGTTCATGATGAAATCTGGTTTGGTATATTTAAATGTTTAGATTGCTTAGTAGGACAATTCTGCCGTTACCCTAATCTACTTCTTAACCCTTAACTTGACCTCATCCTTGACATCATGCCGTTAACCTTGACGACATTAAACGTTTGGAAGTAGTTAAATCAGATCGGCAGAAAGCAGCTCTTGAAATGGACAGAGAACTTACACACTGCATTCACCATTAGTAACATGATTATCAGCTTATGATCATTTGTTGGCTGCTGTAGGTTACAATGATAATGGTAACAGTTATTATAATAAGTAGAAATGTGGTACTCCAACCTATGTGCCTCAGTCTCGAATCCCAACTCCCATCCCTCACTTACTTCAACTTGTCCTACTGGACAGTATTATTAGGCGTGACATAAAGTGTGGCTCATATTCTAGCAGATGAGTACATTAGTGGTTCGAAGGTAGAATGCTTGGCCACTCAGAGTGGAAGACATGAAAAGACTAGCTGTCTTTGATCATAGGTGCCTGCGTTCTATTTCCCGTGTAAAGTGGCATAATAAGGTGAGCAACATGGAGGTTAGGCGTAGAGTTCTAGGTAAACAGGGGAAATCAATCGACGAAGTCGTGAAGCTACATCGACTGAGATGGTTAGGACATGTGTTACGTATGCCAAGCCATCGCCTCCCTCGACGAGCAATGTTAGCGGATATAGGGTCAGACTGGAAAAAAGCTAGCGGCGGTCAAACAAAAACTTGGCCTCACCAGTCTATGAAATCCACAACAGTTGGTCTAAGCCACGTAGGAAGGTGTAGACTTCCAGGCTGGGGTCCTCGGGACGGTAAAAATCTATGGTTGGAAACAATTGGTGACATGGCTCAAAATCGTTCTCAGTGGCGCAGATGCATCCACTCCCTGTGACTTATGATCTCCAATGAAACTGTTTTGTATTTCTTTATTACTCCTTTGTCTCACACCTCTGCTCACTGTTTCTATTATGCTTTTCTTGTACTTTCTTCTCTTGATTCGCGTGCTACACGGAGTGTGGCGACTTGAACTTCCGCACATTTGTGCAAAGTTCTATGTCGAAAACAGACAGACAGAATGCTTGTTAACCACATCACACCTGGTCCTGGTCCAGGTTCGATTTCCAATCAACACACTGCAAAAGCTCTCTCAGCCACTAGTAAGCCGAATAAAGAGGGGAGGTCGGGCGTATGGTTAGCAACCGCGTCCTATAAACACACAACATCCCAGACACTGAAACTTCACATCCCAAGCTTGAACAATGGAACATATATGTCTTTATTATAATTGGTAAATTCTCACACATCAAACTTCCCAGCTCTGTGCAAGTAACATCAGTATACAATACACTGATGACATATCATACCTAGTAGATTCAGTATAGTGAATATGAAGACAATTAAATACGTAACTCCGGGATTCCTACCTATTATCTGGATGTGAATCTTAGTGTCCGTATATATTGAGGTTTGTGTTGCTCAATACTCCCTAGTTTTTCTTACTCTGTGTGGTGACGAATTGTCACCTGAAGTGGCGACAACTAGTGGTGTCCGTCAGGGATTCCCATTATCCCCATTTCTATTCAATTTCATCATAGATGTACTAATGGACTTAACCCTAACTCACTTCAGAGACTCAGGGATTGACTTGCTACCAGGCAATAATCTTGTTGACTTAGAATATGCAGACGATATAGTCCTTCTAGGCGAAGACACTGACAAAATGCAGAGTCTTGTGAACATCTTGAGCTGTGCAGCAATCTTCGAATATTTGGCATGCGATTCGCTCCCACCAAATGCAAGATGACGCTACAGGACTGGACTACGCTGACTCCTAGTTTAGAGATGGGGAGTGAAGTGGCAGAGCACGGTGACTGCTTCACTTATTTGGGAAGTACCATCAGCCAACTCCAACGGGTTGATCTCTGACGAAATCTTAGCAAGGATACAGAGGGCTAGTTTCGACTATGCCAGATTATGCCGTCTCTGGCTTAGTAGACGAGATATCCGACTATCGACCAAAGGGCGGGTGTACTGCTCATCAGTCCACTCCGCCCTCCTTTATGGCTGTAAGACCTGGCCATTGAGAGTGGAATGCATGAAAAGATTAGTTGTCTTTGGTCATAGGTCCCTGCGTTCTTTCTGCCTTGCTTCAGGTGGTGGTATAATAGGGTAAGCAATATTGAGGTTAGGCTTCGGTCGAGTGCTAGGGGAATCAATCGACGAAGCTGTGGGGCTACATAGACTGAGATAGTTCGGACATGTGTTACGCATGCATCCCTAGTCATCGCCTTCCTCGACGAGCAATGTTAGCTGACATAAGGGCAGGCTGGAAAATAACTAGCGGAGGTCAAACAAAAACATGTCACCAGTCAATGAAACCTACAACAGTTAGTTTAAGCCAGTCACGTAGGAAGGTGTAGAATTCCTGACTGGTTGTGGTCTTCGGGACGGTGAAAACCAATGAAAGCTGGAAACAATTGGTGATATGGCTCAAAATCGTTCTCAATGGATGTCGCAGATGCATCCACTCGCTATGACTTATAATTTACAATGAAACTATATTGTTCTTCGTTGTTACTATTCCTTTGTCTCACACCTCTGTTTACCGTCTCTAGTATGCATTTCTTCTACTTTCTTCTCTTTCTTTGTGTGCTACCTGGAGGGAGTGTGGTGACTTGAACTGGTGCTTATTTGTGCAAAGTTCTATGTCGAAAACAGACAGACAGACTCTGTGTGGTTACGTAACCTTTGTTAATGCAAAACTGAATTTCATTTGAAGACAAAAAACGAAATTCAAATGAACTGAACTCAGTGTATCTAGGAGATTACAAAAAGTGAATGCAACTGTGTCAGTGAAAATAGCGGTTTCAAACCAATATTATCGACACTGTTCAACCTTTAGTCCTTAGTATTCTGAGGATCTCTATTAGGCACACTATACCTCCCTTTCGTGACTGGCTCAAAATCTACTGCCGAAGACTTCATGGATTGATATCAGGTTTTTGCTTTGACTACACATAACTCTTTTCCAATATCATTTAAAATTACTTGTTGAGGAAACCGGTAGTTCTACGTGCACAACATGTGTCCTGGCCATTTCAATCGATTTAGCTTTAAAATGTTATCGCGATTGATTTACCCTTCTAACCTAACATGCAATCGCCATGTCTTGCAGGCATAAAGCAATACCGAGTGGGCTATTACGCAGGATATGACGTCTTTGGTAGAGACGATGTAAGTTGGTAAGTGGCACACGAGTATTAGATTTCTATAGAAATTAGTCTATTGCAGCTTACTAAATAAATTGAAGGGATTAAGAGACTTAGCCACTTCACTATGTTTTGCAGTCTCATCTTTTATTTAAAAGGAGCGAATCACATGTCAAGCATTCCAGGATTTTTCTGCACAAAATTTTCAGAAGACTCTGCTGGATTTTGTCAGCGTCTTCACCTAGCAGGACAGAGTCTTCTGAACACCTTGAGCAGCAATCTTCGTATGTTTGGCATGCGATTCGCCCCTGTAAAATGTAAGATGCTGCTACAGGACTGGACGCCGTCAACCCCTAACTTAGTGATAGGGAGTGAAGTGATAGAACATGTTGACCACTTCACCTACTTGGGAAGTTGTATTAGCACCAACGGACTGATTGGCGATGAAATCTCAGCACGGATCCGAAAAGCTCGAGCTGCTTTCGCTGACTTACACCATCTCTGGGGTAGGCGTGACATCCGGTTATCAACCAAGGGACGTGTGTACTGCTCATCAGTTCGCTCCGTCCTTCTCTATGGCTCTGAAACATGGCCAATACGCGTTGAAGACATGAAAAGGTTGACTGCTTTCGATCATAGATGTCTGCGATCTCTGTCTCACGTTAGGTGGTTTCACAAGATAAGTAATGTTGACATTAGGCGTAGAGTGTTGGGTAAAGAGGGAAAATCAATCGACGAGGTTATAAAGTTACATAGACTAAGATGGCTAGGTCACGTGGTGCGCATGCCTAACCACCGCCTCCCCCGACGGGCATTGTTAGCTGATATAGGTTCAGGTTGGAAAAGAGCCAGTGGTGGCCAAACAAAAACATGGCATCAATCCATGAAATCCTTGACAGTTAAACTGAGTCAGGTAGGGAGATGCAGACTCCCGGGTTGGGGCCCTCGGGACTCTAGGAATCAATGGCTGGAGACAATAGGTGACATGGCTCAAAATCGTTGTCAATGGCGCAGATGTATTCAATCTCTGTAATCTTTCATATTCCTTTCTACCATTACCCATTCTGTTTCACTCCTATATTTGTCAAACTCTATTAATTCTCTCCACTCATCTTCTTGTCTACCTCTGTGTGCTATTTGGAACGTGGCAACTCGAACTGGTGCACTTCGGTGCCAAGTTCTATGTTGAATCCAGACAGACAGACAGCAGGACAATATCACCCGGCCACTCTAAGTCAGCAAGGCGGTACCCTGGTAAAAAGTCAAATCGTTAGTCACTGAATCTCACTTAGGGCCAATTCCATTAGTACATAAGTGAGGACAGTGGACATCTTTGATGTACACTGCTGGTTGTTGTTGTTTCAGATGACACTTCTCTATAAGCGGGTATACGGTGGCATGATTCAAGTAGAGTGTTTTGATTAGTGCGACATACTTGCTTGGCACTCCATTCGCGACCAAACATTGTCATATCACCTCTCGGTTAATGAAGAGGTCAAGATACATGACAATTAGTTGCAGGATTTCATCATGAGCTGACATCAGTTAGAGAACCATTGGAAAACCTGGGAGTACTAGACAGCTGTTTCGTCCTAGTTTGAGACTCTTCAGCAGTACCCACCCACCGGGGTTTGAACCTAGGACCTTCTGGTTAAAAGGCTAGCGAGCTCGTATACCATTAAGCCATTTGGACCCGATTCAATGGCTCATGAATTCTAACTTCTGCCAATTCACGATATAGCGCAACCAATATTTGAATATCAATGAGATGCTCACTAGCGACTGGCCCTATTCAGGTAGGTAGTTACCTGGGGTTCTAGTGGGAAGTCTTGACCAGTAAGCTACATCAGGTCAGGTGTGAGGACAAATACTAGCCGAAGACATCGCGAAAGGGTCGAGCTACAACTTAGTCAACGTATGATTATTGAACCTAAAAGTTTAGTCAAGCGTATCCGCCTTATTTCTCTTATTATTATAAATTAGGAACGACTGTTTCATTTTCCTTCACTTGTTTATGTGGTGTCTTTTCATATCTACTTCCCCAACAATACCTCGGTGTGTTGTTTTCCCCTTTGCGCTCCTTTTCGTTTTTTAGATAAATCCAACTATCGATTAGGTACATTATCGCATATACTTCATCGTCGTGTATCTGGTTATCGAGATCTCTCCGACTGGCCAATAGTACCACCAGATCCATGGTCACGTGTTGTTGTTACACCAACCGTGTCAAAAGTGAATAATGATAATGATAACGATAACGACACCTCAGGGAAGAATTCACCAAGATCAATTAAAACTAACTATAGCAGTAATAACAACAATAATAATACAAATATATTCGATGAACACCAACAGAAACGCCAACGAAAAGCTGATCGTTTTGGCAATCTCTCATTGAATGACTTCTTCTCAGAGTCAGAAGATGATGACGACGACGAGGAGGAGGAGGAGGAGGATGAGAACAAGGTTTATGGTGATGAGGAAGGCGATGAAAATGAAGAAGAAGAAGAGGAGTCTACGACTGCAGAAAGAAAAGTGAAGAGAAAGCCTAAAGATGCTTTGTCGGTAAGCTTTGGCTGTTTATTTTAAAGTTTTATCCTATCAACTAGTTAACTTCACTTAGAACAGAAAATTGATCGATAAATGCTTCAAGGTGTGTACCTCTGTATTAGAACTAATCAGTAGTGTTGTAATGAGAGGAGACAAAGGTCAGGCAACTAATCGTTCTTGAGGAAATCAATAGATATTTATACATTTTTATGTACATTATTGTTAGCGTCATTGTTAGTAGAGAAGCAACGTCTTCTGATTGGTTGTTTTCTTGCTCAAGACGGAGATTATATGAAAAGCCATGCGATGTATTTGCCCTATTTATTTCGAACAATCTGATCACACATTTACTTGTCAAGTCAATATACATGGAAAAGTTAAATTAAACCAAGTGACAAAAACGGATTTAAGAATGATTAACACAACGTTTGGTAATCCAATCAAATAAGGATTACCAAGGTAGGTTAAGAGTAATAACAAACTGTTTTTGAATACACAGGGAGGGGGTTTAAGTTTATGAGTAGCTATAGCCTCGGCGTATTTCAGTAAGCGCCCTTGATCATTTTAATAGATGACCTTAAGGGCTTAGTTAGCATCAGTCTTATAGTTCATCTCGATTAGGTGTTTAGCTATAGACGAAGTTGGTAGTGTGACACCTGTATCTATTGGTTTTCCACAATTCATTTGTTTTTCTAACCATTTTTGGATATGCTTTCCCCCCCCCCCTTCCTCACATGCAAAGCGCGATTACTCCTCCCGATGTATGTGTGACCACACACACACACACGAAAATCGGTAAATAGTGTGGGATGTGACATAATCACTTGTGCACTTCTGAGGTTTGAAGTGGAGCATATTTTTAACTTTTTCGACAATTACAAGCTGGGCCGCAGAGTAGGTGCTACGGATGATCAAATTCAACCTTTGTCGCAATATCCTACTGTTTATTTCCCCGTTATATGGTAATTTGATGAAAAGATTTTTCTTAGAGGCTGTATGGATTGTAGTTTAGAGGCTAGTTGACTTCCACACCTGTTTAAAAATTTTACAGGATATCCGTTTTCCACAAAAGTATCCATCAATATTTCATTTTCTTTGTCTATAACATCAGCCGTGCAAATACGCTGAATCCTCTTATATAGACATTTCATCAACCCTCTCTTATACTGTAATGGACAGAAACTGTGAAAATTAAGGTATTGCCCTATCCAAGTGGGCTTTCTGTAGATTGATCGTCTTATTGAGCCATCATTTCTTCAACTCAGAAGTATGTCTAAAAATGCAAGCTGGTTGAGACTTTCTTCCTCGCATGTAAGACTAATATGGTTATGTAAAGAGTTAAGTCTGTCTAACAGACGACTCGCATCTTCATGATCATCACCTATGAAAATGATATCATCTACATATTTCTTATAGAAGGGCAATTTAGAAATTAAATCAAAGGATAAGTTTTCAACATAAGACATGTAAACATCTGCTAACAAAGGTCCCAATGGACTCCCCATAGCAACGCCATCCACTTGTCGAAAATGTTCACCTTCAAACGTGAAATGGACGTAAAAAGTAATAAGTCTTTTAAGTAAGTTAAAGGAAAAGGAAATGAAAAACAACTAGAAGATATATAGTCACAAAGAATATCAACAGTGTTTCTTAGACAGTCCGGTCTGCGAATCGTATTTGCCCACTTTAAGTCTTCTGTGATTGGTCGTTGAGTTCGTCAAAGTTAAGCAATGTCATTTTTTTTCTCATGACCTCGATTCGGGACGTTAAATAATAATTTGTTATGGTGAAGTAATTCCATTAAGTTCTTTTTGTTATCATTGTTATAATAATGATTATTATTCCATGCATTGTGTTTACTCAGTCATTTTACGACGATGATGATGATGAAGTTGCTTCCGATGAGGAATTCACCAGTAACGATGAAGAGAATGCCGATGACAATGGAACCGAAGAGGACGAGGAAGACGATAATAGTGATGGTGATGATGATGACTCTGATTCTGACTTCGATTTAGAATATTTAATTCGATCAAAACAACTGACGAATACGCAGAATGCCTTGAAAGAACAAACATCACCATCACCACCGTCAGCATTGAAATTAAAAACGACCACCAAGCCACTTAGCAATGATGGTGATAATCGCAACAGTTTACGAGGAGATGATGTTTCTCTTTCACAGCAGTTGGATAATGACTTACAAAACATATCATTGAAACAAGATTTAAACAGTTGGTTAAATGCTCAATCTTCATCGAATGATTCTAGCGATAATGATGATAATGATAATGTTGGTGGTGGGGGTGGGGGTGACGTAAAAGCTGGAATAGGTGATGATAGTGGTGAGAAGAAGATTACTCAACTATTAGTAAGTAACCTTGTTTTGAAAACTTGATATTTTTTTCTATTCATTTGTATCGACGCCTTTAAAATTTATCCTCTTAAAGTTTGATAACAAATTGATATCAATTACAGAACCACCGAAAACCAGTAGAAAGTACTGGACAGCTGTTTCGTCCTAGTTTGGGACTCATTGGCGGTGCGCATCCGTGACTCCACCGGGGGTCAAACTTAGGAGCCTGCAGTTACCAAACAAGCTCGTAGACCATTCAGCCACTGGGACCCTGTGCATGCGTACTGATGATGAGTCCTGAACTAAGATGAAACGACTGTCCAGTACTTCCTCCTGGTTTTCGGTGGTTCTCTAACTAATACCAATCCACAATCAAAACTTGAAATAACTCAAATCCCCACAAAGCAACTTTTGAAAATTCAGTTTAGTGCTATATTTACTCATGTTCTGTCTATCTGTCTGTTTTCGACATAGAACTTTGCACAAATGTGCGGAAGTTCAAGTCGCCACACTCCGTGTAGCACGCGAAGCAAGAGAAGAAAGTACAAGAAAAGCATAATAGAAACAGTGAGCAGAGGTGTGAGACAGAGGAATAGTAGTAACGAAGAACAAAACAGTTTCATTGGAGATCATAAGTCATAGCGAGTGGATGCATCTGCGCCACTGAGAACGATTTTGAGCCATGTCACCAATTGTTTCCAACCATAGATTTTTACCGTCCCGAGGACCCCAGCCTGGAAGTCTACACCTTCATAAGTGGCTTAGACTAACTGTTGTGGATTTCATTGACTGGTGCCACCATGTTTTGGTTTGACCGCCGCTCGCTTTATTCCAGTCTGACCCTATATCCGCTAACATTGCTCGTCGAGGGAGGCGATGGCTTGGCATACGTAACACATGTCCTAACCATCTCAGTCTTTGTAGCTTCACGACTTCGTCGATTGATTTCCCCTGTTTACCTAGAACTCTACGCCTAACCTCAATGTTGCTCACCTTATTATGCCACTTTACACGGGAAATAGAGCGCAGGCACCTATGATCAAAGACAGCTAGTCTTTTCATGTCTTCCACTCTCAGTGGCCAGGTCTCACAACCATAAAGGAGGACGGAGCGGACTGATGAGCAGTACACCCGCCCTTTGGTCGATAGTCGAACATCTCGTCTACGCCAGAGTCGGCGTAAACTAACAAATGCGAAACGAGCCCCCTGTATTCGTGCTGAGATTTCGTCAGAGATCAACCCGTTGGCGTTGGCTGATTGTACTTCCCAAATAAGTGAAGCGGTCAACGTGCTCTACCACTTCACTTCCTATTTTTAAACTAGGCGTCGATGTAGTCCAGTCCTGTAACATCATCTTGCATTTGGCGGGAGCGAATCGCATGCCAAACATTCGTAGATTGCGGCTCAAGGTGTTTAGAAGACTCTGCATTTCGTCAGCGTCTTCGCCTAGAAGGACTATATCGTCTGCATATTCCAAGTCAACGAGATTATTCCCCGGTAGCAAGTCAATCCCTGAGTCACTGAAGTCACCTAGGGTTAAGTCCATTAACACATCTATGATGAAGTTGAATAGAAAAGGAGATAATGGGCATCCTTGACGGACACCACTGGTCGTCATCAGTTCAGATGACAGCTCGCCGTAAGCCCTCACCTGGCTGTATGAGTACGAATAGAGTGCCTTAATCAGTGCAATATATTTTCTCGGAATTCCCTTTACAGCCAAGCATCTCCAGAGAACTTCTCGATCGACAGAGTCGAATGCTGCCTTTAGGTCAAGAAATATAATGACTGTTGGACGCCGGTAGGAATTCCTATGTTCTAGAATCTGTCGGAGGGTGAAGATATGATCAATACACCCTCTTCCTGGTCTTAAGCCTGCCTGGCTCTCTCGTGTTTGTGCTTCCCGAGCACCACTCAGTCTACGCATGATTATTGAGCCTAAGACTTTAGATACTATATTAGTCAAGCTAATCCCTCTGTGATTATCACAGGAAGACTTGTCTCCCTTCTTGTATATGGGGATAATCAGTGACTTACACCAACCCGATGGGACTTCTTCTGATTTTCAGACGCTGCCTAGTACCTCAGTTAATCCGGACAGTAAGCTGTCTCCACCGTACTTAAACACCTCTGGAGTGATTCCATCAGGTCCTGCTGCTTTGCCTTGTTTCAGATTGGTGACAGCTTTAGTAACCTCAGTTAGGGATGGAGGACCTGTGTCTATATCCCATTCAGGGAGGTGTTGGATGCTCGGAAGGTTGAGCGTGGCTGTGGGCCAATTAAACTGCTCCTCATAATGCTCTTTCCAACGATCCAGTCGTCTATCCTGGGAGCTAATTATAGTGCCATTTTTTTCCGAGATTGTCTCACTGATGATTTGCCTTCTCCCACCCGTTTCCCTGATGAGTCCAAAGAGTTGCCTGGTGTTGCCTATCCTCGAAGCTTTCTCCATCTCTTTACTCATGTTATCACTTACTGACATGTTTTGACCTCTAATAGTTTACTCACATATACCTCCACCCCCCGAACCTCAAATATTCTCCACTAAGATTTTAATTTTTTTAAAATATTGATGTTGTCAATAGCAATAATTTCCTAACTATTATAGATTTATAACTAGGAGAAGTTATCGAAAAGAATATTATTTTATTCACTAATCGTAATAATAAATAGTAAAATTGCGTAAGGTAAGTAGATGAACTGTTAGAGAGCCAATGAAAATCAGTAAGGGGATACTGGGTTGCACAGTTGTTTCCTTATAGTCTGAGACTCTGCGACAAGTGATACTCATGACTTAACCATCAGGAACCGAACTGCAGGACATTCAGGTGTTTACAAGATGAGCTCCTTGACCATTCAATCACTGAAACGGAATTCATTGGTCAGCTCCACTGTTATCCTGGTTTTCAGTGATTCTATAACATATCAATCTGTGCGGGCAGAATTTCAGCCAATCAGATGTCTACAAAGTAGCACTTGAGAATTTAACTTTTGATAACAAAGTTCTTTTCGTGTGTGGTTGACATTTTTCAATCTCCCGTTTTAAGTGGTGGTATAATAAGGTGAGCATTATTGAGGTTAGGCATCGAGTGGAGATCAACAGTACTGGTCAGCATGAAAAATAAGATCTAGAATTTCAACTCCAGTGTGAAGTCAGTGCTACTTACTATGCGGATCAGATACTTGGCACTTCAAACTGACTGCGGACCTTCATCAACAGCTGTCTTCGCCTAATAGTGCTCCAGACCAGATGGCCGACCAGAAAAGATCAGTAACAGGGATCTGTGACAATAAGCAAATCAACCCAACAGAATCCATTTGAGCAACAAATTTGCTGGAAGAAATGGAGGTGAATCGGTGGCCATACTCTGAGAAAACAAACCATCATCAAGTGGGTGACATCACACTCCAGGCCATCGTTCTAGTGGAACCAGAATGGGAGATGACGAGTCTGCTGGTCTTCAGTGCGAGGGTGACATGGAGGAGGTCATGTGAAGAGGAGATGAAAGCATATGGGCAGACATGGAACCAGGTGAAAACGTTGGTGAAGAACTGAACGCAATCGAGACGTGAGATTGAAGCCCTATGTTCCTCTAGGAACTAAAGGAAAGAATAAAAATAATCGAGTGATGGGTAGGTGGGAGGGGAAATCAATGGACGAGGTTTTTAGTTATATCGTTTGAGATGGTTAGGACTTGTGTTACTCATGCATCTCTAGACATCCATCGCCTTCCTCGATGGTCAATACTAGCTGACACAGAATGAATTAAACTAAAAAGAACTAATGGTATTAAAAATAAAACCTAGCTTCATCAGTCAATGAAATCCACAACAGTTAATTTAAGCCAGTCACGTAGGAAGATGTACACTTCCTGGTTGGGATCCTTGGGACAGGAAAAACCATTGGAGGCTGCAAACAACTGGTGATATGTCTCAAAGTGATCGTTCTCAATGGCTGGTGCAGATGCATCCAATGAAACTGTTTTGTTCTTCGTTATTACTATTCCTTTGTCTCACACCTCTGTTTACTGTCTCTACTATGCATTTCTTCTACTTACTTCTCTTGCCTTGTGTGCTACATGGAGGGAGTGTAGCGACTTTAACTGTTGCACATCGGTGAAAAGTTCTATGTCAAAAACAGACAGGTAGGCGAAATTTGAAGTTTATTGTCCTCCCCATATACACGCAGTTTGAGATGTATATGATTAATCCCCGAAGTGCTTCCATCACCTTTAAATAAGCTTGAATTTAAGTTATGATTGAGAATAATTGAGAAAACAGTCGTTAATGTTGATTTTGTGCGTCGGTGGCACATTGGTTAGGACTCTCGCCAACCATGCACATGGTCCGGGGTTCGAGCCCTCACCGGCGCACACCTGATATTTATGGTCGGCCTGCAAAATTTGGGCTACCAATATCCATGCTGAAAATTCCATACTTGTACCAAAAATACAGTGTGGAATCAAGCTGTAATCAAAAATAAAAAAAAAATAAAAAATAAAAAATTTTGTGACCAGACATTAATAAATGCTTTACAATGCATGATGGTGGATTTCTATTCAGATAAAGTATATTAGGATTTTCTGTATGACTTGATGATATGTATCCACATATATATATTTATGTGTGTGTGTGCATGTTGGTCTCTCTTTCTGTTTGCTCGGTTAGTCTGTGACCATTTCACTTGTATGAACTTGTCTCCCTTAATAATGTGTATTCTCCTTATATTATATTATATATAATATGAGTGTTTGTTGACAGTCCGTTGCTTGGTGACATATATCCATATATGTTTGTTGGCATGTCTGCTATATTCGCTATGTATAATTGGATCGACACTCCATTATAATTAGCCATTCATGTTAAGACTGTCTAATGATTTTTCCCACGCTTGTCTGAATTATTTATATATATTCGCATACACAATTTGTGTGAACTACTTTACTTTACAACTACTTGACTTGCTTACCACTTTGGTGTGAGACCATTTATTTTCGTCTCCTTGTGTTTGGACAATAGAAGTATCATCGCAAACCTAGTGGTCTTCTGATTTCCGCCTTCTCGCGTCAGGACTATTAGTTTCTCGACCAGTCCATAACAATAATTTAGCGACGAGTACATAACAATTTGGCGACGGGGAAACGAGTACATAACACTTAACAACCCCATTTAGCTACATACATGTTTTTTGCAACGACATTGGAACATTCTGTTGGTTCCATCCACATATGTTCCACTACAACTGTAGGTGAAATATTTGAAATAGTGCGAATTAGCGTCCATAGAACTGCGTCCTTTAATCACGGGCGCAGAAATCGAAACTGTTCGACATGTAAGGAAAAAGGAAGGATACAGCGTAGAATGTGTGCGTTTGATAACTGACCAGAGAAAGCCTTCGAGCTGTCAATTGGCGGGTCAATTAAAAGACAGTCTGAAGAATAATGTGTTAAACATGTTAGTTTATCTGTCTGAATCTATCCACCTTATGTGAATAATAACTGTAAAGATTTATTTTTGACAATATGTTGACCTTTGATGATATTAAATAGTTGGAGCCCCTTGGATCTACGTTTCGTACTATTTGGCACTCACCGGTCAGTCAGCCAGGCATATATGCAACTGCCTTGAAGGAACTCGTGTCTTTTATGAGATTCGAACCCTTGTCACCCAGTGCTGCCTGCTGTCAGAGACTTTACCACTGACTGATAGAATTCAGTCTGCACCAAAGAAAGGACTAGATACGTCACACTAGTTACTCTAGTGTCCAATGAATATATGTGAACATATAATACAGAAATTTTAAGCTTATTTAGTTCCAAAACATTTCCTCAAACGGAGCCACAGCACTAAGTAGCACAAGAAAAGACCTAAATGATGAAATAAAACAGATAGAAGAAGCGTTGGTGTTAAATAACTAACTATCCTATAGAATTCATTAGGAAGATCAGTAAAGGCCAAAAACAAAATAAAAATAATTGTGGAACTAGTAATGATAACATAAATAAGAGAGAATATAAGTCATCCACTGTTATACCATATAAGGAGGGGACATCTGAGGTCCTTTATGATAAGCCTACAAACTCTCTCACGCAGGACAAGCTTTGTAGGTTAAAGGACCCAATTGATCCAATTAGACACAATAATATAATTCACAAAATATCATGCAATGACTGTGAGTTAGGTCAAATACATAGGTCAAACTAGTAGGTCGGGTGGGGGTAGTCAGATTGTCGGGAAATAAGTATTTACTAAAAGGAAGAATGGTTGACCCTGAAAAGTTAAGTAATTTAGAAAAAAGCTCAGCAGTGCATTGCACTGCATGCATTAGCACACGACCTCACAATAGGGTGGCAGGAGAGGGTTAAGATTCTAAAAAGTAATCTATGTAGGTGAAGAGAGAGGTTGATTACTGAATCCTGCCTGGTTCATCGAGTCTACACTCAACACATGCAACAGAAATGACTCAATGCAAATACCAGAGATACGTTTGGAAGATATTATTACCACCAGTCAGTCAAATCAGAAGTGGATAGTAAATAATCTCAAAATTCTATTTCAATTCAAGCACATTACAACATTCTAACAAGTTACTTATTATGACTATAAAAACATTCGTCTTTTTTCCCATCTAATTGTGATTGATCAGTAACACTCATATTATTATTTCTGAATGTACATTATCCCATATTGATTTTTATTCAAATA
Organism: Trichobilharzia regenti; assembly: GCA_944472135.2. Classification (NCBI taxonomy): domain Eukaryota; kingdom Metazoa; phylum Platyhelminthes; class Trematoda; order Strigeidida; family Schistosomatidae; genus Trichobilharzia; species Trichobilharzia regenti. Next base: position 31,031,817 of record OX235268.1, read on the forward strand.
TTTGGTCAATTCCACACATGTATATAAATGAAAGAACAAAGTTGTGTGCGTAACTTGATATGAATATGAGTGGCAATAGTTTGTTCTCGAAACGTCATCAGTTAGTATTACTGTACAACACTGTGTGATTTATCAAAATAAAATCTTATCCATACTGAATTTCCTCTTCATACAGAATATACATGTAAAGCGCAATAATCTGAAGTGCATCATTTGTCATATTCAAGAAGGGAAACAAGTCCTCGTGTGGTAATCATAGGGGGATCAGCCTAACGAACATAGTCTCTAAAATCCTAGGCTCAGTAATCATGCATAGACTAAGCAGAACTCGGGAGGAACAAACGAGGGAAAATCAAACAGGCTTTAGACCAGGTAGAGGGTGCATAGATCATATCTTCACTCTTCGACAGATTCTAGAACATAGACACACTTTTTGGCGTCCAACAATTGCCATATTTCTTGACTTGAAGGCGGCCTTTGACTCCGTGGATCGAAAGGTACTATGGCAATGTCTGACTGTGAAGGGAGTGCCAAGAAAGTACATTGCACTAATCAAGGCACTCTATTCAAACTCACGTAGTCGTGTAAGGGCTTATGGGGAATTGTCATCTGAATTGGTAACAACCAGTGGTGTCCGACAGGGATGTCCACTTTCCTCATTTCTGTTTAACTTCATCATAGATATGCTGACGGAAGTATCCTTAACTGAACGTAACGACTTAAGAATCGACTTGTTATCAGGGAATAGTCTTATGGACTTAGAATATGCAGATGGCATAGTCCTGTTAGGGGAGGATGCTGACAAAATGCAGAGTCTTCTGAACACCTTGAGCAGCAATCTTCGTATGTTTGGCATGCGATTCGCCCCTGTAAAATGTAAGATGCTGCTACAGGACTGGACTACGTCAACTGCTAGCTTAGTGATAGGGAGTGAAGTGATAGAACATGTTGACCACTTCACCTATTTGGGAAGTTGTATCAGTATCACCAACGGACTGATTGGCGATGAAATCTCAGCACGGATCCGAAAAGCTCGAGCTGCTTTCGCTGACTTACACCATCTCTGGCGTAGGCGTGACATCCGGTTATCAACCAACGGACGTGTGTACTGCGCTGCTCAGCAGTTCGTTTCGTCCTTGTCTATGGCTCTGAAACATGGCCAATACGAGTTGAAGACATGAAAAGGTTGACTGCTTTCGATCATAGATGTCTGCGATCTCTGTCTCACGTTAGGTGGTTTCACAAGATAAGTAATGTTGACGTTAGGCGTAGAGTGTTGGGTAAAGAGGGAAAATCAATCGACGAGGTTATGAAGTTACATAGACTAAGATGGCTAGGTCACGTGGTGCGCATGCCTAACCACCGCCTCCCCCGACGGGCATTGTTAGCTGATATAGGTTCAGGTTGGAAAAGAGCCAGTGGTGGCCAAACAAAAACATGGCCTCATCAATCCATGAAATCCTTGACAGTTAAACTGAGTCGGTCTGTTAGGGAGATGCAGACTTCCGGGTTGGGGCCCTCGGGACTGACTCTAAGAATCAATGGCTTGAGACAATAGGTGACATGGCTCAAAATCGTTGTCAACGGCCAGCTCAGATGTATTCAGTCTCTGTAATCTTTCATATTCCTTTCTACCATTACCCATTCTGTTTCACTCTTATACTTGTCAGACTGTATTGATTCTCTTCACTCATCTTCTTGTCTACCTCTGTGCGCTATTTGGAACGTGGCAACTCGAGCTGGTGCACTTCGGTGCCAAGTTCTATGTTGAATCCAGACAGCGTCATTTGTCGTAGTGTTGCTGCGTAATATGAGGAGAAAACCAATTCTGTACATCTGTTCTTCAATTCCTTCAAAAAGTAGCACAGCATATAGTGAGAAAGTAATTAAATATGTTTGCCAGTTCATATATATATATATATATATAGGTCATTTAATATAATTGCACGATTAAAACAATAAGAAATGCTAAAGACTTTAAGCAGCATTGTGATAGATGGAAATTCTGGTAGTAGGAGTCCAGTGATATTTAAACAGGCCGCCGGAAAAACTGAAAGCCAATCTGTCAACCTTACACTCACTATAAGTGCGATACGCTAATTACAAATTGTATTACTCATCATTATTTCTTTGACGAATACACAGTGGTTGACGAAAAAGAAGAAAGGACGAGTGTGTATTGCATTCTTTGCAATTCAAAGCGTTCTCTGAGCTGGTTGGTTTAGTTGCGGAGCTTTCGTCGTCCCTCCACTGCTGGACAATATCCTCTTTCAGCGCAATATTTAGCATAAAATCAAATGATTTTAATTTTCTTCATGAGTGATATAATTGTGTCTCCCGGTAACCATCTTTACACATGTATTGACCATTTTCTGTTGACTTGGATTTTAAACTTTCTGGTCACCTGATTTACTTTTTATCAGTTGGTATATTTCGTCTATGTGTTAACGTGTTTGTTAATTGCATATTCGGTTGAGTACCAGGCTTGGCTTCTAGGAATTCCCTGACTGCACTTTTGGTGGTGTTTCCTCTGTCTAAGATTTCGACATTATCCCAGTTATCAAGCTGATGTCCATAATTGTCTATATGCATTGATATGAAACAGGAATATGTATGGTGTCGTTTCATGGCTGATTTGTGTTTCTGGATTCTGATTCGAAGGGGACGCCCACTTAACTGACCGATGTAATGTCTGTTACAGTTCATACATGCAATTTATTTAGTAAATGTTCATTTTATCTCGTTTTTCTGTTGGATGGATCTTTCGGTTTGTATAATATCGAATTAAGTGATTTGACTGACTTGTGAGCTATATCTATTTCAAACGGTTTCAGTATTCTAGCTGTTATTTAAGAGGTATTTTTCATGTATGGTAGGATGAATTTTCTTGTGGTCTTTGATGATGGTTCCTTGTTGGTGTTGTGATTCGATTTGAAACACTTTTTGATGAAATTTTGTGGAGGGGATAACCATTCTTTTTGAAGACCTTTAGTTGGTATTTTTCTTTCATTCTTTTGAACTCTGGAGTGCTAATGTGTGTTTGAACTCTCTTTTAAAAGATGTCTTCACACAGTTTCTTGTGTGAGTGAGTGATTGGATTATTGTTAGTATAGTTGAATATTTGATCTGTGTGTGCGCGGGTTGATTTTCTCTATACTTGTGTTTCTAAATTTCCTGTGTTGTTGGTTCTCCTGATTAAGACATTTTGCATTTTAATTTTTAAAGGGATGAAGTGAAAAAATCGACTTCTAAGATACTCCTCTTTAGAGGATACTCCCGCCTCATTATGCAAACTGTAAATACTTTTTATCTTAACAAGTTTTTTTTTCATTAAGCAGACTTAGCTATGCATGATGTTGCATCATTTTTATCATTTAGATAGACTTCAACGATTATAAATCAATTGAAGATAATGAAAAGTCTGTAAATTCCACTTCTAATTTGGCTCTTCTAACCAGCAATTCGTGTTTACCGCATTCTGAAGGTGAGTGAAGCACTTATTTATTGATTTCTACTTTGTACTTCGTTTTTGTTATAGTATGAAGTATTCAATATTCTAGGCCGGAGAGTACATATCTGAGGCATAAAATTAATTCATTAACCACGGATTTTTATATCAGCTAGAGAAGTATTGAAAACTAGCATTTAGCGCTGGACAGTCGTTTCTTCCTAGTTTGCGACTCTTCAGTAGTACGCATGATATCATGATGCCATTTAATAGGAATCCAAATCAGGACTTTCAAGTTATGAGGTGAATTCGTTCACCATTATTCTTCAACCTTTGGTACACGGGGCAGCTAGTTGCCCATCAATCCTAAATTCTTCCAATTCGCTAATTTCTAATGCTGTAACAACAGAAGACAAGGGCCAGGCAACAGACCGTTTATTAAAGAAATCAACACAATTTATAGATTTTCATGTACATTATTATCGATTGTTGTCAGCAGAAAAACACAGTCTTCTGATTAGTTGTTTCTCACTGAAAAAAAATCTTTCACCTCTTTGTAGCTGTTTCTTGAATGTCAGATCATCTGTATACTAACTGTGTCCGCCCACGTAAAGTCTTTGTTCATATATTATCTCACGACGAATATTTGGTACATAAACATGGTCGTAAATTAATGTCTATCAATTTGGCTAGCAGCCAGCTGTCACCACAATGCCATATCCAGTAAATGTCATCTGCGTCTATTTTTCCTCATATCAGACCCGCTGGACTCCACCAGTCACCATTTCTTACTAAAACTCCAGGAAACGTCGTCCTGTGGAGTCGGTCACTAGCGAGCATCATATTAATAAGTTGCTCTGGTTGAAGTGGTGTGCGTGCAAGATTCTAACCCAGAACTCATTGATGACTGGAAGTCGACTACATACAGCGACGAGTCAAGGTTTTTCACTAGTTTAAGATTTAGTTTACCCTACTAGATTTCTCTTATAGCAGAGTATAAGCTTCGCGTATTATTGTGAGAGGAGGGCTGATGACATTAATCAGTTGTTCTGACTAAAGTATGTGAAGAGGGATTCGAACTTGTAACTTATTGGCTGACTGAATTTCGAAGTGATTTCAATAATCATTAAATTGGACAGCAATCTCTTAACTGTATGTTGCACAATGAGTTCAGGGAAATCGGATAGGAATGAAAGCTTATGATATTAGATCTTTCAGCGTAGTGTAATGTTGGGCACACGTCCAAGAGTGTTGTAAAACTTCCTGACAATCAGGTGAATAAAATGACCAATCAACTTACAAATTTGAACGTTTTCACTCATATGTCTTCTAAAACAACTCATTCTCATATCAGTGTCCTATATATTCATTTGTCAATTTAACAAGGCGTAAACTTCCTCGCTGACGAGTTTAGGAGAGTGTATAACTTAGCTTTGCAATGCCGCCTAACTACATCTGATGTGTTACAGGATTTCATCATGAGCTGACATTAGTTAGGGGACCGTTGGAAAACCTGGGAGGGGAGTACTGGACAGCTGTCTCGTCAGCCTAGTCAGGGACTCCTCAGCAGTACGCTCCCACCGGGGTTCGAACCGAGGTTTAAGGCAATTGGCAGGCAGCCTAGCCTGCTAGTTGGCATTCACCTGTCAGTCAGTAAGGCGTGTCTGTTACTTCCTTGAAGGAACTCATGAACCTTCTGAAATTCGGATCCATTTGACCCAGTGCTGCAGTCAGAGACGTTACCACTGAGCTATTCATGCTTGCGATTGACCTCCTGTAGGACTGTATTTGGATACTTTGATTGGATACTATTGTAAATAGTGCAGTAGCTATCTTCTGCATCAAAGATAGGATTCGATACATTACACTAGTTAATGACTAGTATGCAATCAAAAATATCCAATACAGTCCTACAGGAGGTCAGTTGCAATCCTAAATAGCTTAGTGCTAACATCTCTGGCTGCAGGGCAGTACTGTGGGTGACGCGGGTTCGAAACTTGGAAGAGACATGAGTTCCTTCAAGGCAGTTGCAGATACGCCTTGATGACTGACCGGTGAGTGCCAACTAGCACGAAATATAAGTAGGTCTAGCCAAGGCTTCCTGTGGCCCCGATTGCCTTCAACCATCTAATACCAACAGTTCGTTATGCTGCATAAATTACAAAGCAGTCATAACTATACTAGGCTTGTTTGCATTTTAGCTAATGAAAAACTTTAATTTACTGCATTTTTTTCTTTTTACCACATGGTCAGTTGGCTAATGATGCTAACCAACCAGTTTTAGAATGAAGGTTATTCATGTTGTATTCTACGGTTGTTTAAGAGTATTTTTGGAGGGGCTGGGCAGCTTAGCAAATTTTAACTGGAACTTCTTTTTTCCTTTTTATACTTTTAGACTGCTCCTTTGAAATACACCAAAGTCAAACTGTCTCGCCTTCTAATCATTCTGATTCATTACGACAACACCAACAACAACCACCGCCGACAACTCTTGAGTGTGTTGATTATCCCATTCAGGTGAATATAGTTTATAGCAATTTTATTGTTTTGAAAAAAAAATTCTTTATTATATATATATATTTCTATAAATGGACTCTGGTGGGACTGTATGACTTCTGTTCTCCCTAATAGTAGAACTTATATAACTAGCTCTACAAAAACGAGTGAATTTGTACACTCACACAGTGATGTGACACAAAATGACAGTTTGTTCTTCACTGAAGAAATTAATCCCTACCTTAAGTGATAAAACGCTTTCCCCACTCCTATAGGCAGGTAATGATTCTTTGGATTCTCAGCCACAATACTATTTCTAGTAAGTAATATGTAAGTTAGGTGTGGAAAGGATGAGGTCGATCAATGATGCTATGCAGTTATCTATATTGATTGATGAGATGACTAGGACACTTGTTGTGCATGTCAAACCACCATCTTCCTTGACAAGCAATGCTAGCTCACATACGGTTGAATTTAATTTGTGGATGGTGACCAGCAGTGGAATCCAGGATAACCCGCATTTCGTCATATTTGGGACTCGTCCTCCAGCTGGATGTAACTGCATTTCCCAGTGAGTGATGATGTTCCCACCGAGGCTCGAACCCAGTGACCATAGTTTCAAATGCCAAATCGTTATCCACTAGACCATCTGGGTCACGCTTTGGCGTCTGAAACTATGGTCAGTGGATTTGAGCCTCGGAGGGAGCATCATCACTCACTGGGAAATGCAGGTACACCCAGATGACGAGTCCCAAATATGACGAAATGCGGGTTATCCTGGATTCCACTGCTAGTCACTGTCCACAAATTAAATTCTAATTAAATGCCCAGACATCGTCGAAGCATCTGCTCAAGAAGCCGACATGTCAACCTGAGACCGAACACTTCGATCCAGTCAATCGACGGGAAAATCTTACATTCAATTAAATCACATACGGTTGGTTTGGAAAACAGTTAGGGGGTGGTCAAATCAAAACCTGGCTTCAGTTTATGAAGCCTTTGACAGTTAGTTTTGAGCTAGCCATGTAGGTAGATGTAGACTGTTTGGTTGGAGTCCTCAAGATGCTAAGAAACTAACTGGTTGTTCGTTGGTTTGGTTCATTGCCAGAGTTTCTTGTTTCTTATCCTTGCTGATTGATCTTCAGTATGTAGCCAGTGAAAACAGCTGTTGATGGATGTTTGTAGCCTGTTGGAAATAATTTTTGATGAATCACACGCCAAGTTGGAGGCAGAACCGAAGTTTTCAACTTGGTGGTATGGTAGCCGGTGGTTCAGCGGTATAATGCTCGGGGTTCGATCCCTGGCCAGTGACGCACTCCTTTACCTCGTTAAGCCGTTAATAAGACTGGTGAATAGGCGAGGTTGGGCATGAGGCTGGCTAGCAACCCTATTATGTAAAAATAAAACCACCACTGCTATTGAAACTTCAAGCCTCTAACTTGAAGCCTGCCTATATTCCAGTAGGAGCGTAAAGGAATAAAATAAATCCACATGAAGTTTCTGAAGCATATAAAAGAACTGACTAGCTGGATATTAATGTTGAAAATCCTAATCTTGTTCTCTATCCTGATTTGATTGCAACAGATTCCCGTATTGATTTGATTAGTTTTTGATGTGCAACAAACATATCCCAACAACACATCAGCATTATCATTATTGTTGTTCCCGTTGGTTCCTAGTGGAATATAGTGTGCTTCATCAACACATCTCCACTTTGTTCTATTTTCTGCCGTTGTTTTCAGCTTCTTAGCTCAACAACTGCCAATAATATCTCATCTCGTCCATGTTACCGTCGCACTGACATCGTGCACAATACAGATCATCACTCGAATAGAATTCCAATCGGTATCGATGAGTGGGTTGTCATTCGATGCCCTCCTCAACGTATGCCTGATCAATCCATCTCCAGTTTCTCGTACATATATTTATTGAGCAGTCGGCAATCAGCATTATTATATTGTGTTATAATTGTATGTTGTAATCTTACTTTCACAAGTGATCACAAAAACCAAACATTCTAGTATCTAATCTCTCTACAATACAACAATAGTTGTTTTTCCTCTCTACATCCTATAAACATGTACATTCCACTTGTATATTCACAGTGATTGACTATCTAGGATGCATGCACTTATCCTTGTTGTTACTATTATGATCACCTTGATAAGTATTCACTAATTCACAATAACTGCGACTAATTGTCCAGCTGACGAGTTCCAAATAGGACGAAATGCGCATCCTGGATTCCACTGCTAGCCACCATCCACCAATTGTATACAAACTGAGACTAATATTTTTTATTTTTGTACTTTCTAAAATTCATAAATTCCACAATAGACAGGCGTAGCAATACCAACTGGATGACGAGGTTTCGAACACAATTTATTGCTGTTCATAATCACCTCATCAATCATAATCACACGACTTCGAAACTTGAGTTTTTTAGTTCTCCTCGTTCTCTCCTATTTGTTGTCGTAGGGTTAGTAGAATTTTCTAGATGTCTGGAACAGGTGCTCAGTCATTCCTACTACACTTATTCCCTATCAGTTGATTTGATAGACAAAGCTTTTGTTATCAACCTCTCCCTCCACTCTGTGACATTAGATTTCAAAACTGTCATCCTGTCCCATCCTATTGTATGGTTGTGTGTAACTGCATGCAGTGAGTGGTATAGCTGAACTATTCTCTAGATTTCTCATCTTATTCAGGTCAACCAATCTAGATCAAGCTGCCAGGTTTTTATGTTCTGTTAGTCTGACTGACTGACTGACCCTGTTCTACTAGTTTGAGATATGTATTTGACGTGATAATCATCACAGACAGGGTATTAGATAAACTAAATTGTTTTGTCGGTTGAAAGCTCCACAGGACTGATCCTTTAACCGACAAAGCTTGTTTCTAATTGAGTTTGTGGGTGGTTTGAATGCCAGCCACTTTAATTCCTGCCTTCTTAAGAATTCTGTGTAAGGTTTCCGAGGTCCTTTCCTTGTATGGAGTTACTACTGATGATTTAGATTCCTTATTGTTGGTGTCGTCATCAATATTATTATTATTATCATCACTATTATCATTATCATTATTATTATTATCACTACCGCTACTATCATTATTTATTTTATTTTTATATTTCCTTACTTATTTTCTGACTAATTTATCAGGGTAATTATGAAGTTTCAAGGCTCTTTTATGGGTGGGTGGGACAGGGTGAGAGCACTAAGAAATAACATAGTTAGGTGGAGATAGAGAGAGAGGGGGGTTATTCACTGAGTCTTTATTAATCGGTCCAACACGTCACACGCACAATCGTAATGACGCAACGCAGAGACAGAAAGGGAGAAAATATATATGTAAGTCAAATTGTGAAAACATGTGACTGAATTGATATAATAAGGAGCAGTAATAAATAATTTATGCTCGAAACCACCTTGTCATCCAGTTGTTAATAATACTGCATCACTCACTGTGTGATAATTTAACAGAAGAACTTATCTAATATGTATAAGCGTAATTTTCTGAGCACTGTTCACTAATTCGGGAGCCTCCTGTCAACTGATATCATGTAAAAATTTGCAAATATGTTAAAACTTGTCTGTCTATAAACTTAATAATACAATTTATTTAGGCTGTGTGCACAGCTGAGCTGATGAGAAGCCAACGAAACAAACAATGACGGTACTGTCATCTTATTCTGCACAAACCACACACCTTTGTTCTTGCTGTATATAATGTCTATCTGTTGAGACGGTGTTTACAACGCCTTTATTTAGCCCAACTGACAGGTATTATCTAGAACAAAAAGCTCAACTCCCAGATCAACAGTTGATAAAACTGGTTCCACGAGAACATTTGGAAGTGGATAAACAGATAAATGGAAGAGATGACTCCTCATCTGGAAGACAAATTTTCATGAAGCTGGCCAACCACCTCTTCTTACATATGACATAATTGTAAAGTCTAATGAGCAATTACTGTAGATACGTATTTGCTGCAATATTATGTAGTAGTATACATATTGGAACCGAAGTAGGATATCTCTACAATATTTTCGTGTTTTATTTTGTGGTATTTTATTATTCATCTTTGGGTATATGCGCATAATAATAATAATTTTATTTTATTCTTCAAAATATACATTCTATAGATTATTGAAAAGTCTCCATTATGGTTCACACTGACTAATCCTAATCCTGAAGATCAATTAACCATTCAACTGCAGTATTCACGTACAATATGGCCAACTAATCCAAAATTGATTGTTATCAGCTTAAAGTTGTACAATGAAAGTACTTCTAATGTTGAATTTATTAATATACATTTTGATTTAATGAATACAATTGTTGGAAGGTTATTACTAGATGCTAATCGTATACAATCATTTCAGCCGATAGGTGAGTACAACATTCATGTGTATTTATAACGACAGAAGAAAAGGGTTAGGCAACAGATTGTTTATTGAGAAAATCAAGAAGTATTTATAAATTTTTATGCACATTACTATTCGTTATTTTTAGTGGATGAACAACGTCTTCTGATTGGTTGTTTTTTCTCATGACCACGATTTGGGACGAAAACATTGACATGATGAAGATCCCTGGGCAACAACAACAGACAAAAGTCAGCCAGCATAGATGGAAGGAACCTGAAAGAAACAACCTCCTTTACCTACCTACCTACCTGGGAAGCATTGTTTCAACTATAGGCTGACAGAACTGATGAGGATACAAAAGCGAGGATCGGGAAAGCAAGACAAGCTTTCATTACTCTCAAGTCTGTGTGGAGATCAACAACACTCAGCATTAAAAATAACATCCGGATTTTCAACTCCAATGTGAAGCCAGTGCTACTTACTGCACGGATCAGAGACCCAGTGCGTCATAAAGAACACCTCAAAAAAAAAACTACAGACCTTCAGTAACAGCTGTCTTCTATCAATACTACTCACGATCAAGATCAGCAATAGGGATCTCTGACAATGAGCGAACCAACCCAACAGGAACTGACTGTTCAACAAACAGACAGGAAGAAATGGAGATGGACTGACCATACTCTGAGGAAACAAACCATCAAGTGACATCACTAGACAAGCCCTCGAGTTGAACTCGAAAGGGAAGTGGTGAGTTGGTCGTCCAAGGGTGACATGGAGCAGGTCATGTGAAGAGGAGATGAAAACATGTGGGCAGACTTAGAGCCAGGTGAAAACTGTAGCAAAGAACCGAACGCAATGGAGACGTTTGGCTGAAGCCCTATGTTCCTCTAGGAATTAAAGTAAACAATAATAATAATACATTGACGTAAATTGTTGTGTACAATATTGGCTTGCAGATAGCTCTCATCACATATTCGTTAGTATTATTTCTTTATTATTATTACGCTGACTATTTATTTCTGTTCTGATACCTGGAATAATGAAAACACTTCATCAAATTACCATTGGATTCCCTTCCAGTATCTGAATGGTCATCAAGGTTGACTTCGTAACCTAAAGGTCTCGCGTTTGATCTCTATCGGTGTAAGGTCATGGGGATGATTAGCACTGAGGAGTCGCAAACATTAGGACAAAAACAGTTTTCCATTACTTCACTGCTCGTCTCGTAACCTGAAAGGCCCGGGTTCCATTCCTAGTGTGGGGTCGTGAGTAGTTGCATGCACACCAGTGAAGAGTTCCAAACTAGAACTACGCAGCTGTCTAACTTATGTTTGTTCGTGAGGAAAACTAATAATTTAATTTAATACAAATCTTCACAAGTCCCATAATCTGAAATCCAAGAAGCTGGCAGAAAAGGCAACCAAGACAGGATTTCAAGTAAACATAGAGAAGACAGAGTGGATGAGTACGTATCATCAACAATAGCAACAAGAACCAATCATCATCAGCGAGAGGAGTTTGAAGAAAATCACCTCCTTTATTTACCTGGCTATTCAGAATATTATTGTTTCAACTGCAGGAGGTACGGATGAGGATATCGAAGAGAGAATCGGTTAGACAAGACAGACCTTTGTTTCCCTCTAAAATCAATGTTGGAATCTACTCCACTCAACATCATAAGGAACAAGATTCAAGTTTTCAACAGTAATTTTGAGTAATCAATGCTTGTTTGTGGTTCATAGACGTGGCCTACATGTCAGTGAATGCATTTCTAACAGCGTGCTGCAGTCTTTCATCAACAGTTGCCTTCGCTAGCTCGATACTGAAGATCGCATGGGTGGTCAGAATGGACGAGAAACAGTAGAACTTTGACATTGAATCAATCAACCATGAACTTTACTGCCCAACAAATGTGCTAAAGGAAATGGAGTTGGATAGATGGATGGGGGAACATACGCTGATTAGGCCGTTGAGTGACATTACGGGCCAGACAGACTCTCGAATGGCGGAAACAAGCTAAATGAGTTGGTCGTCACTTCGAGTGTAACACGGAGGTGGTCATGTAAAGAGGAAATGAAAACTTGTGGGCAATTGTCGAGTCAGTCAGCTGAAAAAGGAGTACAGAGAAAAGCATGAGCTGGCGGTGTGCTTCCGAAGCCTGATGATCCACTAGGAACCCAAAGGAATATTAATATATTCTTCCGTCACATTCGCGCTTAACTAACAAATGCAGGTTTATGAACTTGATTATGAGGCATACTAACAGTATATGGAGGGGCTAGTAGTGGTATTGTTCAGTTGTTGAAACCTCATTAATTAGATGAATAGGTGACCTCGTTATCCACTACACCAATAAGACGACTAGTTTCGTGTGCCACTGAAAATATTTAATTTTTTTTTAAAACTATCTCTGTATTCAGTATTCGACTTTAAATTTTCATTTACCCGCCTTTTCTGTTTTTATTTTTTTTTAATGTTTTGAAAAGCTCACTTAAAGCCACAATCAAGTTGTACAGTACAATTTGGTATAGATTTCTCAGGATTTTATGATTCCATCGAATTGGATTTAGTATATGGAATAATTATGTCAAATTCCACATCGTTGAATAATACCAATGAAGAAATACAAAAGTGGCGGATTAGTTTAACTCCATTGGCAACAGAATTATTAAGACCAATTGATTATTTAAAAGAGGAGAAAGAATACTTTGTACAACGAGGTATGCGACTGTGTGTTTCTTTTTTTTTACTTTTTGCTGTTTACACTGTCTTCGTGATTAATAGTGTTCTCTGAGCTGGTTGGTTTAGTTGCGGAGCTTTCGTCGTCCCTCCACTGCTGGACAACATCCTCTTTCAGCGCAATATTTAGCATAAAATCAAATGATTTGAATTTTCTTCATGAGTGATATAATTGTGTCTCCTGGTAACCATCTTTACATATGTATTGACCATTTTCTGTTGACTTGGATTTTAAACTTTCTGGTCATCTGATTTACTTTTTATTAGTTGGTGGTATATTTGGTCTATATTAATGTGTTTGTTAATTGCATATTCGGTTGAGTACCAGGCTTGGCTTCTAGGAATTCCCTGACTGCACTTTTGGTGGTGTTTCCTCTGTCTAAGATTTCGACATTATCCCAGTTATCAAACTGATGTCCATAATTGTCTATATGCATTGATATGAAACAGGAATATATATGTTGTCTTTTCATGGCTGATTTGTATTCCTGGATTCTGATTCGAAGGGGACGCCCACTTAACTGACCGATGTAATGCCTGTTACAGTTCATAGATTGAATTTATTTTGTGGCTGGTATTAATTTTATCTCGTTTTTCTGTTGGATTGATTTTTCGGTTTGCATAATATCGAATTGAGCGATTTGACTGGGTGGCTTGTGTGCTGGCTATATCTATATCGAATGGTATTCTAGCTGTTAGTTGTTTCAGAGATATTTCTCATGTATGGTAGGATGAATGTTCTGGTGGTCTTTGATGATGGCTCCCTGTTGGTGTTATGATTCGATTTGAAACACTTTTTGATGAAATTGTGGAGGGGATAACCATTCTTTTCGAAGATCGTTTGTAGGTATTTTTCTCTGGAGTGCTACAGTGTTGTCTTTGAATTCTTTTAAACAATGTCTGCACACAGTTTCTTTTGTGAGTAATTGGATTATTGCTAGTATAGTTGAGTATTTGATCTATGTGTATGTGTGTTGATTTTCTATATACTTTCTAAATTTCCTGTGTTGTTGGTTCTCCTGATTAAGACATCTAAAAATGGGATTTTGTTATCTAATTCTTCTTCTCTCACTGTGAATCCGATGTCTTCAAATATGTTTTTTATTAATTTATGGGTACATTCTAAATCACATTTCTTTTAATTACTACAAATGTTTTACACTGCCTTTTTTTCCACTTCTCAGATCATCTGATTACAACTTAGATACTCGGAACACATTTTCTGTTTGCTAGGCTTATGGGGTGGCGTATTCAAGCCACTTCTGTTATGTTTATTATATTATTGTTCCCTATGGTTCCGAGTAGGGAACCATGGGGCTTTACCAGAGCACGACATCTCCATTTCACTGTGTTCTCTGTGATCTGTTCTAACTGGCTGTACGATTGCCCATTGAAAATTTCATCCGGCTTCTTACTGTCACACCCATGCCCAACTTGTCGTTTGTTGTTGTTCGGATCCCACACTTGGGGGTCTTCTTGGTGCTTGATATCACTCAAAAATCTTTTCAATATGTTTCCAATCCAGCTAAAGTTATTAGGCTGGATCTAAATTTACATCCAGCATAATGCATTCATTACTTTCCTCTGTTACTTTTTGTTCGAATTATCCAATTTTGTCTTTAGATCATAACATAAAGTCATACAGATTTTTTATTGGTTTCCAACATACTACTGTCTACTTCAAGAAGAAAGTAAACGGAGACTGAGCTTTTTATTTTAAATTACTTATCTTCTCGGGGTCAACCATTCTTACCTTACCTAAACTGTTATGTTCCGACAATCTGACTACCCCCACCTGATCTACTAGTTCGACCTATGTAGTTGTCTTAACTCACAGTGATTGCAGGGTATTTTTTAAATTATATTTTTTTTGTTTAACTGGGTCCAGATTGGTGAAATAGGAATTTGGCTAAGGTAAGAATGGTTGACCCCGAGAAGATAAGTAATTTAGAAAAAACATCTTCAATCGCACTGCATGCATTAATACAGAACTACACAATAGGATGGAAGAGGGTTAAGATGCTAAGAAGTAATCTATGTAGGTGGAGAGGAAGAGAGATTGATTACTGAATCCTTGTTCATCGAGTTTTCAGCCAACACAACACATGCAATAGAAATGACTCAATGCAAATACCAGATATATGTCTGGAAGATATTATTACCAGCAGTCAGTCAAATCAAAGGAGGATAATAAATAATCTTAAAGTTCTATCTCAATTCACGTACATTATAACATTGTAAGTTACTTAATTTGACTACTGTTATGTTGCTGCTGCTGTGGTTTTCCCCGTCGCCAAATTATTATGTTCTCGTCGCCAAATTATTGCTATGTACTGGTCGAGAATTTAATGGTCCTGACGCAAGAAGTCGGAAATCAGAAGACCACTAGGTTTGCGATGATACTTCTATTTTCCAAACACAAGGAGAAGCAATAAGTGGTATCACACCAAAAGTAAGTAGAGTCACACAAGATTGTGATAGCGAAATATATATGAATGTCCAGACAAGTGTGTGAACAAATCAATAGACAGTCTTAACATGAATGGCTAATTATAATGGAGTATCGATCCATATATACATAGCGAAATATAGCAGATATGTCAACAACCACACATATAATATGGATATATGTCACCAAGCAACGGACTGTCAACAAACACTCATATTATATATAATATAAAGGGGAATATACATTGTTAAAGGAGACAGGTTCATCAAAGTGAAATGGTCACAGACTAAGCGAGCAAACAGAAAGAGAGATCACCATATATATATATATATATATATATATATATATATATATATATCAACTACAAAAGCACTCATTGATATAAGGATAAAACTTGTGCACTGTGGTAGAGTGTAATTCCATTATGGGTAAATTTACCCATAATGGAATTACAAAAGCACTCGTCTTATTTCACATCTGATTGTATTTGAATGATAACACTAATATTATTATTATTTCTGAATGTACTTTCTGATCTTATATTGATTTTACTCAAACGTCTGATCATGAATTTTTACTCATGTATATAAATGAAGCCAGAAAGTTGTGTGAGTGAATAATGCCTTGATATGATTATGAGCAATAGTTTGTGTTCGAAACTGTGAATAGTTCTTTGTTGAAACCGGTCAGTCGATCACTCAGAGCTTGGATGTCATAAGTCACTTAGTTTCAGTCCAGTTTTTGATTGGGGATATGAGCACCTCTTCGGTGACTTATTGTGATTTCCATATCTCACCTGGTCGCTGATGAACACTACTGAAAATTACGTTGTAATCGGTGCCCAGGCACCTCTGAGTTTTTGAATAGTTCTTCCTTTTAGCTGGTTGTGCAGAGAAATTTGTGTTTCGAACCAGTAACGACGAATGGAACCGTTACCACTTTCTGCTTTCTGTAATTAATATATATATTGTTAGAGTAGTTTTGTAACGGTTTTTACAGTTATCAATATTTCCCAAGTTTTTATGAACAAGAATGTCGAAATCTTTGTTGTGTTACTTTATACTACTGTTAGTAGTTCATTTATTCCTCGACATTTTTATCAGTTCTCTCTTGTATTTTCTCCTTTCTTTCATTTCCTTGCCTGCCAGTTGGATTCCAGCGTGAACTGTGAAGTATCAGTAGCGATGGTGATATTTTTTAGGATATAGGGGTGCCCATCTCACACGCAACCCTTCCTATTCATCAAACACACTACTGACTAACTTGTTAATATATTTCCGTGTGAATATATATGAAGGGTCAAGGGTAACGGAATACCTAATAACTTTTGCCTTTATTGTTACTTGTTGTTTCATTGCTTTCTGTTCTTTCTACTTTTTGTCCTAGACAAACTAATCTCAAGTCAATCATTTCGTCATATGCATTTAAAACTCAAAGGTCATCTTAATATGAATTCCACAAATCCAACAGAATATTCTCGCCAACTGACAGCTAATCTTTTACAGCACATCAATGTGAAATATCAATTTAGTAAAATGTATATGAATTCTAAACGAGTATGCACAGATTTTGGATGTTCAGACAGCACACTTGTATCTCGACCAACTGATAACACCAGTAACGATGACAGTCGTTATATCACTGTGTATTTAGCTGGTCAAACTATAGCCGACAATCAATTATGCCTAATTCAATTTTCATGGTATTGTTCAGCTGTCAATATTAAAAAAAATGATAATGAACACGAAATTATTTCAAATATATTTTGTAATTCTACTAATATATTTCGTAAGAATTTATCAACATGTATTGAAAAGATAATATTATCATGACAATAACGGTGATTATTTCATTTGTTTGTGTGTAGGTGTGTGACGTGATATTATTGATTAGTGTGTTGTTTAAACATTCCACTTGTGACCTTGATTCTCTTCGCGCTCATTTCAAAAATTCAAAAGTATTTACCCTCTCTTTTTGTTTGTTTATTTCGTCCTTATACAATGTTGTTGTATAAAATGTATTTTGTCATGTGATCTTTCATTTATGCGTGTGTGTGTGTGTGTGTGTATTTATGAAACTGTGATTTATTTGCGTTTTGTATTCAGTATCTCTGTTTTCATCAACTGTTTTTGGTATTATTATTTTTCTTAAAGGCGCTTATGAATTCACGTGTCTTTTCCACGTTTATTTTTTTTTGGTCCATACTGATTGTGTACTTTTGTTGTTTTGTATGATGTATATTCATTCAGTTATTCGTTTGTGTGTGTAAAGGTGTATGTTGTGCCTAATGTGCAATTCCCCTGCGTTTCCTTTCTTCTATTCTCCTCATCAGAAACACTTTTTTCAAAATAATGAATATTATAGTTACCAGATATTGAACAAATTGAAGAAATTTTTTTTGCGTTTTTCTCCTCGCCTTAATATCAGTAATTATTTGATAACACTGTGCTGTTATTGTTGTTGATGGTGTTGTCGTCGTTGTTGTTGTGGTGTTAATCAATCGATAAATTGATTTTATGATTAGCGGAAATACATATTGGAAAGAAAAGGAATTTGTTTTTCTCTCTCTGTCTCCTTACTTTCTCATTGAATTTTCGCCGTCTTCTCAAGTGTGAAATACACAAAAGTGTCACTCTTATCTTAATGATGAATTTGTGAGGAGATGAAGTAGTTTGTCTATAGGCGCTCACCAGTCTAGGAAATGATGGATGCCCAATGATGGTTTTACAAAAGTGTTTATCCTGTAACTTCCAAAATACTTGTTTTTTAAGAGAGAGTAGGGATAAATCAAGGCAAAAAATCGATTGTCCGAAAGATGATATATATATAGTCTGATTTCCCACAACCTGGAAGATATGCAAATAAAAAGCAGCAAGTTGGCAGAAGAAGCATCCAGAGAAGATGGGACGTCAGGTGAACATAGAGAAAACAGAGGTGATGAAGATTCCTGGCCAGCAACAACATAACATAACATAAGCTTTATTCCCAAACAGTACTTGTGATACAGAATGGAATTCTCAGCATTTTACTACAATATTGCATCCAGTTTTTACATTAACAATAAATAAAGTTCTACATAGATTAAAGTTATCTCAACAACATATTAGTATGTCGGTAGCAAAGCCAAAATTAAAGTGTTTGAAGGTGTTAGAAAAGTAGATACTACTAGCATATTTACTGGCGTAAGCGATAGCAAAATGGTCGAGATATACAGAGTGTGAAAGAACGAACAAGAATGTTTTAAGTAGAGTTTGCAAGGAAGAGAGAAACAAAACAGCACATAACAAAAATAAATACAGAATGAAGAGCGAGAAAACGTTGTACCTATAAATGATGTGAGTTGGAAAGACGAGATCCATTGGTTCTACTGACTATTTAATAAGTTAAAGGTTTCCTGCCTGATGCATTCTTTATCGCACAGAACACGAGCTAGGTAGGGTATGGATGAGTTTTTGTACTTACTAGTGCGGGCATATAGTTTCCTATATAGGCTTCTTGTTTTCCCTGAAGAGATACATGGGGAGAGTTGTGAATGTAGAGGGTGTTGTGAGTCAGATAAAATGGATTTCGCCCATTTTTCACATGAGTCCATGTGCCTGTCCACCAGAATATTAACAAGCTGGCTAAGTGGCAAACTGCTTACCCTGCTGACAACCTTTAACATCCTACGTAATAAGGTATAGTCTTTCTTCAATAGCCCAGGAAAGACTAAGGGGGAGCAATAGAGAATAATAGGCAGAATACGGGAGTTAACAAATTGTAGGAGTAAGGGTTGGGTTACACCAGAATGTCTTAACTTCTTGATGTAGAAGGTAAGACGGTATATTTTCTTGGAAATCGTCAAGATATGAGACGACCAGGAAAGATCAGAAGATAGAGTGACGCCTAGGTATTTAATTTCCGACTTGGTTTCTATTTCACTGCCATCTATGTTGCACACCTCGTGAGTGCTAACCAGTTTGTTTAGGTCAGATTTATGCCTAAGGGTGAAATTAACTGTTTGGCATTTGGAGGGGTTTAAGGTTAGACCGTTTTCCTTGGACCATTGGCTAATTTCCGATAAGAAGCCATTTAGTTTAGAGCAGTCACTTTGACATTTGACAGGTAAAGATACAGTTAGGTCATCAGCATATTTGACAAAGTTAATGTCATTTGAAGACGGTAGGTCATGTAGAAAGAAAGAAAAGAGAAGTGGGGAGAGTACAGCACCTTGGGGGACACCAGCTTCTGTGAGCACAGCAGAGGAGGATTGGCCTTTGTATACGGTGTACTGCATTCTGTTTGAAAAGTAGGAATGCAACCAGTTAGTGACCCAGGACTCGGTTTGTGTCATGGAGAGCTTATTTAGCAAGAGACTTCTAGGTACAGAGTCGAAAGCAGAAGTAAAGTCAAGAAACGTGCAGCGGACATATTTGGCACCTTTGTCTAATGATGAGATAATACTGTTGTGTAAGACGGCTGCAGCGTCTAAAGTACTCCTACCCTGTCTGTAGGCAAATTGTTTGGGGTCTTCGAAGCTTTTAAGGGAGGGTTCGAGTTTAAGAAGTACTAGTTTTTCCATGAGCTTTAGAAACGGGGAAGTGATGGCGATGGGTCTGAACTTTACGTTCTTGCTATTTCCAGGTTTAGGGACAGGGACTATTTTAATGTCTTTCCATGGAACAGGTACAACGTTTTCGGAGAAAGAAGCATTTAGGATATTAGTTAGAGGAAACATAAAGCATCTGCACATTGTTTTAGAACATATGCAGGTATGCCATCAGGGCCAAGACTATGTGAGGGCTTAAGAGTTTTAAGACATTTCAAAACATCGAGAGTATTGAAGTCCTGGAAGTTATCAGCTACAAGATTAGTAACGTTAGAAGTGGTTATAGTAGAAGGAGAGCGTAAAAAAGACAGATTAAGAGCATTAACATCACAAGAGGGAAAAACATTACATCGCTTACTTTTGCCAGTAATTTCATTGAAAAGTTTCCACATGCTGTTAGGAGATTTGCATGATAAAAGTGTTTGGTTATAGATAGCATTAAGATTTTTGATTTCAGATTTGATTTGAGCATTAATCTTTTTAAGTCCTAACTTGTCTTTGCATTTATATAACATTTCTTTTTGCCTGCGAAGTTGTTTGAGACGGGGAGACGAGAAGCGGTCGAGGCGTTTGAACAGTGTTTGTTTGGGACAGCATATGTCGAGGCAGAACTTAAGATAATCCAACAACAACAGAACAATCAGCCAGCATAAATGGGAGGAACTTGAAAGAAACAACCTTCTTTACCTACCTACTTGGGAAGCATCGTTTCAACTACAGGAGGGAACATGCGAATTAAGATCCGGATTTTGAACTCGAATGTGAAGTCAGTGCTACTCACTGTACGGAGAGAGACTTGGCGCGTGTCACGAAGGGCATTTCGAACACAGTACTAACCTTTATTAACAACTGTCTTCGCCCAATAGTACTCAAGATCAGATGGTCGATCAGAAAAGATCGGCAACAGGGATCTCTGTCAATGAGTGAACCAACTAGGAACCGATTGTGAAACAAATAGGCAGAAATAAATTGAGGTGGATTGGTGGCCATACTCTGAGGAAACCATCAAGTGACATCACTAGACAAGCCATTAATCGAGTGGAACCCGAAAGAGGAGTGGCGAGTTGGTCGTCAGTGTGAGGGTGACTTGAAGGAGGTCATGTGAAGAGGAGATGAAAACATGTTGGCAGACTTGGAGCCGGGTGAAAAGTCTCGCAGAGAACCGAACACAATAGAGACGTTTGGCTGAAGCCCTATGTTCCTCTAGGACTTAAAGGAAATAATAATAAATAAATATATATATATATATATATATATATATATATAGGTTGATGAACAGAGTCTCTGCACTATTTTACGCTTCTCATTCACATCTAACCTATGAAGTGACCTTCAAACAAATCAGTTTTGGTTTTATTTAAACGTTTATCAAAAACTAAACAATTGCTAAATGAACTGTCACTTAATCAGAAACAGACGTGCACGAAAACAAATAGTATTTCGACTTTTTGTTTCTTTGCAAACACGTTGAGGTTATTTTTAATGATGACTCATTCTTGCTTAGTGAGGCTTTTTACAAGTCAAAATATATTCAGATATGATGGCAGATAAATGATCCATGTAACTGTTGGTGTAGCCTTAAAGTACATAAAGTGCAAGCATATATATATATATATTTGTCCGTAGGTCATTTAATTTTAACAAAAATTAATACATATGGACCAATCAGAATTAAGCAAAGATATTTTTATAATTAAAACCAAAACTATGAGTATTTTTAAACAGCAGGCATTAATCATTCCTTGATTTTTGTTATTCTTATTATTATGCTAGTCTGTCATCCCTTGAACTGCAGTGTTCTAAGTACTGACTGAGATCAGTTAAATTAGGGAGTCATTTCGTACTTCCACTACTATCGTTTTGCGATTCGCACACGAGCGATACGCTAGTGTATGAGCTATGGTGTACACATTTGCTTCCCATAGGACTATTGAATGTTGTTAAAACTTTATTGTACACCAAAGAGTAAAGACAAACTGTCCTTTGAAAAGACAGCTTTCGTACCAAAGATGGTTATCTTTATTGAAGAACTACAATCCAAGGGTGATTAAATCATGCAGTTAACAGCTCAAAAGCTTCCTTCAGTTAGCTTTGAAGCGCTGACATTCTACGCCATATCTCTTTCCCTGACACCTCGGATATTTTTAATTCCTGGGCCTACAATTAACAGACGAAATTCTATAGACTCTGCTTCATTCATTCACACTGTATCTACATTTTGTGCATATTCTACAGTTAGATATCCACAATAGTCAATCGACGGGAAAATCTAAAATTGAATTAAATGAATAATACGACTCGATGCACAAGTGGTGGCTCTCGTGGCCCAAGTGGTCTAGTGGATAACGCTTTGGCGTTTCAGCCTTAGTGGGAACACTATCACTCACTGTGGAATGTACGTGCATGCAATGGCTGACGAGTCCCAAATAGGACGAAATGCGCGTTGTCCTGAATTCCATTCCCAGTGACCATCCACCAATCAACTTAAAGTCAAAGAACGGTTATTATTGACAACATTAATGCGTTATTTTTCGAGGATATTGTAGTAATAAGATCAATAGATTACAGATCAGAACATTTTGTATATGACAATATGTTTTCAGGAACACTTACACGTGTGGCCGAATAACGGTATAGTAAAAACGTATTTTTACTGCTCGATATTAGAACACGATAAGGCAACATTAGAGAATCTTATTCTATCATATGTTGGGTGTCGAATAAGCCCAATAGATATCGACGGAAAGGCTGAAAAGCAGTTAACTAACGCACTTAAGGAACTGAGAAAAAGTGGAGTAATCTCAGAGGCAGCCTATAACCGTCTTAAACCTACTGGAAGTAATACTTCACGTCTGTACGGTCTGCCCAATATACATAAACCAGGACTTCCTCTTCGCCCAGTCCTGGATATGTCAATCTCCACCTACCATGGTGTGGCAAAGTGGCTAGGTGAACTCCTGCAAACGTTACACAAGATGGTAGTAAATCATAGTGTTAAAGACGTTTTTGAATTTATTGCTAACAAGGATGATATCAGTGTTAATGGGAAGCAAATGCTTTCCTTAGATGTAGTATCACTGTTTACCAATGTACCACTTATGGAGACTGTGAAATTCATATGCCAACAGATACTAGAAAAACAGATCGACATGGGAATTCCAGTTATTAGTCTGAAAGAGTTGCTTTTGAGATGTACTATGAATGTTCACTTCACATGCAACAACCTTTACTACAAGCAAATCGATGGTATTGTCATGGGTTCTCCAATGGGGCCAATTTTGGCGGATTTTTTTCTTGCCAAGATTGAAAATGGCCCATTGAGACAAGTAATAGAGAAAACCGATTCTTATTTTCTTTATGTTGATGATACATTTATTATTCTTGATGTGAAAGCTGACAAGAATGAAATGTTAAAAAAGTTTAACGATGCACATCCACCGCTCATCTTCACTTGTGAAGAAGAATATGATGGTGGACTACATTTCCTTGGCGTCCAGTTGAGCCGAAGAGAGGATGGTTCACTAAAGAGAGATGTCCATTGAAAACCTGCTTCTGTAGGACAATATACACATTTCGTCGGTTTTGTACCAATCCGATACAAAATTAATTTGGTCAGATGCCTTACGAATAGAGCAAGACGTATCTGTACAGATGACTCCCTAGAAAATGAGCTAGGATACATCCAAAATACTCTGGTCAAAATGGGTTATCCTAGTAGATTTGTCAGGAGACACATAACACCAAGTACAATGAATAAAAACTGACAACGGTTGAAAAGAAACAGCTGTTCATGAAACTGCAATTTAATGGGGACGTGGCTAGTGAAGTCTTACATCTGAGATTACCGAGAGCGACAAAACGGACTTATACTGCCGCCACCCTCTGTTTGTCACTTTCCAGCCGGCCAATTTTGATTGCTGAAGTGAAAGATAAGTTACCCAGTTGTGCCACTTCCATGTGTATCTATAAATTTAGTTGCTCCTGTTGAGAAAGCTATACAGGCCGAACAACTAGACAGCTTAACAAACGCATTAATGAGCATCTTCCTTCATGGTTCAGAAAAGGTCAAATAAAATCTATACGAAGTTCCATTTTGGCTGATTTGATTGATAGCGCTCACCAAGTGGACAAAAATAACGCCTTCAAAGTTATCTATCGCATTCCATCGAGTCTTTCAAACGGAATCAGAACCCGTCTTTTACACATAGCCAAAGAAACTATGGGAATTAATTCGAGAGAATAATCCTAGTCTTTGCATACGAAAGAAGAATTTTGTTCTACCTTTGTCTCTCCCTTGCTTCACCTAGGTGAATTCTATTCAAAACCATCCCACCCTTTTTTATCTTCCATCTCCTTCGTACTTTTATGATAGTTATTTAAACTCTGATTATCTGTCCACTTCACCTTTTAAGATCTACCCTTATTTATTTATTGAATTGTCTACATTTATTTTTATTTTTTCTTTATTTACAGCTTGATTCCACACTGTATTTTTGGTACAAGTATGGAATTTTCAGCATGGATATTGGTAGCCCAAATTTCGCAGGCCGACCATAGGTATCAGTTGTGCGTCGGTGTGGGCTCGAACCCCGGACCATGTGCATGATCGGCGAGAGTCCTAACCACTGTGCCACCGACGCACAATATATATATATATATATATATATATATATATATATATATACTATCTTTGTTATTCTTATCACCTGCATAAACCTTATTATCAATATTTTGCTATCATAATAATTTAGAACAAAACATTTACCACATTATTATTATTGTTATTATTATTTGACCCACAAAATCACCGTTATTAGTTTAACATTTTTATATATAAATCTATGTAAATTAGAGTAAAGCCTGAAGAAGATCTAATTGAAAACAACAATATTGTTCGCTTATATGTCTTGTCGAATAAACTGACAAAGATATTTAGATAAGGAGTACTTCAATTGGCAAAAGCCGTTGTATTTCGCTTATAACAGCCAATGCTGTGTATGAAAATGAAACATGTCCAGCCAATACTGCTAGCCTTACCCTCTGTTATTATCATTATTATTATTATTCCCTTGCATTCCGAGTAGAACATAGGGCTTCAACAACACACACACCCCACTTTGCTCTATTTTCTGCTGTCCTCTCCAACTGGGTACACAATTGCGTATATAATATCTCTCTAGGACAATCCACTCGTCGCTTCCCACTTGGATTCCACTCCAGCAGTGGCCTGCATTGACCACGACGGCCTCCTCATCATATACCCGATCAATCCATTTCCATTTTCGCCTACATACTTGTTGAGCAATCGGATCTTGCTTGATGCGTTTCACTGAAGAGTATCTTGTTGCTTTTATTCTTTCTGGTTGGCTGGCCATTTGATCTGATCTTCAGTATGAAGCGTGTAGGTGGTAGCTGTTGATGAAAGTCTGCAATAGTCTATCTGTTGGAAATCCTTCTCGTGACGAGCGTGCAGTACAAGTTTCTGACCCGTATAGAAGAACTGACTGAATTCACATTGTTTATGCTGAGTAACAACAGCCAAAGATTTCCAAACTGGTTTCAGGTTGATGAAGGTGTATCTTGCATTTCCTAATTCTGACTGGCTGTCTTTGACATATTTATCCGTTCGGCTAGTTGTAGATGAAGTGACGCTTTCTAGATACGTGAAGGAGGTAACCTCTGTTAAATCTCTTCCGTTGATAATCATTAGTTCTGGTTGTTGTTGCTGTCGCTGTTGGTTGGTTAACTTCATCACCTCCGTCTTCTCTGTGACCAGCTGGAGTCCTCTCTTCGCTCTGTGGAATCTATAAATTCTGATATTCAGTTAAATATTACATTTTTATGCGTATTATCTTTTTCAGATAATTATTAACTATAGTTTATTGACTTTATTGATTAGATGTTATTCAAAAACACATTAGAGTTGTTAATACTAACAACATTTCTTTAGGATAGCATTATTGGAAGACGGAGATTATCTGGAAAGCAATGTGATGTGTTTGCGCTATACATTTCGAACAATCTGATCCCTCACACATTTACTTGTCAAGTCGATATACATATGAAAAAAGTTAAATTAAACAAAGTGACAAAAAAGAGACTTAAGAATGATTAACACAACGTTTGGTAATCCAATCGAATAAGGATTACCGAGGTAGGTGGGTTAAGAGTAGTGATAAACTGTTTCTGAATACACAGGTGGGGGGGGGGCTTAAGTTTATGAATAGTTTATGAATTGAATGATGGTTCAATAACACGATCCATCTACAGAAAGCCCACTTGGACAGGACAGTACCTTAATTTTCACAGTTTCTGTCCATTACAGTATAAGAGAGGCTTAGTGAAATGTCTACTTAAGAGGATTCAACGTATTTGTACGGCTGATGTTATAGACAAACAAAACGAAATATTGATGGATACTGTTGTTGAAAACGGATATCCTTTAAAGTTTTTAAACAGGTGTAGAAGTCAGTTAGTCTCTAAACCTACAATCCATACAGCCTCTAAGAAAAATCTTTTCATCAAATTACCATATAACTTGGAAAATAAACAGTAAGATTGTGAGACAAAGGTTGAATTCGATCATCCGTAGAACCTATTATGCAGCTCAGCTTGTAATTGTGGAAAAAGCTAAAAGTATGCTCCACTGCAAACCTCAAAAGTGCACAAGTGATTATGTCACATTTCACACTATTTACCAATTTTCGTGTGTGTGTGTGTGTGGTGACACATACATAGGGAGGAGTAATCGCGCTTTGTATGTGAGGGTGGGAGAGCATATCCCAAAATGGCTAGGAAAACAAATGAATTGTAAAAAACCAATAAATGCAGGTGTCAGACTACCAACTTCGTCTATAGCTAAACATCTAATCCAGATAAAGCATAAGATTGATGTGTTAACTTAGCCTTTAAGGTCATCTATAAAAACGGTCAAGGGCACTCATTGAAATACGTGCAGGCCATAGTTATTCATAAACTTAAGCCCCCTCCCCACCTGTGTATTCAGAAACAGTTTATCACTACTCTTAACCCACCTACCTCGGTAATCCTTATTCGATTGGATTACCAAACGTTGTGTTAATCATTCTTAAGTCTCTTTTTTGTCACTTTGTTTAATTTAACTTTTTTCATATGTATATCGACTTGACAAGTAAATGCGTGAGGGATCAGATTGTTCGAAATGTATAGCGCAAACACATCACATTGCTTTTCAGATAATCTCCGTCTTCTAATAACGCAATGCAAATTTATAAAAAGGACTAATTGTTTTGGTAACTCTAAAGAATAGCAGCCCAAACCGAAACTACCTAGCGAACGGACAAATGACCTTGACAAGTACAACTTCGACCAATCAGAAGGCTCAGAAAAAACGGCACATAATTGTAAAAAATCATTTATATAAAAGTAATGCAATGTTAAAAAAATATATACAAAGGATAACGTTCTCGTATGTGTTCCAAAAAAACCTCCCAATTTCTCATAAGAGTCTTGATACTCTTATTAAACCAAGTCGTGTACATAAACTCATCGAGATAATGTATATCATTGCATTCCTTGATCCAATCACAGATCTGATACGTTTTTTTAGGTGACTCCAGACACTTTCTATGGAATTAGTGTGAATTCCATCAAAAGGATTTAGAAAACCATTTGTCAGGTTGACCACTTTATGAATACAGCCCAGATTTGATTACTGACGGTAACTACTCCATTCATCTGTATGAATAGTCTCTGCAGTACTGGTACCATTGTACTGCAAATACTTCCGAATTTACCCCTTCATAATTTGTTGCTGTTACTGGTCTTTTCAGTATTCAGAAATGACACATCATTAAAATTTTCTTTAGAGGTAATTTAGACTTTGCGGAAAAATTACCTAAGGAATCTGCAAACTAAAAGATTAACGACATACGTTCTCGAACCGATTTTCTGGTTCGGCAGTTATTTCACCAACAAATAAATACATCGATGCACCTATTGTATCTTTGCATATGAATGACACCTCCACATTAGCAATTTTTCGACCTTCCTGTCAGTTCGTTCTCCAAACAGTAATCAAAACAAGATCTGGAATGAATTTGCAACGGAAAAGGTGTACAGCACACATAAGTACGTCTGAATAAGACAGAGTCAGCTGATTGGTTGCTCAGGGTCATTTGTCCGTTTGCTAGGTAGTTTCGGTTTGGGCTGCTATTCTTTAGAGTTGTCATTGTTTTAAATAATTCTTTAATTATTACGCATATATATAACTGTAGAATTTAGTGATAGAGAAGAGGTCATCGGGAAAGAATATTCTTTGTCCATTATTACCCAATCTTTTGAAATTCATAAAGTGCGTCTTCAATCAATACAAAAAGCAAATCATTTCTTTTAATATTTAATTTTGCATTTCCTGTTGATTGATTTTGTTGCTTGACCGAAATTCTCCCCTAACTGTCAACATGTCGGCTCCCAGTGAGGATGCTTCGATGATGTCTAGAGATCAATCAATGTGAAGTTACTCTCATCTCATCGGTAGAAACTAGCACTGAAATCCACGATATCCATTTCGTTCTCTCTCTGATTTATTATAAGTTAGATGTACCTACATCTCCGTTTAGTGGTGGTATTCCTATTGAGACAAGAACCCGCTACCTATCGTTTTTTTAACTCCACAGGACCATCCACTGAACTATGAGTGCCACAATGGATGCAGGGTTCAAGTCTCATTGTGTGGAACACTATCATTTACCGGGGGTTGTGCAGTTACATCCAGCTACCTGAATTCCGCTGCTAGTCACCAACCATCAATCGAAATAACTTATAAGCGAATCAGTTCAAACTAACACAGTTCGGAAAGTACACGCATGTGTAGAAAAAAGAAGTATAATGAAACGATGACAGATTGAAAGAAACAGCAGCGAAGATTACTGAGGACTTTCAGAATATGAAAGAATAAAAAAGAGAAGATAAACAAACATCTTCTTTTTCTGTAGTGAACAAATTCAAATCATATTACACCAAGACTCTTTAAGCTTTGGTTCTCAACTTTCTTGACAGCCCTAGTCCACCCAATCAGCCATGACACCACAGACATCAACAGCATAGATGATCGGAAAAGGTAAATTGGTTAAAATTCAAAATGTTTATTTCTAATATTTGGTTGACGGTGGCTATTAGTGAATCAGGAGAGAGGTGCATTTCGTCATGCCTGGGCCTCATCACCTGGATGTACCTGATATCCCATTAAGTGCCGACATTCCACTGGAAATAAAACCCAAGACCAAAGCGTATTCTACTAAGTTACTGAACCACTGTTAACCATCTTCAACCAGTAGGCATTCATGGTAGTCTCAAGGAATCACAGAAATTTCAGTACTTGGTGTTGACATGTCAGCAAAGACCGTGGATTTCAAGTCGATTACTATGAGTTAACGCAAAATGCAATAAAGTAGGTTTTTATTAAAAACGTGTTTATCAGTAGGTGGGTGGTACAAGTGGATAGAATTATTTTCACGGGTATCTCTACAATATATTAGTGTAGAGATTATAAATAGATGAATTTTAAAAGACAAGCGTATATGTGTGGGTTGTAGAAAAGACCCACTATAATTATAATTTATTTATTCGCCATTTTTTTCTTCCCTGCTATTTCTGGTTAATTATATACACAAATATTAATCAAAAGAAAAGACAAGTATATAATTAATTATTTCCAACAAGATATGGTTTACGAAAGGCTTAGAAACAATATTACATAGGATTAGAACGAATAACAAGCAGTATGTTTCCGACTTCTCTCTCAATACTGTAGCAGCCCTCGCAATATGCACCACGAGAAGCCGGAGCTGTGTGTTTTCAAAATAAATTAGTCCAACCTCTACAACCACCATGGACTTAGTTCAGTATGTTCTCCTAGCTTCCGCTTTTCTTTATTTTCTTCTTTCATTCCCTTTTTTCTCTGTGATCTTTTTTCGTTCACTGTGAGTGTGTGTGTGTGTGATTCTTACTCCCTCTGTCTTCATTCGATTCATCCCATTTTTTCATTTATAAAAACAATTATTTCAAGTTTGTGTCCATGCTCTTCCTGTTCACATTTTTATTCGTTTTAAAAAAATTAACTATATCTTAATCCTGTGCAATTTTTGTGTTTCTAAGGCTCTTGTAATCTATATTCGCACACCTCCTAACTTCCATTTCAAGTTGAAAATTATTATTTCAATTTTGTTTCCATGCTCATTTTTACACACTTGTTATTCGTTCTAATCTTGTGTTAATTTTGTTTCTAAGCCTCTCGTAAAAAACCATATCTAGTTGAAAATAACTATCACCTTTTATTCACCGTCGTAATTATATATAATTAACTCAGTTGTGGAGATTAATAAAAAAAAATATCTCTTTTAAAGTAAGGAGAACAGGAAACCCCTGCAATGAAGTAAGATCAGAGTAAGAGTACCAAAGAAACAGTAACAAGTTAATGTGAATTAGTTAGTCTACAGATGATGTTAACCAGACATAACTGTCTAGTGCTCACTAAATTTGTCCGAATATATATATATCAGTTTGAAGCGTGAAATGTAGTCAACCAGAGAACTGCTGCTATTATTATTGTTATATTGTGCGTCGTTGGCACAGTGGTTAGGACTCTCGCCGACCATGCACATGGTCCGAGGTTCGATTCCCTGCCGACGCACACCTGATATCTATGGTTGGCCTGCAAAATTTGGGCTAGCGATATCCTTGCTGAAAATTCCATACTACTACCAAAAATACAGTGTGGAATAAAGCTGTAATCAAAAATAAATAAAAAATATTATTATTGTTCCATTGGGTTCCTGTTGGAACATAGGGCTTCAAATGCATGTCTCCACTTGCTTCTGTCTTCTCCTGTACTTTTCACCTGCATCCATGTTAGTCCATACTCTTTCAACTCCTCTTCACACGATCTCCCCCATGTCACCCTTACACCAACGTCCCACTCGCCGCTTCCCATTCTGTCGGGTTCCCCTCGAGCGATGGCCTGACGCGCGCGCGATGTCACCCAGCCCAGCGGCCTCCTCAGCCAGTGTCCAATCCATCTCCACTTTCGCCTGTATATTTGTTGGTTGGTTCTTGTTTTGTTTGTTTCTTCCCATAGTTTCTTGTTGGTGATTCTTTCCGACCCGGCCATCTGATCTTCAGTATAGAGCGACAGTTGACAGTTGTTGGTTGATAAAGGTCTGCAATAGGCTGTTGGAAATATTCTTTGTGACCAACCCGCCAAGTTTCTGATCCGTATAAAAGAAGAGACTGACTTGACGCTGTTTGTATTGAAAATCCGAATTTCGTTGTTGATGCTGAGTTGAGTGACGAGGATTTCCAGATTGGTTTCAGGTTGATGAGTGTGTTTGTCGCCTTCCCGATTCTCGCTCGATTTGACATCCTCGTCCATTCCAACTGCCTGTAGTTGAGACAATGCTCCTTAGTTAAGTGAGTGAATGAAGTAACAGCTTTCAAATCCCTCCCGTTGATGGTGATTGGTGCTGGATGTTGCTGTTGTTGTTGGTTGGTTGGTTGGTTATTTTCATAACGCCCGTCTTGTCTATGTTCACTTGGAGTCCTGTCTTCGCCAGCTGCTTCTTCGACCAGTTTGTCAGTTTTCGCTTGTAAGTCTTCGATTTTGTGACAGTGACATCAAACATAAATCATCCACGCAAGAAATCCAGGCCTTCTAGGTTCTTCACGTCGGTCCAGGATATCCCTGTCTTTTCGTTTCCCAGTCACTCTCTGACGACGCATAATCCAGTCAGTCCCCCACAATTAGGAATATCATGAGTTGGTGATAATAAGCACCCTTGTCTGACTCCTGTGTTTACTCCAAATGCCTCACTGAATTTTCCTTTGTGGATCACTTGACATGTTCCGTTGTCGTACAGGTGGCTGTTGAATAAGGTTGATGAATATTTCGGGTACGCCGTAGTACTCGAGTAGTTTCCAAATTACTTCGCGGTCAATCCAGCGCTGTCGAAGGCCTTCTCAAAGTTTATAAAGTTGAGGTAGAGGTTTGATTGCCATTCTATGCTTTGTTCTGTGATAATGATGTGTAGAGTTGCAATTTGGTCAGAACATGATTTGCCTTTCCTGAATCCAGCTTGTTCTGGTCTGAATTCTGTATCCAGTGCATATATTGTTCTCTCCAGTATGATGAACTACCGCTATACTGTCACAAAGTATCAAAGATCTGAAGGCTAAAACCAGACAGATATATTCATGTCCAACCTTGAGACAATAAAGTTGAAGCATGCAATTGACGAAACAACTTCTTACTGTCGATATGTCACAGATGACACATTTGCAGTGTACCAGTAATGAAAGTCATAGCTCCTACCTACTCAGACTATTCAACAACGCACATACAAATATTGTATTTACTATGGAACATGAAAATGATGGAAAGTTCACTTTCCTCAACATTGTCATGCAATGCCTAGAAATTGGTAGTCTCCAGAGGTCAATTTATCGAAAGCCTACATGGAAAGGACAGCGCCTACATTTTTGTCCAAATAGCTTTAAACGAGCACTAGTCAAAACTCTATACTATGGAGCTAGGAGAATTAGTAGAAGAATTTCTGTTTCTTGAAAAGATGTTGAAAAGCAACAATGGGTACCCTCAAAGGTTCATTAACAATTACGAAAGATCTGAAGTCTCAAATCTCAAGCGAATCACAGTGGGAAAAAGTCAGTCTACATTCCGCTTGATTTTAAAAGTGAAAATATTACAGTAGCTGTCAACAGAAGATTGAGGACGTCACTCGGCAGAACCCCATTCTGCAGCTAGCAAAGATAATTTCCGTCTATCGGACAACATGCTGTTTGGTGCAATCAAAAGTCGACAGATATCCTTCTCATGTTAACTCCAACTGTATATACAAACTTACGTGTGTCTGCAGGAACAGTTACATTTGAAAAACAGAAAGGAAGTCACATACACCTCCGATTTTTTGAACATGTACCGAAAAGTCTTCCCAGTGGAAAATACGATTTCACGATTAGAAGTTTCAGTAGTAGTTGGGTTGTTAGCCTCACTCTCAACCTCCTCTCTTTCACTGACTCACTACTAATTCGTCAAGGGTTAGGAGTACATCGGTTGGCCTTTGGACCTAGACAGTGTGCGTGGTTGGTGAGTATTCTACTACTTTACCATAGACGCACATATCTCCGACCTTTTTCTGCTCCCTTGAACTGATCTTCACTTGTCTGATGGGGCAGCTTGATATCCTGTGGAGGCATTAATAGTCTGTTCATAACTCTTCAGTCAGATGTCTGAACTGAGCATGCACGGAGGCTCTGCGTATTTGGTCGTCGCTACCTCCTGAGGATTGTTTACATCCGGTAGCATCATCAGGTAAGAAATTCTGAGGTCTGCCGGTGTATGTTTGAACATAGTGGGAGAGGGCATTTTCCATTAATTTTCGCCATTTTGAGACACTGCTTTCAGTGGTCTGGACACGTGCTACAAATGTCATCCCAGTGAATCCCACACAGATTATTGTTGTCTAACCTTTACACTGGATGGAAAAAGAGGAGGAGTGATCAGCTTATGACGTGGAGCTGTGAGACGAATGATATTAACTGTTTGGTTAACATCTGTTGGGGCATCACGATGGCGCAGATGGCGTCTGATTGGTAGTTCGAATCAGGGGTTCTAGATATGGCCGATAATCCTAATTAATGGCAAACTTGCCTCAGTTTCGTCTTTTCTTCCATTTCTGGAAGTGAACACTTCATTGAATGCTCTTGACGAGTATGCTTATTCGCTTTCTGGCTGATGTCCTTTATTTAATCTGTCCCTGTTTTCCTTATATTGTCATTATTGTTATTTCTATGCCTTTGAGTTCCGATGGAAAATATGGCAACAGGAGCAAATATTCGCTTCCTATCCGAGTCCCATCTCCGGGCTTGGCATGTGATGTGACCTGACGGTCTCCACAGCTTATGCCAAATCCGTCCGTCCCCATTTCTTTCTTCACATTTGTTAAGCGTTTAGTTCTTGGTCGGTTTGTAACCAGAGTTCCTATTTGCTTATCCTCCCTTGTCAGGTGTCTGATCTTCCTTGTCCAGCCAACGAATGCAGCTGTTGATGAAAGTCTTCAGTCGCCTGTTGGTATAGTGTGCGCCAAGTCTATGAACCCTATAGTAGCACTGACCGACTCTACCTTAGTGTTGAAGATCTGGATTTTGTTCCATATGATGAGTGCAATAGATTTCCATGGTTATTTAAAAGCAATGAAGACATTCCTCTTTGCCCTTGATATTCCCATCTGAGTCGCACGCCTGTGGTTGATAGAATGCTGTCTAACTTGGTAACCCAGAGACGTGACTTCCCTTATATTTCTCCCATTGATGATGATTGGTGTTCGTTGTTGTTGGATGGGTATCTTCATTACCGCATAAATTATTGCTTTACTATTTTTATGTGACGCATCTCTTGTCACTGGTATTATACCAAGTGTCTGTTTTAGTAGGTAAATCAATAAACGATTACATCAGACTATCCCGTTAGTTCCATTGCGACCTTAGCCTACCAGCTAGGACACAGAAACGAGAACAACCACCTGCTAGGCTTTTCCAATTCATACTAACCCGTATTTTGGACTCTAGATGTTTGAAATGATTGCCATCACGAGAGAGAGAGAGATTATCAACATCTCAATACAGAACATATGCAACTGCCAATGAAAGGAATCTTCGCATCAAAAAGAGACTGCTGAACAACTACTACAGAAGATTATAACTTCCAATGATAAATTTAACTTTTAGTCACAAAGTGTTTCTGACTTCACCTAGTTTTGCCAGTCCTATACCCAGGAAAAGAGGGACGGCTGGGCGTAGGGCTAGTGATCCTACCCCGAGAAAAGCAAACCAACAACTGTAGAAACTTCAAGGTGCAAAAACAAACATAAACTTACTGTTCAGTGAAATTGGAGAGACGAAATGGTTCAGACTTGTGAAAGCAAGCAAGAAGCCAGTCAGCTAATGCGCGTCTTCTCCCAGTGAAATTAAAAATATTCATTGAGACACTGAATGTTCGAACCGAGAAAAGCGGCTCCGACTATCAAAAAAGATGCAGTATATAAGCGATAGGAATATGTAGAGTGGAGGTAGACTTTCTAAACTATTAACTGGAGAGCCAGTAATCCACCCCGGTCACCCTGACAACAATCACAGGTACACAGAGTGAGTGGCTGTCCTTACATCACCAACTGCACGGAACGGTTTTATGCAATGGGAATCTGTTATGTAGTCGTCGCTAAATTATTGTTATGGACTGGTCGAGAATTTAATAGTCCTGACTCAAGAAGGCGGAAATCAGAAGACCACTAGGTTTCCGATGATACTTCTATTTTCCAAACACAAGGAGAATGCAAAAGGTGGTATCACACCAAAGTAAGTGTATGTCACAAGATTGTGAGGACGAAATATATATATGAAATGTTCCAGACAAAGTGTGTGAACAAATCATTAGACAGTCTTAACATGAATGGCTAATTATAATGAAGTATCGATCCATATATACATAGCGAAATATAGCAGACATGTCAACAACCACCATATATGGATATATGTCACCAAGCAACGGACTGTCAACAAACACTCATATTATATATAATATAATATAAGGAGAATACACATTATTAAAGGAGACAGGTTCATACAAGTGAAATGGTCACAGACTAAGCGAGCAAACAGAAAGAGAGACCAACATACACACACACACATAAATATATATATGTGGATACATATCACCTCCCCTTTTGAGAAGATGGATGATTAGTAGGATGTTTACCTGGGGGTTTATCTGGAACCTTTGGGCTTGTTGTTGACGTCTGTCGTTTCGTCTGCTGTTGGGTTTGCGGCTTCGGCTTCGTCCGGAATTGTCTAACATTTTATGCTTCTTGACTGCATTGCATAGCGAATTTAGTGGGACATCAGCCAGATGCAAACGATCGAACCAATCAAGTCCCAAAAGATTTAAATCACTCTTGGTGACGTAACAAATTCCTGTGAATTTGGTATTGCGGAAGGAAACAGAACATTTGAGTTCACCAATAAGTTTGAGCTGCCCACCACAGGCGCTGACAAGAGACTGGGAAGTATTGGTGATAGGTGGTCTGCCAATATTATTCCAAAGTTTCTCTGATATAACAGTAATATCAGAGGCGGTATCTAGCTGCAGACGTGCATCATGACCATTCATCTGAAGATCAAGATATTTCCGCATACCTGGTGTTGTGACTTGACAGGTTGCGCGTAGACTCAATGATCTTTGGAGATTTAGGACCAACATTTTGTTGAGCTTTTGCTGGATTTTGATATCTGGGTTTGCGTGGCTGACAAAAACCATTTTTATGACCGATGATTTTGCACTTGCTGCAACGATGATTTTTGTATGGGCAAGACTTTACAAAGTGCCACGCGCCACAATGCCAGCATGGTGATGGTGGGGTCTTCTTTGCAGTATTTTGTGAAGTTGGACGAGTATCAGTAGATTTCCGCGGACATTAGAGAAGGTGGGTCAGGAGTAGATGATGAGAGATTTTTGCTCTTTCGTAATGCACGAATATCAGAGCTTCTCGAAGGTGTTGATTCGACCAGGTGTGTGTCTTTCTGCAGATTAATCAGCCGTTGATATTCATCAGCTATGTCATGTAATGT
Organism: Trichobilharzia regenti; assembly: GCA_944472135.2. Lineage (NCBI taxonomy): Eukaryota > Metazoa > Platyhelminthes > Trematoda > Strigeidida > Schistosomatidae > Trichobilharzia > Trichobilharzia regenti. The sequence goes on from OX235268.1 coordinate 31,068,577, forward strand.
TAACTTGGGATTTTGTTCTAGCTGATTGAGCAGTCGAGTTCGGATATCTGTGAAACGAGGAGATTGAAGACTGCATATGAGAATCAAGGCTTTGAATTGATCATCTGTTAAGGACCTGAGTCGAAATCTCTCACATTCTCGGTTGACTGTGCCAACGTGAGTAAGAAAATCATCATTTTCATTCATTGTCAGCTTGAGGCAACGATAACGTATGCTGAATAATGAGGAGTGGTCTCCAAAATGTTCACGCAGCAGCTTTATTGTATCATCGAAACACTTGTCACGTGGTTTCTGGGGTAAAATTAGGTTGCAGTACCGTTCATATTCTGCCGGACCCAATTTACGTAACAACACTCGCACCTTCCAGGCATCGTCTTGTGAGGCGAGATCAACAGTGAATAAATCCTCATAACGTTGATACCATGTGTCAAAAGTGACATTAGCCTCTGGGTCATAATTGAACTGTGAAATACTGTTCACAATGCCGTCGACAGATGGTAGCATGGTATGATTGGGATTGCTTGAAGGTGAAGCTGGACCAGTCTGTTGGTTGACGAACATTTCCATTAATTTCAATTGTTGTTCAAACAATAATTCCAATTTAGAAGGATCCATAGTAAATTGTTATGTTGCTGCTGCTGAGTGGTTAATAGTAGTTTTCCCCGTCGCCAAATTGTTATGTACTCGTCGCTAAATTATTGTTATGGACTGGTCGAGAATTTAATAGTCCTGACGCAAGAAGGCGGAAATCAGAAGACCACTAGGTTTGCGATGATACTTCTATTTTCCAAACACAAGGAGAATGCAAAAGGTGGTATCACACCAAAGTAAGTGTATGTCACAAGATTGTGAGGACGAAATATATATATGAAATGTTCCAGACAAAGTGTGTGAACAAATCATTAGACAGTCTTAACATGAATGGCTAATTATAATGAAGTATCGATCCATATATACATAGCGAAATATAGCAGACATGTCAACAACCACCATATATGGATATATGTCACCAAGCAACGGACTGTCAACAAACACTCATATTATATATAATATAATATAAGGAGAATACACATTATTAAAGGAGACAGGTTCATACAAGTGAAATGGTCACAGACTAAGCGAGCAAACAGAAAGAGAGACCAACATACACACAATATATATATATATATAAATGGATACATATCAGAATCTATCTCCTCCGCGATAATGACAATAAGATTCAATTCACAATGTAGGAAAGCCACATTTATCAGATACTGTATCTTCAGAAATAATCCAGACTAATGGAAGGATGAAGAATTCTCCAGAGAAATGAAAACAGTAATTGAAACATCTCCAGAGGATGACGTCAAAATTCTAATGGGTAATATGTATTCCGAAACAAGGACAAGTAACTCAGGACAAGAACTTGTTATAAGTCGAGAGGCTCTGCGAGAAATGAATGATGATAACACAGAACTCTTCATAGACTTCACAGCCTGCAGTGATTTATTGATTGGATGCAGTGTACACAAGCACAAAATATACACGAAACGACATGGATTTCACCTGGTGGACACACGAAAAGCGAAGCAAATGGCATCTCAATCTGAAGAAAGTGGAGACAGACTTAAAAAAGCTGTGAACAGATCACAGTGTGTTTTAAAATAGATAACTGTTTTTGTTAATGAAAACTTTTGAATTATCACGAGCGAAATACGCGATGAATGAATGAATGAATAAATAGATAATTTGATTTATAACTTAACAGGTGACTAAATTGAAATTTTAGCCATCACATGATAGTTCAATAGTCTTTTAACCTGGAAAACTAGTGGATGTTCACAGAAGGTGTATTTGTGAAGAATTCAGCACCTGTGTAATCTATAGAAGATCAAAACAATTGATTCAGTGAAGAGACTCTTTTCAAAGAATTTTTCATTAAGCTGTACAATCGTATATATATATGGTTTTTAAGAAGTTATATCAGGTGAGGGAATTCAATCACAGGTGTGAATGCATAAAATAACAATAGTAGTATGAAATTCAATTAAGAACTAAAATGCTTGTGATTATAATCACAGTTGAATGTCAAGTGGCAAAACAAATTAATGTCATATATAGAATAATTCATAGGATGGATAGAACTTGAAAGAGGGTGTGCAATAATAGGATTAGCAGACAAATCGAATAAAATAAAAACGTTGCGTAATACTGTGTGAAATTCGATAGCATAGAATTTATCGTTGTAAAAAAGAAGTGATTTAGAATGACAAGTGGAACAAGTGAAATAATACTGGGGACAGTTCAAAGTGAGAGTAGTAATAGTAACAATTGACGTAATATAGGAAGAGTATACAAACTGAATAGACGAAATGAAAAAAATGAAAAATTGGTAGAGTTAAAATATGGTTGGGGATTACCATACTTTAGCATACAGGGATTAAGACCGTGAAAGTTGGGGGAGGGGTTGAACAAATCTGTTTGTGTTCATAGATATCTGGCTTTTCTGTTTCTATAGCCAAAGATGGCTTCAGCAATACAGATGAGTCGGGTAAGTAGCGATTTGGGTAAATTACTCTCTGCCTTGTAGATGACTTTAAAGGCGGAGGCCATAGAGATAGGGTTATCATTATTGACCAGATGTCCAATGATCGCGCTTCTTATTGTTCCACTTCCACTTCAATAGTCTTTTAACCTGGAAAACTAGTGGATTTTCACGGAAGCTGCATTTGTGAAGGGTTCAACAATCGAAAGATGCACTTGTATAATTCCCTACAAGATATTCTAATTGTTTCTGTCACATCCTAGTCACACATCTAGTCAGTTTAGACTTAAGTTAGGGAAAGAGTGTGGTTATTTTTATTTTTGATTTTTGATTACAGCTTGATTCCACACCGTATTTTCGGTACAAGTGTGGAATTTTCAGCGTGGATATCGGTAGCCCAAAATTCGTAGGCCGACCATAGATATCAGGTGTGTGTCAGCGTGGGCTCGAACCCCGGACTATGTGCCTGGTCGGCGAGAGTCCTAACCCACTGTGCCACCGACGCAGGTTAGGGGCTAGAGACAGATTAGGGTTATTTGTTGTTACTATTATTATTCTCCCCCTTGGTTCCTAGTCAAAAATGACAGCTTCAGAAGCACATCTCCATTTCCTTCTGTTCACTGCAGTTCTATTTTTAGCTAGCCCCACGAATGCCCAAAAAGCTTTTATCGCTCCCTCACCTTCAGATGCCCAACTGTTCGCTTCCCATTCGGGTTCCACTGTGGTGAAAGCTGGCTTCTAGTCAAATTGGTAGACAGTAATTTACGTTAATGTTTACATCCCCGATATTGGTCGTGAGAAAAATAAGAACAAAGACTGACTCTACAACCAACCACAGAAAACTTTACGTAGGCGGATACAGTTAGCAGATAGATAATCTGACATTCAAGAAACGGCCACAAAGAGATGTAAGGTGAACTTTCAGAGCGAAACAACCAATCAGCGGACTGTGTTTTTCTGCTAGCAATAGTCTATAATTATGTACACGAAAATCTATAAATATGTGTTGATTTCCTAAATTTACGATCTGTTTCCTGGCCCTTGCCTTCTGTCGTTACACCGCTAGAGGGCTAGGTGCGTGATATGTTTCCCATTCATCTTCATTTCCTTCACCATATTTGCTGGGAAGGGGGGTTGCGTTGGCCTATTCAAGGAGATATTAGAGTTGGTTGTGGTTAAGGTCAGAATTCGAGTTAAGCCACAGACATATTTATCTGCGCCTGAAGACCATTTGTGGGTTGGTTCCCCCCCCCCCCTATTGAATCGATAATCTCTAACTTTGCCCATGGAAGTTTTCGTTTTTTAAGCTTAATTTGTGTAAAATAGCAACAGTTGTCAGGATGAGTTTAATCTGCCGTTGTATTAATATTGATTTTTTTCGTGAGAATGGATACTGAACAAAGAGAACTCTTTTCGATAACCCCTACATCATCAGGCTCTACAGTTATGTATACCTTATAGTGAATGAATGAATTAGTGTTATGGGCAACATTAATGTTTCTGTTTAAATAACATCGAATCAATAATCACATTGATAGAATACAGCTCAATAGCATCAACATAAAATAAGCTGAATGTCAGAAAGGTTAGGAAAGATAATAATGCAGATTAATCAATTCCTAGTCTCTACTGAAGGCCAACCAGGGCAATAGTAGTGGCTGGCCTTGCTTCTTTTGCACACGGAGCACTGGTTGTTTGAGGCGAATTGCAATAGCCTTTGCTGTTTGGAGCATGCGGTGCTTCGATGATTTTGGCAATTTATTAGGCACCCGGTAGATTATAGAGGAGGATTCTTCAATGCTGGCTGGCTTTGTGGCCGGTTTCCACCAGATGTTGGATTCTACGATAAGAAGCCTAGTCTAGTGTATCCAGAAGAAATTGCTTCAGATTTTGTCCTTGCCTTGGCCATCAAGGTTTTAATAATGCCTAATTTGTTGAGGAAATTTACTTAATTTTATTTAATATTCGATTTACTATTACATAGTTTATGCTTGTTGTAACTTAGGCGTTTTTCTTGAGCTGTAGTTCTTGTGGTCTTCCTTAACAAATCGATAGTGTTTAAAATCACCAATAATGTTAATGACGATTATTCCAGAATATTCTATGTATATAAATAAATATACGTATGCATAATTGTAGACCCAGAAGTGGAAGTTATCGAAAAGGATATTTTCTGCTCAATTTTTTTGGGTTTTTTTTTCTAGATATTTGGATGAATATTTTCGCCATATTGAAAAATTGTGTCAGTCAGCCAGTTGATGCGACAGGTGGACAATCGAGGATGCCGTTAGTCAGTTAGTCAATCAATTAATCAATCAATCAACCCATATCATCTTTTTGCACTACACATTGTACATTGAACCGTTCAATTTTCACGAAACACAAGTTAATCTATGCCTATTTCCTTTCAGTAAAATCGTATGAAATCTACAACTAACGAAACAAAAATAATTCTATTAAAATATGTCCGTCATAATCAATAAATTCTATGAACGGGAAGATATTTCAGGAAGGAAAAATGTAAAAATGTAAACGAATGCACTAAAGTACATCACCATCATAATCAGTTGATTAGTTGTATTAGTAAAGTGTATTTCCAGTTCAAATATCGGTATTAATCAATAAATAATATTGACGAAATTATATTCTAATATTAGATAATAGTAATAATAATAATAATTCATACTATATAGATGTAAAGCAATGACATTTTGTGACTTGTTCACTTTCTAAATCTATTTTTAGTGTGTGTGCCCACGCGCGCGCGCTTTCAAAAGCACCATAGGAAAAGCATGACAGCTCTTTTGTCACTTTAAGATCTGTTGTATTCAGTATAAGAAGCAAGATCTGAATTGTCAACGCTAATGTCAATTTAATCAGCGCTTCTATGTGATTCAGAGACTTGGCGCGTTACAAAAGGTATTTCCAGAAGGCTGTAGACTCTTAACACACGGTGCCTTCATCATGTCGATACCAAAGATCAGATAGCTAGTCATAAAGGATAGACGACAAGAAATTCTGTCAAAGAACTAACTAACCGAGTTTTGCATGTGTTGGAGGGTGGGTGACATGGAGGAGATGCAACTCTATGTTCCATCAGGAACCAAAGGGAATAATATTTATTTTTTGGGTGTGTGTTGCTCAATTTGCCCACTAGAGTTTAAAGAATTTAAACAAAAGTCTGGCTTATAGGTCTAAGCAGAAGACATTCCATCAATTGGCTCCACATACTAAGTCTGATCCACCTGCTTCACTGTTAGCAGTCGATTAGGATTATCGAATTGAATTTTTGATTTTCCCGTCGATTGATTGGACCGAAGTGCTCGGTCTCTGGGTTCGAGCCTCAGTGGGAACGTCATCACTCACTGAGAAATGCAGGTACATCCAGATGACGAGTCCCAAATAGGACGAAATGCGCTTTATCCTGGATTCCACTGCTAGCCACCATCCACCAATTGATTAGGATTATCACCTATCAAACAATTTGTGTGACTCACAGAATAGAGCACGGAAACTCTTCTCTGAATAACTAAAAGGAATTATTCAAGCGTTGATTTTCAGAGAGTTGTTTGGTTCCAAGATTTCATGATGACCTAAAATTGGTTAGGGAACTATTGGAAAATCTGCAGGGCGTACCGAATAGATGTTTCGCCCTAGTTTGTGACTCATCATAAGTACGCAATCACCGGGGATGGAACTGAAGACCTTCTGGATAGAAGGCGAGTTTATAGACCAATAATCCACTAGGATCGTATCCTATGGTTATGTTCAGGTTATCGCATACTTTATCAATGATTGGCCCGTAATGCTTGGTCTGTATTCATCAGTCGACTCCTGGTACGAGTGTTATTATGGTATCTGAGGGTTGACATGATATTATATGCTGCCATCTTATATCACAACATTACTTCCACTCTAGACAAGGGGGCTAAATCTGTTCGTTGTGCCTTCCTAGACTATACATCTGCTTTTGCCCTCGGTCCCTAGGGACATCTTATTAAATAAACTTGCTGCAAGTCAAACAGAATGTTGGGCTGTTAACTGGTTACATTCCTATTTCTCAGAAAGAAAGCAGTACACTGTGTATAAAGGGAAGTCTTCCACTTCATTGCCTACTGAAGCTGGTGTCCCTAAAGGCGCTGTTCTTTCTCCTTTTCTTTTTTCTTTCTTCTTACATGACTTACCTCATTCTGGTGAAATAAACTTTGTCAAGTACGCTGATGATCCAACAGTTTCAGTGGCTGTTAACTCCCAGCTAGATTGTACCAAAATAAATAGCTTTCTGTCTGGAGTCAGTAAATGGTCTGAGGCTAACGGTTTTAAACTGAATCCTTCTAAATGTCAAACTGTTAATTTCAGCTTAAGATGTAAAAGACAGTTAAAAGAGGCCGTCGATTCTCATGACAGTTGTAAGATTGACGACAATGATATAGGAATCAAATCAGAAATTAAGTATCTTGGACTTATTCTCTCTTCTGATCTCTCCTGATCTTCCCATGTCTTAGCGATCTCCAGTAAAATATTCCGCCTGACATTTTACATTAAGAAGTTAAGTCCTTCGGGTATAAATCAACCCCTCCTCCTCTTACAGTTCATAAGCTCTTGCATTCTACCTATTCTTCTTTATTCTTCACCCTTATTCTTTCCTGGTTTGCTTAAAAAGGACTATGTCACAATTCGTAGAATCCTGAAGACTGTCAGTAGGGTGAGTGTTGTCCCAGTGGACCACATAGTTAACGTCGTTGTCGATAGGTACTTGACTTCGTGCAATAAATTTGCTAGAGGGATTTTGTCTGACTTGGAGCATCCAATTCACCCTCAGCTTTCACCTTGCATCTCCTCAGGCAGAACAAGAAGTAACTTCAGAAAACTGTATGCTCGCACGTCTAAGTATAGAAATTCTATGATACCATACTTGGTACGTATTTTATGTGATGAAAATAGTGTCAGTCAAGAATTAACTAACTTTTTTTCATCTAGTAAATAAGCAATTTCCTCCTCCATCCATCCTTATATACCTTCAAGTTTTACTTTTATTATTCCTATTATGTTTATAGTCCTGTTACTTCTTTGTTTTTTACTCTCATAATTGCAAACACCAACTTATCTCTATGACTGCTGTAATCTTTGTCTTTCCCCTCACCATATCATGTAAAGAGAACATTATATTCAATATTTTTAAACATGCTAGGATTTCTATACCACATCGACAACACTGTGTGAAACAAGCCCACGGAAATTTTCACTTGTATGATTATTATTACCTTAGCTGTTATCATTATTATTATTATTTCCATTTTATATGCTGCATGTTTTTGACATTACCCCTAAAAAAAATGTGGAAAATTTTCTGTGTGATTAATTCTATTTATAATTTGAGGAAATTAGATGCAATATTGTGATTAATGCTGAAAATTCCATTCTGTATCACAAATACTGTTTTTGGAATAAAGTAAATCATTATTCAAGTGATGGTTTGTAGGGATTTGATTGGTTTCAGGATTTCATCATGAGCTGACATTAGTTAGAGAACCATTGGAAAACCTGTGAAGTTAGAATTCAAGGACCATTGGATCGGGTCCCAGTGGCTTAATGGTATACGAGCTCGCCTTGTAACTGGAAGGTCCTGGGTTCGAATCCCGGTGGGTCCGTACTGCTGAAGAGTCCCAAAACTAAGACGAAACAGCTGTCCATTACTCCCAGGTTTTCCAATGGTTCTCTAACTAATGTCAGCTCATGATGAAATCCTGAAATAAACCATTATTATTGTTATTATTATTAATCGCCCTCTCTGAACTGGATAGTTTAGTTTGGAAACAACCCTCGTCATCTTTCTAGACAGCATCTTCAGTGGCATACTTCAGTTGAATTTCCACACCGATAAAAATTCGACTTCTAGGTCCACAAAGTAATCGATACCAATACAAATGGACTAGAAGGTGAGAAAACAGACTGACTGTAAACGATATTTTGTTAGGTCATTCTAAGGACATGAGATTATGAGTGAAGTAATATTCGAAGACATTATTTCTGCTGTATTTGAATAGCCTAACAACATGTCAGTTAACTTGAGTTGAGAAAATATCGAGAATTGACCAATCACCTTAAAGGTTTTGAGGGGAGATGGCTGGCGAACTCATGGAGATTTCCAAAAGCTCAATTTTAATTTAAGTTTGCGAGAAACCACCAAAAAACCCATCGCGCAACCAGAAAATATGCATAAGGAAGTGAGGAATGTTTTGAAAATACGCTGAGTGGATCTTTGAGTAATATAACTTATCTGGTAAACTTTAGATTAGAGCCTCAGTGAGGAAGTACGATTTAGGCGACCGAGAGTGACATGATGGGGACCGTGTGAGAAGAAAATGAAAGCGTATGGGCAGTTGTGGAGTCAGCTAAAAGTAAGTGTGGAGAACATGCTGAAATAGTGACGTCTGCAGAAGCCACATGTTCCATTTGGGGCTCAAGGGAATAATAATGACTGTTTAATGAACATGGAATAGTCTTCTCGATAACTTCTCGATAATTAAGTCCTACGGTCATATGTCCATACTAGTTAATTAAACTTCAGTAACCTCCACTGTTTCGAGTGTTCGGTATCTAGAGACTATCGGCAATTGATTAGATACCTGATAGGTAACAGAAAAAGATTCTTCAATAATAGGATATGTGCGTCGGTGACACAGCGGTAGAATACTCTTCAACCAAGCCACACGTGGTTCGGGGTTCGATCCCCGGCCGACAGACTCCTGATTCCGCTAAGCCAGTAATGGGGCTAGTAAAGAGGGAAGGTTGGGCATGGGGATAGCAACCCCATCCTGTGAAAATAAACACCACTGCTACCGAAATTTCAAGCCTCTAGCTTGAAGCCCCATGTACCATTGGGAACGTAATGGAATAGAAAAAATAATAGGATATATGGCCAAGCGACGGACCACGTAACCTTATATCGAACTGTTGGTAGTTTTAACTGTACTTTTATTTAGCCACACTGCTAGGTGTTCCCCAGCACATAGAATTAAGTTCGTAGATCAAGGGTCAACGAACTGCTCTACCTTTATTATTTTCACATATGCTAAACAGGTATCTGTCGTAAGCATATTACATATCACATTGATTAATTTTGTTCAAAATAAACTTTGAACAGATTTACTAAATTGTGATACAGAATTGATTAGGTTAGGTTTTATTTCAATATCAAATAGTTTAGTTATTGAAAAATATAAAAAAAGATTTGGCGCAAATGTGTTAACTTTTATGTGTGTGTAAACTGTCTGAATTAGGTTTAAGCGACGGCGGATAGTTTGAATAAGAGTACTATGACTGTATATCTACAGTTATTTATGTGACTATTTCCAACAGTGAATAAAGTATTAGGTGTAAGGGTATAGCCAATCATCAGAGGGCTTTCCGTGACCTAAATTTCGTAGCAATTAACACTAACTAGTCAACTGTGCCTATTTGAAACTTTGAAAGAATCCATGTTCTCTTTGTTGGCACACACTTATATCGGTGTTTCATATTTCAGTGATCATATAATAATACTGCTCATTTGTGGGTTCAATACTAATGTGGATTACAGATTAGTTCTGACCCTCAAAGGACAGGAAACAGACTGATCCGTGTCAATTACAATAAAACAAGTATTGGCTTGTAGGGATGTGGTTGATTGGTTACAGGGTTTCACCATGAGCTGATATTGGTTAGAGAACCATTGGAAGACCTGAGAGTACTGAACAGCGGTTTCGTCCTAGTTTGGGACTCTTCATCAGTACCCACCCACCGCGGTTCGAACCCAGGACCTCCTGGTCACAAGGCCAGCGAACTCGTATACCATGAAGCCACTGAGACCGGATCCAATGGCCAGCCCATGAATTCTAACTTCTGCCAATTCACGATATAGCGCAACCACTAGCCAATGTCTTCGCAGGCGAGTATTTGTCCTCACACCCGACCTGCTGCATCCTACTGGTCACGACTTCCCACTGGAACCCCAGGTAACTACCTACCTGAATAGGGCCAGTCACCAGTGAGTATCTCATTAATGGCTTAATGGTCTACAGGCTCGCCTTGTAGCCAAAAGGTCCTGGGTTCGAAACCTTGTGGGTGCGTACTGATGAAGAGTCCCAAACTATGACGAAACAGCTGTCCAGTGCTCCCACGTTTTCCAATGGTTCTCTAACCAATGTCAGCTTACAATAATACAATTTATTATACAAAGATACATTATATGCGAAGATTACATACCTCAGAATGCGCAGCTAACAAATAGCCAATTATATTGATTTCACAAAATCAGCTTTTTCTAGGCTGTTCAATCACATTTTAACAAACATTCTGCCTCACTTCACTGAAATCGATTTGACCTTGTTTTGGCTGGTGTACGGAGTTGTATGCTCTGATTTAAGCTACTTCTTGTCGATTTAATTGAATTTTAGATTTTCCCGTCGATTGATTGGACTGAAGTGTTCGGTCTCAGGTTGACATGTCGGCTTTTTGTGCAGACGCTTCGACGATATCTGGGCATATATACTAAATAAATGTAAAATTCAATTAAATAATTAACATGACTCGTTGCAGAAGAGGTGACTCTCGTGGCGAAAGTGGTCTAGTGGATAACGCTTTGGCGTTTGGAACTATGGGCACTGGGTTTGAGCCTCACTCACTGAGAAATGCAGGTACATCCACTGGCTGGCGAGTCCCGAATAGAACTACAGAGGAGTACCGGACTGGTGTTTTCCGTTCACTATGTGGAAATTAAACTGGTGGTGGTGGTTACTAGTGACGGATCATAAAATAAAGTTGCTTGAAGTTCTAGTGGGAATTTGTGACCACTGGAGTCCACCAATTTGGATGTGAGGACAGATACTCTCCGGTGAAACACTGGCCAGCGGTCACGTTATAATCACCAACTGATAGGAGTTGGATTCCTTCCTAACGGTTGAATGGTGATATTGTGGTGAGAGCTAGCTGTTAGCCAAATTGGTAGGCAGTAATTTACGTCAATGCTTACGTTCCCAATATTGGTCGTGAGAAAAATAAGAACAAGGACTGATTCAACAACCAATCACAACAGACTTTGTTTGCGTAGGTGGATACAGTTTGCAGATAGATAATCTGAACTTCAATAAATGGCCACAAAGAGAGGAAAGTTTAACTTTCAGAGCGAAACAACCAATCAGAGGACTATGTTTTTCTGCTAACAATAATCTATAATAATGTGCATGAAAATCTCTAAATATGTGTTGATTTCCTTAATAAACGATCTGTTTCCCAGCCCTTGTCTTCTGTCGTTACAATATGACCATCAATACAACGAGTCTCTTGCGCTGACGAAATTCCTAACCAGTAGATTTGTGAGCCTACTGTTCTAATCATGGACAATCACTACAACACGATACCAATGATATGCGACGCAAAGAAGAAAGGAAGAAAACAGACTGTTGAGTAGGGAGTTTTCACAGTCTCGGATCAACACTTCAAAACTAGAAATAACATCAAGTATATATATATATATAGCCATTCCCTTGGGCTCCTCATGGAGCATAGGGCTTCAACAACACATCCCCACCTTGTTATATTTTCTGCCATCCTCTTCATCTGTGTCCACGATTGACCTAACCTTTTAATCTATTCCTCATACGATCTCCTCCATGCCACCCTCACACTCACGACACACTCGTCGCTTATCATTGGGATTCCATTAGAGTGACGACCTGGCACACGAGGTCATTCGATGGCCTCTTCAGTGCATGTCCAATCCATCTCCATTTTCTCCTGCATATTTGTTGAGTGATCAGCTCTTGGTTGGTTTGTCGCCAGTCAGAGTTTCTTGATGCTAATTCATTGCTGGCTGGCCAGTCAACTGGCCATTTGATCTTCAGCAGGGAGCCAGCCAGAGAATTCGGCAGCTGTTGATAAAAGCCTGCAACAGACTGTTGGAAATGTTCTTCGTAACGGCCACCCTCAGTTTCTGATCCACATAGAAGAATTGAGTGACTTCATATTTGTGTTCAACAGAGTCCGAATCTTGTTCTTTATGCTGAGACGGAGTGCAGAAGATTTCCGAACTGGTTTCAGGTTGATGAAGGCGTATCGTGTCTTTCTGATTCTGACTGGCTTTGACATCTTCCTCCACTCCTCCTGCCTATGGATGAAACCATGCTTCCTTGTGAGATAATTGAAGGTGTAACAACAGAATACAAAGGCCAGGCAACAGATCGTTTTATTATGAAAATCAACACGTATTTATACATATTTCACATACATTATTATAGCTTATGCAAGTAGACAAGCACAGTCATCTGATTGGTTGTTTATCAGAAGTTAGGCAGACAAACGCAGGCTTCTGATTGGTTGTTTCGGGATTCCTCGACAAATAGAGTTCTCTATCTGCGAATCACATTTTGCCACGTTAACTTTGCTGTGATTGGTTGTTGAATCAGCCTTGCTCATATTTTCTCACGGCCTACTCTCACCACAAAGGAAGTAACCTCTTTCTCAGTTCTCCCGTTGATGGTGATTGGTGCTGGTTGTTGTTGTTGTTGCTGCTGCTGCTGTTGGTTGGTTATCTTCATCACCTCCGTCTTCTCTATGTTCACTTGCAGTCCTGTCTTCACTGACAGATTCTTCTGTCAGTTTGTTGGTTTTCGCCGGTAGGTCTTCGAGTTTGTATACAATTAGACATAAATGATTCATCCACGAAATCCAGATCTTCTAGAGTCTTCTTATCAACCAAAAAAAAACAAAAACAAATAAGGAGGACTAAGACAAGTGGATGGGGGTTATGAGACATGCATGAAAGATGTCGATTATGAAGCAGATGGTGACCACTTAAACTCAATTCCTCAGAACAGATACTTCATGTATCAGGCCCTGAGTCGAATAAGAGTTTTGTGATGGATGATTGGTGACACTATCTAACTGCCCAAATTGAAGTAACTGGAATGAGATTAGAACTTAGGACCTACTGTTGACTGAAAACTGAGCACTTAATGGCAATAAGCTACATCTCCAGTGTGTATATGACTGAAAGGTTCTAGAATGTTTTATTGTATTTTTGTTTACAACATACTTTGATTGGATTATGATGAGCACTTAACACTAAAACTTGAAATGTATTCCTTATGTTAAACACCAACTCTTTTTCCTACATTTATTCCCCCTTTATGAATTTGAATAAAGCAAGAACAACAGTGTGGTTTGTGTAAAATAATATGGTGCTGTCAGACAGCATGCTGTTTGGTGCAGTCAGAAGTCAACAGATATCATTCTCATGTTAACTCCAAGTGTATATACAAAGTTATGTGTATCTGCGGGAACGGTTACGTTGGAAGAACAGAAAGAAGGTCACATACACCTCCGATTTTCTGAACGTGTACCGAAAAGCCTACGTCTCAAGGGGACAAATGCTTACAATGGTGCCATTACCAAGCATTTCCTTGATACGGGTTATGAGGTGGAAATCGCAAAATCCTCTGAAATTATCAATAGACAAAAAAGCACAATTCTCCTTAAGCTTTTCTGATTAGACACTAGTAACTAGTGTGACGTGTCTAGTCCTTCGTTTGATGCAGACTGAATTCTATCAGTCACGTTTGCACTGTGGCCACCATGCCTCTGGGGTAGCTCGCCATCACGGTCCACATTGATTTTATGATATTAGATAGCTGGAGGCAATCGACCACAGGAAGCCTTGGAACTAGTTTTCGTGCTAGTTGGCACTCACCAGTCAGCAAGGCGTATATGCAACCTTCAAGGAACACATTTCCCTTCTGAGATTCAAACCCGCGTCACCTAGTCCCGCCTGCAGTCAGAGACGTCACCACTGAGTAGCTATTTGGGCTCACGATTGACCTCCTGTAGGACTGTAGTGGATATTTTGATTTGTAAATCGCGAGCCAGAATAGCTACTCAGTTGTGACGTCCCTGACTGCAGCCGGCACTGGGTGACGCGGGTTTAAATCTCAGAAGGGACATGAGTTCCTTGAAGGTTGCAGATACGCATTGCTGACTGGTGAGTGCCAACTAGCACGAAAAATAGTTCCAAGGCTTCCTGTGGTCGATTGCCTCCAGCTATTTAATATCTCTTTTGATGTGGTTTTGTTCTCTGAGCTGGATAGTTAGTTTGCGAAGCTTTCATCACCTTACTGGGTGACATCTTCAGCGCATACTTCAAATTGAAGTGAGCTTTTAGGTTTCTCCACGAGTTTATTAATCATTCCTCCTGGTGACCTTGGACGTGATTGGTTGTTTATGTATGTTTTCACACCTTCTAGGTTACTTGTGTTGGAACTGATTGTTTCTGTGACTTGAACTTTGGCCAATCGTGTGTGAAGTTTCTTTCTTATTGGTTGATAAATTTTGTCTATCTCGATGTGTCTATTGATTGATGATTCACTGGAATGCCAAGCTTCTAAAAATTCTCTAGCATTCTTGTTATTTCCTTTGTCTAATATTTGAACGTTGTCCCAGTCGAATTGATGTCCGTGGTTGTCTGTGTGTAGTGAAATGAGGGAGTGTATATCATGTCTTTTGACGGCTAGCTTATGTTCGTGGATACGAAGACGAAGGGGACGTCCACTTTGGCCAATGTAGTGTTTTTCACAGTTGTTACAGTTTATTTTGTAGATGATGTTGGTTTTGTCTTCTTTTGCTGTTGAGTCTTTTGGTTGACATAGAATTGAGTGCAGCGACTTTGTTGGTTTGTGTACGACGTCAATTCCTAAAGGTTTGAAGAGTCTTTTAGTGATTTCTGAGATATCCTTTATATATGGTAAGGCGATTTTCTTTGTGTTTTCCTTGGTGGCTTTTGTTTTGGTAGGTTGGCTTGGGGGTATATGTCTCTTGATGAAATTCCGGGGATATCCATTCTTTTGGAAGACGTCCATGAGATACTTTTCTTCAATTTTTCTTAAGGTGGGAGTGCTGCAGTGAGTCCTTGCTCTCTTGAATAGTGTTTGTATGCAGTTCCTTTTGTGTGCTATTGGGTTGTTGCTGTTGTAATTCAGTATTTGGTCTGTGTGAGTTGATTTCCTATAAACTTGAGTTTCTAATTCTCCTGTAGTTGTTCGCCTGACTAAGACGTCCAAAAATGGTATTTTGTTCTCGGATTCCTCTTCTCTTGTGAATTTGATGTCGTTGAAGACGTTGTTTATTAAGTTGTGAGTTTTGTCTAATTCGTTTCTTTTGATTATTACAAATGTGTCGTCGACGTAGCGTATCCAAATCTTGGGTTTGATCTTTGGTAGAATTATGTTTTCGAGTCTTTGCATCACTGCTTCTGCAATCAAACCTGATATTGGCGATCCCATGGGTGTTCCTTTGACTTGTTCATATATTTGGCCGTTGAATTGGAAGTATGTTGTTAGGCATAGATTTATGCATTCCATCCAGCTTGTGTGTTGCATTTTTGATTGTTGTGGAAGTTGTTCGTCGTTGCTAAGTAATTGCTCCATGGTTTCTTTTGCTAGGTTTTGTCCGATGGATGTATATAATGCTGTCACGTCGAAGGATACCATTATTTCTTGTTCATCTATTTGGATGTCTCTGATTTTCTCTAGGAATTGGATAGCAGAGTTGATGGAGTGATCACAGGATTCCGTTAGGTGTTTTAGTTTTCTGTATAATTCCTTGGACAAATTATATGTTGGAGTTCCTGGGAGTGATACAATTGGTCGTAACGGGATATTTGCCTTGTGTATTTTGGGTCTGCCGTAGAATCGAGGTAGGACTGGTCCATTGGATTTCATTCGCCATTGGTCTTGTTTTGTGATCTGTCCAGTTTTGCTGAGCTTGTTTAAGGTCCTTTGGATGCGGTTGTCCAATGTTTGTATGGGATTTGTTGGGAGTTGTTGATATACATCTTCATCTTTGAGTAGTTCTTCAGCTTTCTTGGTGTATTCTTCTCTGTCCATGACTACTGTTGTTCTTCCTTTGTCGGCTGGTAAAATGACGATGTCCTTCCTATTTTTCAGCTTTTTGAGGGCCTTTAGTTCTTGAGAGTTGAGTTGTGTGTGTTGTCTTTTCTGTTTGACCATTGGTACAATTGTTTGGCGTATCTCTTCCTGTGTTTCCTCGTTCAAGTTTGATGATTTGAGTAATGATTCAAGGGCAGCGAAGAAATCAGTTTTTGAAGCATCTCCGGTGTTGTAGTTTAATCCTTTTTGTAGTAGTTGTTGTTCCATTTTTGATAGTGGTTGTTTTGATAGGTTGACTACGCAGTCTATGGGCGTATTGTCTGGTTGTTGTTTTCTAATCTTGGCTAGCTTGGTTTTGAGGACTCTTCGTCTTTGTTCTCTGTGTTTTCCACTTGACAGTGAAATTGCGGTGATCAGCGTTGACAGGTGTTCTTGGTTGAGGGTTTTCTCTAATTTTGCTTTTTGGACATCTATTATTTGTTGATATTTGTTGATCCGATAATGTGCGTCCGTAATCATTAATTTGACCATTCGTCTTCCACATTGTTCGGCCAATTTCCATCCCATTGGGCAGTTGACTGGTGGCTTGTATCTTACACTGTTTGGTAGGATTGAATGACGAAGGCACTCATGGAGAAAGAATAATTGTTCTCTGGTGGATCCTTGCCTTTTGGCGAAGTCTTCCCACTTTCGAACAGAGAGAAGCGTATCCCGCTCGTAAGATTTAGATATGATAGAGAAGATTTGTAGCTCAGGTGGATAATTTTGATGTGGTTTTGTTCTCTGAGCTGGATAGTTAGTTTGCGAAGCTTTCATCACCTTACTGGGTGACATCTTCAGCGCATACTTCAAATTGAAGTGAGCTTTTAGGTTTCTCCACGAGTTTATTAATCATTCCTCCTGGTGACCAACGTCTTCAACGACATCAAATTCACAAGAGAAGAGGAATCCGAGAACAAAATACCATTTTTGGACGTCTTAGTCAGGCGAACAACTACAGGAGAATTAGAAACTCAAGTTTATAGGAAATCAACTCACACAGACCAAATACTGAATTACAACAGCAACAATCCAATAGCACACAAAAGGAACTGCATACAAACACTATTCAAGAGAGCAAGGACTCACTGCAGCACTCCCACCTTAAGAAAAATTGAAGAAAAGTATCTCATGGACGTCTTCCAAAAGAATGGATATCCCCGGAATTTCATCAAGAGACATATACCCCCAAGCCAACCTACCAAAACAAAAGCCACCAAGGAAAACACAAAGAAAATCGCCTTACCATATATAAAGGATATCTCAGAAATCACTAAAAGACTCTTCAAACCTTTAGGAATTGACGTCGTACACAAACCAACAAAGTCGCTGCACTCAATTCTATGTCAACCAAAAGACTCAACAGCAAAATAAGACAAAACCAACATCATCTACAAAATAAACTGTAACAACTGTGAAAAACACTACATTGGCCAAAGTGGACGTCCCCTTCGTCTTCGTATCCACGAACATAAGCTAGCCGTCAAAAGACATGATATACACTCCCTCATTTCACTACACACAGACAACCACGGAAATCAATTCGACTGGGACAACGTTCAAATATTAGACAAAGGAAATAACAAGAATGCTAGAGAATTTTTAGAAGCTTGGCATTCCAGTGAATCATCAATCAATAGACACATCGAGATAGACAAAATTTATCAACCAATAAGAAAGAAACTTCACACACGATTGGCCAAAGTTCAAGTCACAGAAACAATCAGTTCCAACACAAGTAACCTAGAAGGTGTGAAAACATACATAAACAACCAATCACGTCCAAGGTCACCAGGAGGAATGATTAATAAACTCGTGGAGAAACCTAAAAGCTCACTTCAATTTGAAGTATGCGCTGAAGATGTCACCCAGTAAGGTGATGAAAGCTTCGCAAACTAACTATCCAGCTCAGAGAACAAAACCACATCAAAAGAGATATTAAATAGCTGGAGGCAATCGACCACAGGAAGCCTTGGAACTATTTTTCGTGCTAGTTGGCACTCACCAGTCAGCAATGCGTATCTGCAACCTTCAAGGAACTCATGTCCCTTCTGAGATTTAAACCCGCGTCACCCAGTGCCGGCTGCAGTCAGGGACGTCACAACTGAGTAGCTATTCTGGCTCGCGATTTACAAATCAAAATATCCACTACAGTCCTACAGGAGGTCAATCGTGAGCCCAAATAGCTACTCAGTGGTGACGTCTCTGACTGCAGGCGGGACTAGGTGACGCGGGTTTGAATCTCAGAAGGGAAATGTGTTCCTTGAAGGTTGCATATACGCCTTGCTGACTGGTGAGTGCCAACTAGCACGAAAAATAGTTCCAAGGCTTCCTGTGGTCGATTGCCTCCAGCTATTTAATATCTCTTTTGATGTGGTTTTGTTCTCTGAGCTGGATAGTCAGTTTGCGAAGCTTTCATCACCTTACTGGGTGACATCTTCAGCGCATACTTCAAATTGAAGTGAGCTTTTAGGTTTCTCCACGAGTTTATTAATCATTCCTCCTGGTGACCTTGGACGTGATTGGTTGTTTATGTATGTTTTCACACCTTCTAGGTTACTTGTGTTGGAACTGATTGTTTCTGTGACTTGAACTTTGGCCAATCGTGTGTGAAGTTTCTTTCTTATTGGTTGATAAATTTTGTCTATCTCGATGTGTCTATTGATTGATGATTCACTGGAATGCCAAGCTTCTAAAAATTCTCTAGCATTCTTGTTATTTCCTTTGTCTAATATTTGAACGTTGTCCCAGTCGAATTGATTTCCGTGGTTGTCTGTGTGTAGTGAAATGAGGGAGTGTATATCATGTCTTTTGACGGCTAGCTTATGTTCGTGGATACGAAGACGAAGGGGACGTCCACTTTGGCCAATGTAGTGTTTTTCACAGTTGTTACAGTTTATTTTGTAGATGATGTTGGTTTTGTCTTATTTTGCTGTTGAGTCTTTTGGTTGACATAGAATTGAGTGCAGCGACTTTGTTGGTTTGTGTACGACGTCAATTCCTAAAGGTTTGAAGAGTCTTTTAGTGATTTCTGAGATATCCTTTATATATGGTAAGGCGATTTTCTTTGTGTTTTCCTTGGTGGCTTTTGTTTTGGTAGGTTGGCTTGGGGGTATATGTCTCTTGATGAAATTCCGGGGATATCCATTCTTTTGGAAGACGTCCATGAGATACTTTTCTTCAATTTTTCTTAAGGTGGGAGTGCTGCAGTGAGTCCTTGCTCTCTTGAATAGTGTTTGTATGCAGTTCCTTTTGTGTGCTATTGGATTGTTGCTGTTGTAATTCAGTATTTGGTCTGTGTGAGTTGATTTCCTATAAACTTGAGTTTCTAATTCTCCTGTAGTTGTTCGCCTGACTAAGACGTCCAAAAATGGTATTTTGTTCTCGGATTCCTCTTCTCTTGTGAATTTGATGTCGTTGAAGACGTTGGTCACCAGGAGGAATGATTAATAAACTCGTGGAGAAACCTAAAAGCTCACTTCAATTTGAAGTATGCGCTGAAGATGTCACCCAGTAAGGTGATGAAAGCTTCGCAAACTAACTATCCAGCTCAGAGAACAAAACCACATCAAAATTATCCACCTGAGCTACAAATCTTCTCTATCATATCTAAATCTTACGAGCGGGATACGCTTCTCTCTGTTCGAAAGTGGGAAGACTTCGCCAAAAGGCAAGGATCCACCAGAGAACAATTATTCTTTCTCCATGAGTGCCTTCGTCATTCAATCCTACCAAACAGTGTAAGATACAAGCCACCAGTCAACTGCCCAATGGGATGGAAATTGGCCGAACAATGTGGAAGACGAATGGTCAAATTAATGATTACGGACGCACATTATCGGATCAACAAATATCAACAAATAATAGATGTCCAAAAAGCAAAATTAGAGAAAACCCTCAACCAAGAACACCTGTCAACGCTGATCACCGCAATTTCACTGTCAAGTGGAAAACACAGAGAACAAAGACGAAGAGTCCTCAAAACCAAGCTAGCCAAGATTAGAAAACAACAACCAGACAATACGCCCATAGACTGCGTAGTCAACCTATCAAAACAACCACTATCAAAAATGGAACAACAACTACTACAAAAAGGATTAAACTACAACACCGGAGATGCTTCAAAAACTGATTTCTTCGCTGCCCTTGAATCATTACTCAAATCATCAAACTTGAACGAGGAAACACAGGAAGAGATACGCCAAACAATTGTACCAATGGTCAAACAGAAAAGACAACACACACAACTCAACTCTCAAGAACTAAAGGCCCTCAAAAAGCTGAAAAATAGGAAGGACATCGTCATTTTACCAGCCGACAAAGGAAGAACAACAGTAGTCATGGACAGAGAAGAATACACCAAGAAAGCTGAAGAACTACTCAAAGATGAAGATGTATATCAACAACTCCCAACAAATCCCATACAAACATTGGACAACCGCATCCAAAGGACCTTAAACAAGCTCAGCAAAACTGGACAGATCACAAAACAAGACCAATGGCGAATGAAATCCAATGGACCAGTCCTACCTCGATTCTACGGCAGACCCAAAATACACAAGGCAAATATCCCGTTACGACCAATTGTATCACTCCCAGGAACTCCAACATATAATTTGTCCAAGGAATTATACAGAAAACTAAAACACCTAACGGAATCCTGTGATCACTCCATCAACTCTGCTATCCAATTCCTAGAGAAAATCAGAGACATCCAAATAGATGAACAAGAAATAATGGTATCCTTCGACGTGACAGCATTATATACATCCATCGGACAAAAACTAGCAAAAGAAACCATGGAGCAATTACTTAGCAACGACGAACAACTTCCACAACAATCAAAAATGCAACACACAAGCTGGATGGAATGCATAAATCTATGCCTAACAACATACTTCCAATTCAACGGCCAAATATATGAACAAGTCAAAGGAACACCCATGGGATCGCCAATATCAGGTTTGATTGCAGAAGCAGTGATGCAAAGACTCGAAAACATAATTCTACCAAAGATCAAACCCAAGATTTGGATACGCTACGTCGACGACACATTTGTAATAATCAAAAGAAACGAATTAGACAAAACTCACAACTTAATAAACAACGTCTTCAACGACATCAAATTCACAAGAGAAGAGGAATCCGAGAACAAAATACCATTTTTGGACGTCTTAGTCAGGCGAACAACTACAGGAGAATTAGAAACTCAAGTTTATAGGAAATCAACTCACACAGACCAAATACTGAATTACAACAGCAACAACCCAATAGCACACAAAAGGAACTGCATACAAACACTATTCAAGAGAGCAAGGACTCACTGCAGCACTCCCACCTTAAGAAAAATTGAAGAAAAGTATCTCATGGACGTCTTCCAAAAGAATGGATATCCCCGGAATTTCATCAAGAGACATATACCCCCAAGCCAACCTACCAAAACAAAAGCCACCAAGGAAAACACAAAGAAAATCGCCTTACCATATATAAAGGATATCTCAGAAATCACTAAAAGACTCTTCAAACCTTTAGGAATTGACGTCGTACACAAACCAACAAAGTCGCTGCACTCAATTCTATGTCAACCAAAAGACTCAACAGCAAAAGAAGACAAAACCAACATCATCTACAAAATAAACTGTAACAACTGTGAAAAACACTACATTGGCCAAAGTGGACGTCCCCTTCGTCTTCGTATCCACGAACATAAGCTAGCCGTCAAAAGACATGATATACACTCCCTCATTTCACTACACACAGACAACCACGGACATCAATTCGACTGGGACAACGTTCAAATATTAGACAAAGGAAATAACAAGAATGCTAGAGAATTTTTAGAAGCTTGGCATTCCAGTGAATCATCAATCAATAGACACATCGAGATAGACAAAATTTATCAACCAATAAGAAAGAAACTTCACACACGATTGGCCAAAGTTCAAGTCACAGAAACAATCAGTTCCAACACAAGTAACCTAGAAGGTGTGAAAACATACATAAACAACCAATCACGTCCAAGGTCACCAGGAGGAATGATTAATAAACTCGTGGAGAAACCTAAAAGCTCACTTCAATTTGAAGTATGCGCTGAAGATGTCACCCAGTAAGGTGATGAAAGCTTCGCAAACTAACTATCCAGCTCAGAGAACAAAACCACATCAAAATTATCCACCTGACCTACAAATCTTCTCTATCATATTTAATATCTCCTTAAGCTTGCCGAAGCAACCTCCGCCAAGTGTCTGAAACCTGGTTTATGTATTCAGGAATAAGCTTTTGTCGGTCTTCCCTTACCCTGGTAACTGGACGTCTTAATTCTCTTTTTCATTTGATTACATAATCTTTGGCTTTAAACTCACTCCTCTGATATAGTGTAATTTCGCTTTGTGTTGAACTCGGTACATTTTTACCCAATTTATCAGTTATTCATCATCTTAAGCACCTCTCATCTTTATTTCCGTACTCCTTCACCATTGTATGTATACGTTTACTTTGTTTCAAATTTTTCTGAGCACTGTTCATCACGTTTGGAACCTCCTTTCAACTGACAACATGTAAAATTTGCAAGTATGTTAAAACTTTTATGTACATGAACGTAATAGTAATTTATTTAGGCTATTTGATGATAAGACTACGAAATAAACTATGATGATACTATCATCTTATTCTGCACAAACCACACTGTTATTCTTGTTTTATTCAAACACAAACCATTTTTCGCTCTTTTCTTCATTTCTGTCCCTTCCGAGTAGGAAATAGAGATTCTTGCTTGAGGCGTTGCGGTTTCAGTAGCTGTGCATTTTTCTACGTGTGGGGGAGGATTGCCAACGTGAGGTGCAACATTTTCTCTTTTCTGAACTTCCTGTCGAGTTGGGTGAGGTTAAACGGAGTGCATATGCATAGGAATTGAACCCCAGACCATGTAAGGTGTGGTCAGCTAGCACCCCCTTTATTACTAAACCACCACCAACGCATATAATCTGTGTGTCACAGGGGGTTATAAAACCCTGCCAACATCATGGATCCAAATATTTAGACATTTACAATTCATTTAAGCTAGTTTTAAAAGCTTTAAATGATAAATGCCGATACAAAAAATGGTTCTTTTCTGTAATGATGACAACGTTTCGTTTTATTGATTTTAAAACAGTTGATTAATAACAGAAAGGCATCACATGACATGTAGAGGTAGGCATCAAAGCAAAGTTAATTCGTGCAAAAATGTTTGCATGTATGATTTAAGACCTTGTTAATTGCCATTTATGAATGAATTTAAACATTCTACTGATTTCTGAACAAAAAAAAGAAGGATTTACAGACTTATGAAAATAACCAGCCAACAACAGCAACAACAACAAAAACAGCAGCAAAATCCAGCGCCAGTCACCATCAACGGGAGGGATTTGAAAGAGGTCACTTCATCCGCTCACTTATCTAGGGAACATTGTCTCAATCACAGACAGTCGGAACGGACGAGGATGTCAAATCGAGCGAGAATCGGGAAGGCGAGAAACATATTAATCAACCTGAAATCAATCTAATCTGGAAATCTTCGTCATTCAGCATCAACAACAAAATTCGATCGGGTTTTCAATACAAACGTAAAGTCAGTCAGCTGTTCTATACGGATGAGAAACTTGGAGGGCGGGTCACAAAGAATATTTCCAACCAACAGCCTGTTCCAGACCTTCATCAACCAACAACTGTCAACTATCGCTCTATACTGAAGATCAAATGGCCGGTCAGGCCGGAAAGAATCACCAAAAGGAAACTATGACAGGGAACAAACAAAACAAGAACCAATCGCCAACCAACAAATATACAGGGGAAATTGGAGATGGATTAGACACTCGCTGAGGAGGCCGCTGGGTGACATCGTGTGCGCTTCAGGCCATTGCTCGAGTGGAACCAGGCCAAAAGGGAAGCAGCGAGTGGGACGTCAGTGCAAGGGTGACATGGAGGAGATCGTGTGAAGAGGAGTTGAAAGAGTATGGACTAACATGGAAGCAGGTGAAAAGTACAGGAGAAGACAGAAGCAAATGGAGACGTGCAGTTGAAGTTCTGTGTTCCACTAGGAACCAAAGAGAACAATAATAATAACAAGGGAATATTAGACAAGAGTCTGATAAAAGGTCAAGATTGCCTAGTAGTGGGTGATTGGTCATCAGCTATTAGATCGCGGTTATGAAATCGATATATATTAAAATCCTTTTAGATAGATAATTAAAGATGAAGACAGTTTGAGGTTGCTGCTTATCGCTGTAGCCACAGCTATGAAACGTTTGTAATCGAATCTATACAATTAGGAAAGAAAACAATGACAGTCCCATCTTGTTTTGATAAATGTGTGTTGAGAGCTGGCTGCTGGCCAAAGTGGTAGACACTAATTTACGTTAATGTTTACGTCCTCAATATTGGTCGTGAGAAAAATATGAACAAAGACTGATTCAACAACCAACCACAGCAGATTTTGTGTAGGCATATACAGTTAGCATATAGATGATATGACATTCAAGAAACAGCCTCAAAGAGATGAAAGATTAACTTTCAGTGAGAAACAACCAATTAGAAGACTGTATTTGTTTGCTTAAATAATCTATAATAATGTACATGAAAATCTACAAATATGTGTTGACTTCCTTAATAAATCATCTGTTGCCTGGCCCTTATCTTCTCTTGTTACAAATGTACTTTACGTTATATGAATTTTGTTAGATTGATTATATTTTTGGCATCGATGGTAAAGTGGTAGAATGCCCGTCAACCATGCCACACGTGGTCCTGGGTTCGACTCTCGGCCGACGCACTCTTTTACCTCTCTAAGCCAGTAATAAGACTGGTGAAGAGGGAAGGTTGGGCATGAGGTTGGCTAGCAATCCCAAACCGTAAAAAACTAAACACCACTGCTACCGAAACTTCGAGCCTCCACTAAGGACGTAAACGAGTAAAATAAAAATAAAAAATTATTATATTTTGTTTTCACACTGTGATTTTCTACCCTTAATCTCTCCATTTATCTCTTTATTCTTGAGAAGATACCCTTTTTGACCTCCGTCCCATTAAAGTTATTTGACTCTGACGTGTAGTGTTGGTTTTACACCTCTATTCGATTTGAAACATTCGTTCGTGATTCTAGAATACTTCCATATTAGTTTGTTTATTAGATGTATCACACAGTCAGTGAAACAGCATTATTTACTGGATAACATTTCGAACAAAATTTATTATTGATCATGATCATTTCATCAACTATAAACACACAACTTCGAAACTTGAGTTTTATGGTTTTCTTTGTTCTCTCCTATTTGTCTTCGTAGGCGTGGTCGTAGATTTTCCAGATATCTGAGTGGACAGGTGTTGAATCATTCCTGTTACATGTATTCCCTGTCAGTTGATTCGATAAACAAAGCTTCTGTTATCAATCTCTCCCTATACCCTGCTGTTACATTAGATTTTAAAACTGTCATCCTATCCCATCCTATTGTGTGGTTGTGTGTAACTGCATGTAGTGAGTGGTATAGCTGAAATATTCTCTAAATTTCTTATCTTATTTGGGTCAACCAATCTAGATTTTGCTAGGTTTTTATGCCCGGCTACTCTGACTGACTGCTCCTGTTCTACTAGTTTGAGCTATGTATTTGGTCTGACAATCATTGCAGGCAGGGTATTAGATAAACTAAATTGTTTTGTCGGTTGAAGGCTCCATCGTTAGGATCCTTTAACCGAGAAAGCCTGTTTCTAATTGAGTTTGTGGGGGGTTTGAATGTCAGCCACTTTTATTCCTGCCTTGATAAGAATTCTGCGTAAGGTTTCCGAGGTTCCTTCCTTGTATGGAGTTACTACTGATGATTTAGATTCCTTATTGTTGGTGTCGTCATTAATATTATCACTATTATTATTATTATCATTATTATTGTTATTATTATTATCACTATCGCTACTATCATTTTATTTTTACATTTCCTTACATATTCCCGGACTAATTTATCCGGGTAATTATTAAGTTTATCACTTCCTGTCTTCGATGTTCCTTGTTACTATTTAGTTTTTGTGCTCTGTCACTTAAACATTTCGTCAATCCTATTTTCACCGACATAGGATAGGATGATCGGAAGTCCAAATATCTGTTTGAATGTGTGGGTTTCCTGTAAACACACACTAGTGTGTTTAACTTCCCATCGTCTTTCCTTTTTTACTCTGTAATCTAACATTGGAATCTCCCCATTATGACTTTCCAATTCATAAGTGAATTGAATTGCCTCTACCTTCGAGTTGATGTGTTCCTACGACAAATAGGAGAAGACAAAAATAAACTATAAAACTCAAGTTTCAAAGTCGTGTGATTATAATTGATGATATGATTATGAACAATACATTTTGTTCGAAACGTCATCCAGTAAATAATACTGTTTCACTGACTGTGTAATACATCTAATAAACAAACTAATATGGAATTACTTACTACCACAGTGCCGAAGTTTCACACATATATTCTAGAATACTCCTTAAACATTTCTACACATACACCTGACAAGTCCAACGGCGATTTTTTTATTGTTTATCATTACGCTGTTTAATCACGTGATAATGATAGTATCTGTCACCTATATGATCAATAATAACTAAGGTGGCACAGTGGTTAGGACTCTCGCCGACCATGCACATGGTCCGAGATTCGATCCCCTGCCGACGCACACCTGATATCTATGGTCGGCCTGCAAATTTGGGCAACCGATATCCATGCTGAAAATTCCATACCTGTACCAAAAATACGGTGTGGAATCAAGCTGTAATCAAAAACAAAATAAAATAAAAATAGGTACTTGCACATTTTGTGTTCTACTGATGTTAAATGGGTCATGGTTTTGATTGGACACTAGTTCCTAAGTAGTATGTGTCTAGTTCTTTATTTGCTGCAGCACTGGGTGACCTGTGTTTGAATCTCAGAAGGGATATGAGTTCCTTCAATGTTGTAGGTCCGCCTGGCTAACCGACTGGTGAGTGCTAACTAGCACGAAACCCCTAGGTCAGGCTGGACTTCCTGCCGATTGCCTCCAACCATTTAATTGTTTATGTTTATATGCAGATGACAATAAGCCACTAAAACATAGTGGTGTAATTTTACCCTACTCAATGTGTTCTACTTGCTTTGTTATAGTTTATCAAGGGTCAACAATAACTGAATAAAGATATATGAATTCATGTGTTAGATTTCTTCACGAACCAAAAACCAGTCAGAGATTGATTAAAACTTGAGGAAGGCGCTCGACATCTGTTTCTTTCTAGTCTGGGATTCTTCGTCAGTGGACACATACTACCCTACCATTGATCGAACCTGGAGCCTTTAGGTTATGAAATCAAGCTCGTCAAACATTTGCTTACTTGGGCTGGTATTCAATCCTCATCGAAGGTATTGGCTGAGGCTAGTGTACTGTATCAAGCATGAATTGACAGAAGTTAGAATTCACGCGTCAATGGAATCCTTTTCCAGTATCTGAATGGTCGTTACCTGAACGTCCAGGACCCCCTTTTCTAGTGGAGTCGTAGGTGGGCACTGTTGAAAAGTCCCAAAACAAGAAAAAAAACAGATGTCCAGCGCTCCCTAGTCTTCAATGACCTCACTAAATAATATTGGTACGTAACGAAACCTGTTGCAATTGAAATTAGACCACAAGTCCCGTATTCTGAATCTAATAATTCAGTTATACCTATTATGTGGCGTCGGTGGCATAGCGGTAGAGTGTCCACCGGCCACGCAGGTGGTCCGAGCTTCTATCCCCCGCCAACGCACTCCTTTACCTCGCTGAGCCAGGAACAAGACTGGTAAAGAGGGAAAGTTGGGCATGAGGCTGGCTAGCAACCCCATCCTGTAAAAATCAACACCACTGCCACAAAAGCTTCAAGTCTGTAGTTTGAAGCCCATTATGCTCCACTGATAACGTAAAGGAAAGAAAAAAACTACCTATTATGCAGTTATTTTTTATGTGACAGTGACACCAGTGTGTGTTACACATAAAATAAATCAATAATTTTTCACAGTTTAACTGATTAAAATGCCCATTAAAATTTTCAAAAGAATGGATACTGAACAAAGAGTACTCTTTTCGATAGCCCCTTCATCATCAGGCTCTACAGTTATATATACATTATAGTGAATGAATGAATTAGTGCTATGAACAACATTAATGTTTAAATGACATCGAATCAATAATATCAATGGATTACGTCCCAATAGCATCAACATAAAATAAACTGAATGTCAGAAAAATCAGGAAAGGTAATATTACAAATTCATGAGTATATAGTTTCTGCTGAAGGCCAAGACAGAAGAAGGGGCTGGACTTGCTTCTTTTGAACATAAAGCACTGGTTGTTTCACACGAATTACGATGGCCTCTGCATGCGGTACTTTGACGTTTTTGGCAATTTATTAGGCACTCGGTAGATGATAGAGAAGGATTCTTCCACGCTGGCTTTGTGGCCGGTTTGCACCATATGGTCCAATATCGAACTGTTAATGGTTTCAAATACACCTTTAATAACCCATAGTGGGAGATGTTCTCGAGCAGGAAAAATCAATTTCCTAGAGCGACGGCCAATATAACTCGCCCCACAATCGCAGTTGAATTGGTAGGTACAATTTGAAGTGGCTAGTCTAGTCTAGGTACTTCATCTTTCATTCGGGGAATCCCCATCGGTCGTTTAGAGAATAAAACGTGTAGTTCGCCAGCACTAGAAGTTCTTTGAACTGATTTTCTTAATCTCTTCGTAATCATCCTGCTTGGTATATCGCCCTTGAAATGTAGTCGCATATAAGGTGGCTTCTTGTTTACAGATAGTGAGTAGTCTTTTTCCGCTTTCCTTGTCATGTGTTTCTTAATAAATTCGTCGATATAACCATTTTCAGTCAAAGTATCATATAGAATGCTTAATTCATCTTCAGTTACTTCTTCTGAGCACATAGCTCTTGTGGTCATGATTTGTTATTGACCCAAGTGACTGACCTCATTTTTGCATATGGGCCAATCGGAAGTAGATTTCAGTATTAATAGATGTAACTTGTTTAGTGGTGCTTAGCAGTGGAATTCACAATACGTGTTTCGGCCTATCTTGGTACTCGCCATCGGATGGATATACTTGCTCTACAATTAATCATGCTCGGACATGCTCTATGGTGTTTCAAATGTTTGCTAGTGGATTCCAGTCGTAGAGAGAACATCACCATCTGTTATGTAGGCAGATAAACACTGGGTTATCCTTTATCAGTGATATGGAGATCAAGGTCAGTCTGGAAATAAACCAATCAGAATCGGCCTACATAAAATAACGTCCACTATTTTATTGATCATAATTACAGGCTAATTGACATATTCGTGGTAATTTTTTCAACCATACTATTCGTTTAACATTTTTGTGTGTTCCGATTTAAGTAGGGCGGGCTGAGGGATAGGCAAATTTCGTATAATGTTGTTGGCGTAGTTCAGCAGTATTCGTGATCAAAGGGTCTGTATCCAACTCGGAGTCCTTATTTCGATGCCAGTGTTATTGTCAAGCATAAAAATAATAACACCAAAGCAATTCTGATAGCAAAATTTAGATTACATGGAGGATTTCATCATGAGCTGACATCAGTTGCAGAACCACTGGAAAATCTGGGAGTACTGGACAGCTGTCTCGTCCTAGCTTGGGGCTCTTCAGTAGTACGCTCCCATCCTCCATGCAATGAAGCAAAAGTCCCTGCAAAACTAATACTCGAATATTAATCTGATGCTCACTAGCGACTCGCCCTATTCAGACAGTTAACTTAGGGTTCTAGTGGGAAGCCATGACCAGTAGGATACAGCAGGTTGAAGATAAGACATTAACACATCGAAGAAGACATTGCGAAATGGTCGAGCTATGTCGTGAATTGGCGGGAGTAAAAATTTATGGGCTGGCCATTGGATCTGGTCCTAGTCGCTTAATGGTCTATGAACTCGCTAGCCTTGTAACCAGAAGGTCCTGGGTCCGAACCCCGCAGTGTGGATGCGTGATGGTGAGGAGTCCCAAACTGGGACGAAACAGCTGTTCAGTACTCCCTGTTGGTTTTCCAGTGATTCTCCAACTGATGTCAGCCCATGATGAAATCCTCCATGCAATCAAACAAAACTCCCTACAAAATCAATACTTGAAAATTTAGAATACGGCAGACAACTTGAAATGCCAAATTTACGTTCAGAAACTACAAGGTGAGCTAAAACAAAATTAACAATAGCCCCTGTTTAATCAAGCAGGATGATACTGTGCTCAGAAATCTGATGAAGTCAATGACATTGTGTTGACAAGGAATGACTTTTGTGACCATTTGGAGTAGACCTAATTCAGGCAATTGCTGTCTAGTTTGAGTGATATTAGTCAACTATTCATGTCAGATCTGTAGTATATTTGGTAACAAATTATGCTAACCTGGTTTGATCTTCATAAGAATAAAGTATTATTAAGTTTTTACCTTATTACTTAAGTTAATCATCGCTAATCACTTTATGATTTGTAGTCAACTATGTTTCATTAATTATACATTATGCAACACTGGACGTGATTTAATACGATAAACGGTTTTATTAGCAAACTACATAAAAAACAAAGCATACTATCCTTGGTTGACCCGTATAAGATAAGAAATCTAGAGAATAGTTCAGGTGTAGCACTACACTACATGCAATTATACACAACCATACATAATAGGATGGGATGGGATAGGATGACAGTTTTAAAATCTAATGTAATAGAAGGGTGGAGGGAGAGATCGATAACGGAAGCTTTTTTTATCGAATCAACTGACAGGGAATACATGTAACAGGAATGATTCAACACCTGTCCACTCAGATATCTGGAAAATCTACGACCACGCCTACGAAGACAAATAGGAGAAGACAAAGAAAACTATAAAACTCAAGTTTCAAAGTCGTGTGATTCTAATTGATGATATGATTATGAACTATAAATAAATTGTGTTCGAAACTGTCATCCAGTAAATAATAATACTATTTCACTGACTGTGTGATACATCTAATAAACAAACTAATATGGAATTACTTACTATCACAGTGCCCAAGTTTTACACATTTATTAAAGAATACTGTCGTGACTATGTGTTATGCATTAGTGTTGATGATACTTTTATTAGTATCATTATTCCCTCGGGTTCCGAAAGGGACATAAGGCTTCAACAACACATCCTTTTCAGCTGCCCAGCCACACGATCGCCCATAATCTCTCATCTCCTCCTCCAAATAGCACGATCTCTTCAGTGTCACCCTCGCAATGACGACCCACTCGTTGCTTCCCATTGGGATCGCATTCGAGCGATGGTCTGCATTGTGCGCGATGTTATTCGACGGCCTCCTCAACATATACCCGGTAAATCTGTCTCCATGTTCTCCTACATATTTGTTGAGCGATCGGCTTTTGCTTGTTATTAGAACAAGACATATAAGCGAACAATATTGTTGTTTTCAATTAGATCTTCTTCAGGCTTTACTCTAATTTACATAGATTTATATATAAAAATGTTTAACCAATGACGGCGATTTTGTGGGTCAAATAATGATAATCTGACAAATGTTTTAAACGTAATTTATAACGATGATTATAATGATAACAAAATATTGATAAGAACAACAAAGGTAGTATATGTATATATGTGTATAAGTAGACAATTCAATAAATAAATTAGGTCAAATCTTAAAATGTGAAGTGGATAGATAATTAGCGTTTAAATAAATATCATAAAAGTATGAAGGAAATGAAAAATAAGAAAGGGTGGGAGGGTTTTGAATAGAATTCACCTAGGCCAAAGGAAGGCAATACATGCTTTCATTAACCTGATACCAATGTAGAAACGTCAAGCGCTTATCACAAGACAAAGGATCCGAATTTTCAACATTAATGTCAAGCCCAACAATGTTTCTACATGGTTCAAACAATTGGTACACACCTTCACCAAAAGTATTTCCAATGGGCTAATGAAAACTTTCATCAACACATATCTTCGCTTGAGATTTGAAGGTCAGAGAAAACATCAACAGCACTGGAACTCTGGCACACAGTGAAATAACCAACAACCTATTGCCTAGAAAATATGCTAGAGGAAATGGAAATACACTGAAGAGACCATCGAATAGCCTCCCAAACCAGTCCCTCGAATAAAACCCAGGTGGAAAACAACGAGTTTGGCCTAGGTCGGAGGTCAGCATACGGGAGATCATGTGATAAGGCAATAAAAGCTTGTCGGTAATCTTGGAGCCAACTGAAAAAGACTAGAGACCAAGTACTAAAGACAGTGCTATGTAAATCTGTCCTACACACCAACACACTATGATAACCTACAAGTTATTTCTAAACAATGCGAAGTCTGAATACATGAATTAAATGAATCGATTTTTTCCAATCTTAACTAATCAATAATTATGATATGTCTGTTTATCGATTACACTTAGATATTTAAAATCAATAATAATTATCATATAACTTTGAGTTATTTCACTTATTTTTTTACTCACTTATACCTTCTTAAATTAAATACACCTTCTTTTTGCATATATATATATATATGACGACAAATCAAAATACATCTGCATAACGGTAATTAGGTCATATTCGGTGGTGTCAAAGTTAACTAAGGTATACTACACTTATGCGCAATAATTAATTTCTCTATCACACTATCAAAGCGTATTCACCAATAAAAACGAAGGTCAACTAAGTCAGTGTGAAAATTTTATACACACCAAATATTCTTTACCATATGATACAAAAAACCGTTTGTGTGATTAGGTTATTTAAATTTCAAGTTTGACCATGGATCGATATCAGTTAGAGAGCCACTGAGAACCAAGCGATCACCATTATACAGTTGTTTCGTCCTAGCCTGGGACTCATTAGTAGTAGGCACCCACCCCCAGCTTTCGAATCCCGTTACAAGTAAAGACAAGATCGTAGACAATTCAGCTACTGGGACCAAACTTAATGACCAGCCTATGAATCCTAACTTCTACCAATTAGCGATTTTAGCGTGATCACCAGCCAATGTTATCGAGGAGTATTTGTCCTCACTCCCAAACGCATGACTTCTCACTACAACTCGACGAAACTTCATCAACAGATTAATTTTCAAAACTTAGTTCGTAGGGACTTGACTTATTTGAAGTTTGATCACGAATTGATATCAATTAGAGAATTATTAGAAACCAGGGAGTACTGGACAGAGGTTTCATCCTAGTTCGGGACCCGCCGGAAGTACGTATCCGCTGGAGTTCGAAACCAGGACCTTCCGGTTACAAGGCAAGCTCGTAGTAAAACTCAACAAGTTTTCATAGGTACTACAGTAATAGATCAAGTACTTGCAAATATAGCTCTTGCGATCCATAAACTAAGACAATAAAACCCGCTTGAGAAACAGACGTTTATTGTCGATATTACTCAGTTATGAATCGCATTCATCTAGACTCAACTACCAAATAACAACCAGTGGGTGATTAGATGACTCATTATTTTGAGAATGATACATTTCTACTGGATTGGATTATGGAATAGACCTTGAGGAACGAAAACAAGGGCAAGCATTCGGCCAATGAGAAGGCACTTGAAGATCTAGACTTCCTCGATGATTTATGTCTCCTGTCAAGTAGGAGATCTGCAGTTGCAAACCAACAAGCCGGGAGAAGCGGCAGCACCGAAGACAGTGTACACAGAGAAGGCATAGGTAGTGAAGATATCTAACTAACAACAACAAGTGTCAGTCACCATCAATGGGGGAAATTTTCTATAGGGTTCGAACCCAGGATCTTCCGGTTACAAGGTAAGCTACCATTCAACCACTGAATGTTATACGAGCTTGTCTGGTAACCGGGAGGCGCTGGGTTCGAACCCTGGCAGTACTGCCGATGAATCCTAAACTAGGATGAAGCCGTTCTCCAGTACTCCTGCCTGTTTTTCAATGGTTCTCCAACTGATACCAATCCTTGATCAACTCGTTGAAAAAATGGGATAAATCTAAATCAAGTCACCTGTTCCACTTACCTTACCGGACAGCATCGTTTCAACTACAAGTGGCACAGATCAGGATGCAAAAGCAGGATCGGAAAAGCAAGGCGGACTTTAATTACTCTGGAATCAATGTGGAAACCTACTGGACTTAGCGCATAAGGAACAAGATCAGGGTCTACAACACTGTCAAATCATCGCTTCTATATGCATACGATACAATAAACACATCTGAGTCATCAAGCCATGTTACCACCAACTGTCTCCAGCCAATGATACTTAGTGTCCCGGGGAACTTAGCCAACATACACCTGCATACGTAATTCAATTGGACACAAGGTAATAACCAGTGTCAGACGCCTAGTTCCTCGTTTGGTGCAGGCTGTATTGTCTCCTTACGTGACACAGACCAACATTCAAAGACTTCATCGATTAGTGTCATACCTTGTAACTGGCCTTTTCCATCCAGCTGTTCTTTCGTAGAGTGGTTTGTGGATCTCCTGAAGGAGACTACCCTCTTCTCTCCTTCACCTCTATCACCAGCAAGCCGACTTCGGTCCGAGATTTCCACCATGGTGCGCATGACGTATACTACGATAGTAACCAGTTTTAGTCCCACCGTTATCCCCAACAGACCATCCTCAAATAGTAGCAGGGGTAGGAATACTTATTTTAGTTAGCGTTACTCACTGGGTTATCGCGATGTGCGAGGTTGACCACCGCGTCAGTACAACAGAAATCTGTCGGGTCCCGATGCGCAAGCAGTACATCCCAATGTCTGGCTTAAACCATTTATAGAATTCCCGTCACTTCAACAGCTAAGTAAGGCTATTTCACTCATACAAGGCATGACAGAGCCCGATACCGATTAATAAAAACTCGTGGACTGGAGCTGCTTATTACGAGAAGGAATGACTTAATGAAATCATATTTTCGTAACCATAACACCCATTTACGAACGTCACTCCCTCTAATATCACATAGAAAATTTATGACGGCTAATATGCTCGTAACACTTACTTAATTGTTTAAACTCTAAGTCAGAAAAGATTTTATTCATCATATTATGCAGAGACATACACGGCAATCTACCCAACTATAAAAGTTATGCAGTTAGTTGAGTCAGAAAAACACGAACGATCCATAATATTCCAAATATTTATATGACCATGTGAAGAGGTTTTGGCAACACAATATGGCAAGCAAGTTGTCTACCAAGTGCTACCACAAAAAATTCTCTTATCTGAAATTTTATTCTAAATCGTTCGTTTTGATAAACCCAATAAAATGAACACACCAGTAGATCACTTCCTTTACGTTTCTACGTACATAATTCCACATGCTTTCTTGACTACTATATATTGTAGTGATCTGAAAAATTTCCTCTTTGAAAGGGAACTTTGGTGAAATTTCACCTCAAAATGTGTATAAAATTGCAAATTAATTTATTATTATTGTCTTCTTTAAAGAGTGGCAATGTCACGCCTTATTTATCGGAATCCAGCCAACACAAGGTATTATTATTATACTATAATTGTTTGCTTTAGTTTCTAGAGGAACATAGAGCTTCAGCCACACGTATCCATTGTGCACCCGGTTCTACGCCAACGTTTTCACCTGGCTCCACGTCTCACCACATGCTCTCATCTCCTCCATGTCATCCTCGCACTGACGACGAACTCGCCGCTTCCCATTCAGGTTCCACTAGATCTATAGCCTAGTATGTGATGTCATTTGTTGATGATTCGTTTTCTCAGGATATGGACAACCCACCTGCATTTCTTCCTGAATATTTGTTGCCCAATTGGATCCTGGTTGGTTCGGTTCCCAGAGACCCCTGTTGCCCCTATGTGGTGATTGACAATTTCTATCTCTGTATTGTTTAAATACTTACTGTTGCTTGTTAATATATTTCTTATATGAATTGAATAATAATCCCGCCAAATACAAATTCCTGAATTCATCCCTTTGTGTTTTGGTTGGATTCTTGTAATTCAGTCATCTCCAAATACTAATACTACTATTACAAAAAAATTACAACACCCCAGCCATCTGATCTTGATTAGTATTATGTGAAGATAGCTATTTATGAAGGTCTGTAATTTGTTCGAAGTGCCCTTCGTGACGCGGCGCCAGGTCTCTGATCCGTATAGTAGCACTAACTTAACATTGGGGTTGAAAATCCGGACCTTATATTACATGCTGAATAGTGCTATTGATCTCCACACACACAGACTTGAGAGTAATGAAAGCTTGCCTTGCTTGTAAATTAATTTTCAAGTTAGGAATTCAATTTATGGTATTAACAGTTCATTTAAGTAGCTAGCCAAAAGTCGAGTGGTTTGAACCGATTTGGCTCTCTCTCTTTGAGCTAGCTAAGTCGCATAAGGTATGTCGCTGATGAGCTCTGCCGTAAACGAGGGGAACGGCCGTCCGGTGGTGTTTACAGCACTTTATTCTGGTTAGTAAGCACTACTGGTTGATGCGTGTGTGTGGCATACAACTACTCAGCTAAATCAATCAACATCAGTCCACATGAAACTCGTGAAAGTGTATTAAGAGATGTGTTTCACTTAGTTAACTCAGTAAGGAGAGACTTTCATTTAAGAAAAAAAGGCCAAAATTACCAATGGAGTTTATTTTTTTTATAGATAAGTAAATGGGATCATAAAAACTCCTAATGAAATTTATCCTCAGGAAAATTTATGAACTCCGCATGCATTCTATACATATCCTGTTAAATTATAGTATTGCTACAGTAATGATAAGATCTAGGAGGTTGTTGTACAAAGTTCAATTCTGTTTATGGTTATTATTCGTATTATTTTGTTGCTTCTCTCAAATAGGTGATCAGATCATTACGATCAGTGTCCTTCTTTAAACCAGCGAAAACCATCTTTGTGCCAGGGATGTATTTCTTCGGATTTTCTAAGTATTGAAACAGTGTATCTTCGTTCCATGTGATACCTAGGGGAAGTATACAAAAAGGAACCGGTAATATAAAAATTGTCAACGGAAATAATACACGTATAATTTTATGCCATAACTTGGTATGTTATGGGCATCAAAAGATGCGACCCACAAAGCCAAAGTAACCAGAGGGGGGGGGAGAATTGAGCCCAGGACAGTTGTTTTTACTTTACCTAACCATTTCCCTCACACGTCTTTTTAAAATATACCAAGTCTCAACAAATGCAAGTTGATAGTCTTTTGAACTCATTTGCCTTCTTTATCCTGTCTGTCTGTTTTCGACATGGAACTTTGCACAAATGTGCCGCAATTCAAGTCGCCACACTCCTTCCATGTAGCACACAGCAAGAGAAAGTAGAAGAAATGCATAGTGGAGACAGTAAACAGAGGTGTGAGATAAAGG
The DNA here is from genome assembly GCA_944472135.2 of Trichobilharzia regenti. NCBI lineage: Eukaryota > Metazoa > Platyhelminthes > Trematoda > Strigeidida > Schistosomatidae > Trichobilharzia > Trichobilharzia regenti. Next base: position 31,106,461 of record OX235268.1, read on the forward strand.
AGCAGTAATAACGAAGAACAATACAGTTTCATTGGAAATTGTAAGTCACAAGGAGTGGATGCAACTGCGCCATTGAGAACGATTTTGAACCATATCACCTTTATTACTCAGTTTTAATACTAACTTCTTAAACAGTTACTTATTAAGACTCGTAATTTAAAACCCATATATCAGTTTTGAATGGTCATGTTCTACAGATCAAAGCAAGACATCAAACATTATCACACTTCAAAACAATGAGTTTCTATTTGGATACCAAGAAACAATCTGGCTAATGATGACTAACTGGGCTACAAACAATTGCTTTTATGGTTTTAGTGGGTATTTCAATTACCACTCAGTCGACTATAAACAAGAAAATTTCAGCCCCCTACTTCCTTATACATTTGAAACATAGTAAAATGAACATAAACTCACAACTGACTGAAAGTCTTAGTTATTCTCCCATCATATTAGCGCAGTGAGACTGTCATAGGCATTCATCAAAAGGTTAGTCAACATTAACCCAGCCAGTAAGCCAGAAGCGTTTATGAAATGAAGTACTTCAAATGAATAGTATTTGATTCCAGTATTTCATGTATATATCACACAAAAACTTGAAGATATCACCTCTTTGAAAATAAAGTTACTGCGACTCCAAACTATTTTGTTATTCTTATCAAGGAATACTTCAACAAGCTATTCGTTTAACTAAGATACTTTTTGAATATGAAAGTAGACTAAGAAAACGTTTGTCACTCTCCAAACTCATTTAGATGTGTTAACGTGAAATTAACACAAAGAAATGAAGACTTGGAGGCGAATAATCACAGTTGAAGCCATCAGGACATGGTGAAAACATCCGTGGGGAATTCCGAAACATTCACTGCACACAGAAATGTTTGGAACATTGAGGACATTGCAATAAAACAGTCAAGATATAAGAGACTCATATTGCAAAAAATATGCAATATTACTCGAAAACCACGCAGTTATGAACAAAGTATCACTGAGATGACTTTCAAGTACAATACAGCACGGTTACTTTCCCTTTACTCAATTGTTTATGTATCAAATAACACAACACGTTGTGTTTCTCCGAGCTTAAACGTGACAGACAAAGGTGAAAACCTTCGCGAAGAACTTAAGTGATAAGGAACAGCATAGTAACTCCGGATAGACTATAATGGTCTTGATGACAGTGTAAGGATAATTATGCTTTCATTATAACAGTTTGGTCCAGCCAGAATGAATACCCTGTCTTGAAACCTAGTTTCAGAAACGCTGTCTTCACAAACTACGTTTATCACATAATATCCGAGACAAACATATAAATAAATCATCAGATCGTATGTACGTATGCATCCTAACTAGAATTTTCGTCACATAAGTTCTTCACATGAAGTAGACAGTCCAAGTCTTGGGAAAGTAAGGCTACATGAGCTCCAACCCAGCGCCTGTTTCAGTCATTCTTAGTAATCTCAAGTGAGAGAAAAAGCGCCGACTGCTTTGACTATACATCGAAAAACTCAAAATTTTTCTCCAAGAATGACTATTTTGCCTGAAAATTCACAAATGAAGCAAGGAAATCAAACATGCAAGTGTGCTGAAGGTCTGTATAAGAAATTTTAAAAGCCTTGTTATTGTAACAATAGGGTGAACTTGTAATCTTGAGTGCACTCACACATGATATGCACTTAATTCCAGTCGCATGGAATAAGATCATAGATAGGCCTAAATGCTCTTACGCATGACAGAGGAGAGATAATTTACTTGCAAAACTGAGGCGCACCAACTTTCATTCTGTGAGTATATGGTAGAATAAAACTGTACCGAGAACAACACAGTACCTACCTTTGTTTTTGTTAGCAGCAGTGTAATCATATCCAGGAGCCTGTCCTGTTTTACGACCGAAGACTCCATGTAGATTAGGTCCTGTCTTATGTTGGCCACCTTTTTCTACTGTGTGGCACTGAGCACATCGTTGAACAAACAACTTCTTTCCCTTTTCAGCGTTACCCTCGGAGAAAGACATTGTAGCGTGAAGACTAAAAATGCCCCCAGTGAAACGGCGGACGCGGTGGGATCGAAGCAAACAAACAAATTCCAACTCAAAGGTCCAATATATAGTCTGAATTTATTTTTTAAATAATCTTTGAATATTCCCATTCATAATATTAGAACAAGACATTTAAGTGAACAGTATTGTTTTCAATTAGATCTTCTTCAGGCTTTACCCTAATTTACATAGATTTATATATAAACATTTTTTTAACCAATGACGGTGATTTTGTGGATCAAGTAATAATAATAATGTAGTAAATGCTTTGAACGAAGTTAATAACGATGATTATAACAATAACAAAATATTGGTAATAAGGCCTTTATAGGTGATAAGAATAACAAAGATAGTATATGTATATATGTAGACAATTCAATAAATAAATAAATAAGGTCAGATCTTAAAGGGTGAAGTGGACAGATAATCAGAGTTTAAATAAGTATCATAAAAGTACGAAGGAAATGGAAGATAAAAAAGGGTGGGATGGTTTTGAATAGAATTCACCTAGGTGAAGCAAGGGAGAGACAAAGGTAGAACAAAATTCTTCTTTCGTATGCAAAGACTAGGATTGTTCTCTCGAATTAATTCCCATAGTTTCTTCGGCTATGTGTAAAAGACGGGTTCTGATTCCGTTCGAAAGACTCGATGGAATGCGATAGATAACTTTGAAGGCGTTATTTTTGTCCACTTGGTGAGCGCTATCAATCAAATCAGCCCAAATGGAACTTCGTATAGATTTTATTTGGCCTTTTCTGAACCATGAAGGAAGATGCTCATTAATGCGTTTGTTAAGCTGTCTAGTTGTTCGGCCTGTATAGCTTTCTCAACAGGAGCAACTAAATTTATAGATACACATGGAAGTGGCACAGTTAGGTAGCTTATCTTTCACTTGAGCGATCGAAATTGGTCGGTTGGAATTAATGTCAAAGAATTGATCTTTTCAATCATATGATTTACTCTTCAAGCTCTCTCTTTCATCAATTATTAGGTATACTGCTGTAAAACAGTTATTTTCTGGGTCATGAGTCCAACATACTTTACTGTTTATAACGAAATGCTACGCATTTTGAGGCTTGTATCTTATGATTCTAGTTCGCCTTATTCCCTGGAAAGGGCCTGAATGTGAACGGATGAACAGTTACCTTCTCCGACTGGTTGCTACCTGGAGCGGAGAAATTTCTGCCCGATGTGCCATGTCTGTTTTACGTAGGGAGTGTTCTTTTGTGGGGATTAGCAGGCTGCTGTACGTGGGTTGTCGTCATCTTTGAACTTCACAGATCATTTGCTGACTGACTTGAGTCATTCTTTCCTCGTGGTCTGTGGTAAGTGAAGAAGATCATTTCAAGTTTCAGGAAGATCTTATCACTAATGAAGAATTCGTTAACTGCAAACAGGATTGGATTTGGCTAAAACAAACTAGGTTCATGAATCCCTAGATAGGAGTGAGACAGAAATTAGCTTAACGTCTACATTACCCCAAGTTATAACAGAACCTCACCTAGTTAACTAGCTGGTCCCAAGCTCGGGTGAAGAGGGAGGGTTGGGCATGGGACTGGCAACCCAACATCACTAAACCTATCAGACCGCCAGAGGAAATTCAAGGCACAGAAAATATATTAAAAATACAAAAGATTCAAATAGCAGTCTTATTCTTCTTTCGAATCGGAGAGGCGAAATGATACAGTGGGCTGGCTGGTGAAAGCCTTCGGGAAGCCAGTTAGCCGGCCAATGTCTTCTCTCGATGAGAGCAAGAATAAGATCGGGAACGTGGAATGTATGTATAACGTACGAGACTGTCTGAAAAGGCTGCACAGTTAGCCAAAGAAATGCGAAGATATGGTGTAGAAGTGCTGGGTATCTGCGAGAGCAGATGGAATGGATGTGGATTGTCTAAACTGTCAACTGGAGAGTAAGTAATTGACTCCGCCTGATCACCCAGACGACAACTACGAGCACACTGAGGCAGCAGTCAGTGGCTATCACGATGTCACCAGTAGCAGACAAGGCCCTAATGTACTGGTAACCAATTTCATCCAGAATCGTGACAGCAAGATTCAACTCCAAAGGAAGGAGCTAAGGTAGCAAGGCGAAGTTAAACTTTCGACACCACTAACTACCAATCAGCGAATTATCCAATGAGATTCACGAACGATGTCGAATTATCCAATGAGGTTCGCGAACGCAGTTCAATGTTGTATAGCGCTTGATTCATTTCTAATGCGTGACCTTACAAAGCTACTGTTGCGATTCGAGGAGGTTAGCGTTTTCCAGTATTTCCTGGATTTGAGTTGCTCCGGAAAGAGCGAATTGGTTTGTGTGGTGGTATCACGACTTTAAAAAGCTATACCAAATCAACTGATGGGTTTGTTCATCGTTGTGCTATATGTTTGAAGCCTACTAACGCTAGAGAGAGTAAGCTGATAATTTTAATATTTCGTAGGAAGTTTTTTCGCTAGGTCGCTTCTCTCCCTAAGGATAGCAGATAGAAAAGCAACTACTCTTATACCTATTATTACCAGACTTGTTAAGCGGGGGTCAATTATACACACCGACGAGTGGAAAGGCTAGAATTCACTGTCATCTCTGGGATATATTCATCATAGAGTCAACCATCCAAGTGATTTTGTGGATCCCGTTACGAGGACACATACAAATTCTATTGAAGGATTTTGGGACAGGTTGAAAAATAGGATAAGGGCTATAAATGGATCTCATTTATGGTCATTTGGATGAATATTTGTACAGGATATGGTGTAATTTCTCCATTGACAGTCCCATGCTAAACTGGGAGATTTTTCTCTCACATGTTCGAGAAAGATATCCCATGTAACTTTTTAATTCTCTATTTTATGCTTTTTTCTACAAGTATACATTTCCATTCATCATATATGCCTCTTTAATGTGACTGGTCCGTTCAAGGTCGTTCGCTGATTGGTTGTTAGTGGTGTCGAAAGTTTAACTTTGCCTATTTATTTCCGTAACGAACCTTTATTTGACTTTTGAGTTGTTTGACGTATGCAAAATAAGGCAAAAATAAATGAGTAAAATGGGTGGAATGCCGCGGATTAAGGGGAAAATAGACGATAAAATGGGGGGGGGGAAATTCTGGGGACAAATTGCGATAAAAATGGGGAAATCCTGCGAATTCTGGGGACAACTTGACTTTACAAAAAGGGGAAAATGGGGAAAATCTTACTATTTCCCCATTTTGTCCCCATTTTTACTCAATGGAATATCCCATTTTGTCCCCCATTTTTGTCGATTTGGGGAAGTCTTCATTGAATGATACTATACCGAAAGGTGCAGCTTCTGCATGGAGTAAACGATTTGTGTAAATGGCATTACCCTCCAACTATCCTATCTTCCTCATTACACCGATATTTCGATACAGTCAGCCTAAAACACTAATCATTGCAATTAATATGCGAAAAGTGTGTCGCAGTCAGATCACATGACGCGGACACCAAGATAACTAGCCAAAAAATGGAAATTTCCATCAATCCAGATAACATATAACACAATTTTATTAAAAATTATTGGCAAAAATAATTTCCAAGCGGAACTACAATAGAACGCGATAAATAAATCCAGCCGAAATATTTACTTCATACCATTGTAATAACGTTCTTGATAGTCCTAAATTTTGCTTCCTTATGCAATCATCCGGATGAAAAAGGTGATATCAGTAGAGTAGAACAGGAAAACAGATAATGAATGGGAAAAGCATATGGTGAAAGAACTACTAGGGACAGATGATATAGTAGGAGCATGCATGAAAATATATAAAGAGAGAGATTGATATAGAATGACAGCACCAATACAGCTTCTCAAATACAGATTGTTTCTCTACAGTTGTATGTAAGCCTTCCGCCTTAGCATAATAGTTTTGCCTTCTTTTGATGCTATCCATGAGCATATCAGCCCATGGCGAGTTCCGTAAGCGACAAACCTTAGGGGGGGGAAGCTGTATTACACATTAACCACTGATCTCCAGTAAACAACACCAGTCAGACACCCCTGAGATGCCAAAGTGCCTTCCGGTGTCTTCTTAGTATTTCTAGTTTAGATTATGTACTATTTTATGCTGTAATTTAGCTACTCAAGTTTCTGCAGATGATGAGAATACGCAGATACGGTATTATCAGTCGACCCAATGACTATGCAGTAAGGTCTCCCTTGACTCCTAAGAATGGCTGATCATACCTTTGTACGGCTGCATGACATATCTAGCTGCGTCTTTATCTGTCCGGCCACAAAATGGCAGGATGTGGTAGCTTTCTTCTCATTTCCAGCATATTTAGCGTTGTTATCTACTCTTTTACTTTAGAAGTAGCCAAATGTCGTCTCTGTCCTCATGCATGAGAAGATATCCCTAATTGGTTCGACTACTGTTATTACCGAAAAGTGACCTGTCGCTGCTGGTTTGAATTTCAAGGACGGTGAAGACTTCCTCTTAATTCATCACGTTCTTTCACAATTCACATCATTTATGTAGAGGAGTGTCGATGAGCTTCAGCTGTTCGCCTAGTGTTTTTCGAAAATCAGGAATAACAACAGACTGACAATGTCAACGGAGTTGAAGATTGAACGATCAATTCTTGGTTGTTTGCTCAAAATCAACTTCCCCGATTTTCGTGGAGGCATCAATACGACAGTCATCGTCTCATCGGTCGCTGTTCAGAAAGAAGAGTGAAACATCGTCAGAAGTAATATAACGATTTATTATTGTAATATTTGTTTACAGACCTTAGTTTACTTATTCATTTTATATGTTGGTGTAACAATACAGAAATATCAAACGGCAGATCGGTGTTTTGGTTTATCGTCCGTTATAACTAAGCGTTTCTGAAAACTCAAAGGAACAGCGTGGACCCGAGCGTAGCGAGAGCTGGGCATTGACGGTTTATGAGACGTGATTGACAGTTTCTGACGATAGAAACAGATCTGGCGGATTCAGACAGTTGGTGAAAGTTTGGATAGTCACCGTTCATCTTTCCTGGTGCCGGTCAAGTCCTCTTTGAACAAGCAATATCTGGAACATTTTTGGAATTGGATCAAGTTCAACAACGCCTGGGTCAAAGAAGGGACAGAGTGTCTTGGATGCAAACAGGAAAGTAAGTCATTGTGACTTGTCTGTTAATTGTAACGATGTGTCTGATGTTAAGCATGACATGGTTGATGATATTGTTTCGCCGTTCAGGGATAATAGGAACATCAAACTCCCTAAATGTGAACCACGGTGTTTTGATGGAAACCCGGCTGATTATTTACAATTTGTAAAGGAGTTTGAGATCATGTTGAGTGGTATTTTATTAAATGATGAATTGAAGTTAATGTATTTGATGAGATATTGCACTGGAGATGCTGCAAGAGCTATACAGTGTTGTAAGTTTATGAAGCCAAAAGAGGGCTACGATGAGGCTATGAGCATATTGCGTCAAAGGTTTGGAAGACCTCCGATGATTGTAGGGAAATTATTCGACGCTGTTAAGGGTAATGGTGGTCGATTACAGGATGACTCGCAGGCACTCACTGAGTTTTTAGATAATTTGCTAATTTACAAGAATGGAATGATTTCGATGAATCGCATGAATGACCTCAACTCGAGTTTTATGCTAGAAGTAATAGCAAGACGCCTACCTACTCGACTGCAAAGGAAGTGGGTGAAGATAAGCTCCCGTATGGAGGATGAGGGTATCGAGCCAAAATTTGATGATATCCTGAAACTGGTAAAAGATAGCGTCAATCAATCTATGAGCAAGTTCGCCAGTATATTGAATCTCACCCCTAGAATAGAGCAGTCTGAGGGTAAAATGCAATCATTGATGACGAAAGGGCCTCAGAGAGGTGGATATCGAGAAGGCTCCATGATGTCTAGTAATGCATATAGACCTAGTGAGTGTAACAGGTTATGTAGTACATCCTCAACAGATAAGTTAAAAGATGCAAGACAAACACGGTTGTGGTTTACACGTGTGCAAGAGGTGCATACAGAAGTGAACTGTGAACCAGTGAGCAAGTTTAGTGATAAGCTAAATGTAAACTCGAGGCATGACTCCGAATTGTGTGACGATAACGGTTTGGTCAGGAAGTCTGTAGTTGCAACTATAATAATAATAATAATAGTTTATTTTCATATAAACATAAATTTACATGAAAATGCATGCCATTTTTACAGGCACGATCAAGGATGATATAATGTCAAATCTTAAATTGTCTACAAGTTAATAATGTTTCAACAGTTAAATATTTGATATATATATAAATACACATTGTCTGAACTAGGCTGTAAAGTTATTGAATTGTACAATTGTCCTCCAGGTTGAGCGGGAAAATCGACTTCGTTTCGTTTTCATCCCGTGGTTGTAGGCATACGATAATCAACCAATATTGAGGTAAGTACAACGTTTATAAGGAATTGGAAGCTGTTTTAGAAAAATTAAAGTGCTGTGGTGTAACATTAAAGTGTAATAGATTAAGTGAGTGAAATATATCATTAATAAACACATTTATATAGAAAACAGAATGGGGAAGTAATTAATCCTTAGGCCGACAACGTTCATTTGCAATGTATAATGAAACCAATATATTTTATACTATCATGCGTTCACTTTTGGCTTTAATACAATTATTTTCAAGCCAGTTGTCTTTATTTCGTGTCTTTTTTTCTATTTGGTGCACAACCGTACCCTAAAGAGAATAGGAATAGAATAAGTCGAATCAAATTCATAAAGAGCTATAAAATGTTAGGTTTAATGGAATATAATGAGAATCAAGTAAAGACGTTATTAGAAAATAAGTGAGACAAGACATTGTGAACTGGTAAGCCATTGTTGAATAGAATGTCACAGAATAGAGTTACTGCTTCAGAGTGCAGTTCTGACTCCACAAGTTTACAAGGTATTACTAGACAGATTGAAGATATAGAACCTTTTAGGATTTGTGAGGAGGAACCAAAATTGTCTACTTCTGTTATTAAAGAGTTTGAAAATGATGAACTTGACGGTAAATTGAATATTTGTGGTAATGATCATGATACTTCACAGTTGTCTTTGGTTGATCATGATGAGATGAGGGATATGCCTACTACTACTAAGTTGAACAAAGGTTCTGTACAACTTGAACGTGAAGTAGAAATAAATGCAGATTCAGTTGCAGAAGGCACGCATACTTGTGAGACCGTCAGTGTGATTGATCAGCATGTAGCCCACCTATCATCAGATGCCAGTGCTAAGCCTGAGCTGATAGTAAAAGACGGCAGTGGTGGTGGTCTTGCAGGTAGACAACTTTCTGAAAGTCGAGCAACAACAGCATTTGATCCACCGCTAACTTCATCAACTGATATCAATCAGTCGTCGTTGGTGCTGTCATCCACAGTGAAACAGACACCCATCAACTCAACTATCTTGTGCAATGACTATGGTAGTATCAGTTCGTTTGAAAGGACGAATATCAATGGTCAGTTTAGTGAGGATAAGCCCAGTGTAAACGAGAGAGTAATTGTTAAATTGACGTGCACGAATAAAGGCATTTCTAGTTTCAAGTTACTATTTGAATGTTATTATCTTTGGTGTAAATTACTCTGTTTCTATACTTGGTTGATGAGATATGTCGTGTGTTTGTTGGTCATCTATATTCTACGATACAATGACATGGGCGTGTTGCCGTTCAGATTTGAGGATATAGCTCATAGAAGGAAGTTAGCAAATGAACTCTGCGACGATTTGCCAACCTAGGGCGTCAACCTGAGAAGGGTTGTAGGCGTACTGCTGTATGTCCTACAATTCTTCAAGGGTAGTCTGTCGTGCCAGAATCCACAACATTTGATGTGTTGATTGTACATATGTTTGTGTTAAATAATTGTGTGAATTCCAATTGATGTAATTGTTGGTTAACCTGTTTGTGTCCGGACATTCCACAAATTACAATGGTCAACCTTTGAAGGGTTGTAGGCGTACTGGTGTAAGTCCTGCAATTCTTCAAGGGTATTCCACCAAGACATGAAATGCGAGTTTGTGTGTACTGTTTGTATATACGTGTGGTGTGTCATATCAATTGGTGTTATTTGAATTCATTGTGTTTACTCGTTGTTTTGGTACCTCGTTGTTATTGCATAATTTTGTTAAAATTTTCGTCGTGATTACTTCTGAAGTTGTGTCCACTCTTCTACATCCGTGAATGAATTGATTGATGTTAAGGACAGCAGATGGGTCGTATACGCCGGGGAGGCTAGGCTATTGCTGAGAATGAAATGCACACGGAGATAATTGTTAGCTGCGGTCCGACACGCCGGGGAGCGTGAGTGTAAACGACTGAGGCTCGCATGCGTCACCGCTACTAGAACTGAGGCAGAATGAGTGACAAGCGATTGCACTGGTAATTGGTAGTGAGTAGATAAGAGGATGAGCGTAGAGTATCATGAGTTGTTGATATGGTCACGTTGCATTCTGCAAGAGTCATTCTAGCAAGTGGCGATTGTGTTGCAAGATGTCAAGAGGAGGTCTCTGTCTGGAGGCGCAGGTCGTCAGCGATGTGTGAGATTGCTGTGGGTATGCTTGTGGTGTGTTGGCTTTCCTGTTTGTTTTCCATTTCAGCTCTGTCCGTGTGACCCAGGTACTCGCAATGGCATCCAAGTCAACGTGCATTGATTGTGAAGGAAAAAAGGGTTGGATCCCTTTTTTGCCGGGGAGTGTCAACGGAGTTGAAGATTGAACGATCAATTCTTGGTTGTTTGCTCAAAATCAACTTCCCCGATTTTCGTGGAGGCATCAATACGACAGTCATCGTCTCATCGGTCGCTGTTCAGAAAGAAGAGTGAAACATCGTCAGAAGTAATATAACGATCTATTATTGTAATATTTGTTTACAGACCTTAGTGGCGTAGTTAAACTTTCGACACCACTAACTACCAATCAGCGAATTATCCAATGAGATTCACGAACGATGTCGAATTATCCAATGAGGTTCACGAGCGCAGTTCAATGTTTTATAGCGCTTGATTCATTTCTAATGCGTGACCTTACAAAGCTACTGTTGCGATTCGAGGAGGTTAGCGTTTTCCAGTATTTCCTGGATTTGAGTTGCTCCGGAAAGAGCGAATTGGTTTGTGTGGTGGTATCACGACTTTAAAAAGCTATACCAAATCAACTGATGGGTTTGTTCATCGTTGTGCTATATGTTTGAAGCCTACTAACGCTAGAGAGAGTAAGCTGATAATTTTAATATTTCGTAGGAAGTTTTTTCGCTAGGTCGCTTCTCTCCCTAAGGATAGCAGATAGAAAAGCAACTACTCTTATACCTATTATTACCAGACTTGTTAAGCGGGGGTCAATTATACACACCGACGAGTGGAAAGGCTAGAATTCACTGTCATCTCTGGGATATATTCATCATAGAGTCAACCATCCAAGTGATTTTGTGGATCCCGTTACGAGGACACATACAAATTCTATTGAAGGATTTTGGGACAGGTTGAAAAATAGGATAAGGGCTATAAATGGATCTCATTTATGGTCATTTGGATGAATATTTGTACAGGATATGGTGTAATTTCTCCATTGACAGTCCCATGCTAAACTGGGAGATTTTTCTCTCACATGTTCGAGAAAGATATCCCATGTAACTTTTTAATTCTCTATTTTATGCTTTTTTCTACAAGTATACATTTCCATTCATCATATATGCCTCTTTAATGTGACTGGTCCGTTCAAGGTCGTTCGCTGATTGGTTGTTAGTGGTGTCGAAAGTTTAACTTTGCCTATTTATTTCCGTAACGAACCTTTATTTGACTTTTGAGTTGTTTGACGTATGCAAAATAAGGCAAAAATAAATGAGTAAAATGGGTGGAATGCCGCGGATTAAGGGGAAAATAGACGATAAAATGGGGGGGGGAAATTCTGGGGACAAATTGCGATAAAAATGGGGAAATCCTGCGAATTCTGGGGACAACTTGACTTTACAAAAAGGGGAAAATGGGGAAAATCTTACTATTTCCCCATTTTGTCCCCATTTTTACTCAATGGAATATCCCATTTTGTCCCCCATTTTTGTCGATTTGGGGAAGTCTTCATTGAATGATACTATACCGAAAGGTGCAGCTTCTGCATGGAGTAAACGATTTGTGTAAATGGCATTACCCTCCAACTATCCTATCTTCCTCATTACACCGATATTTCGATACAGTCAGCCTAAAACACTAATCATTGCAATTAATATGCGAAAAGTGTGTCGCAGTCAGATCACATGACGCGGACACCAAGATAACTAGCCAAAAAATGGAAATTTCCATCAATCCAGATAACATATAACACAATTTTATTAAAAATTATTGGCAAAAATAATTTCCAAGCGGAACTACAATAGAACGCGATAAATAAATCCAGCCGAAATATTTACTTCATACCATTGTAATAACGTTCTTGATAGTCCTAAATTTTGCTTCCTTATGCAATCATCCGGATGAAAAAGGTGATATCAGTAGAGTAGAACAGGAAAACAGATAATGAATGGGAAAAGCATATGGTGAAAGAACTACTAGGGACAGATGATATAGTAGGAGCATGCATGAAAATATATAAAGAGAGAGATTGATATAGAATGACAGCACCAATACAGCTTCTCAAATACAGATTGTTTCTCTACAGTTGTATGTAAGCCTTCCGCCTTAGCATAATAGTTTTGCCTTCTTTTGATGCTATCCATGAGCATATCAGCCCATGGCGAGTTCCGTAAGCGACAAACCTTAGGGGGGGAAGCTGTATTACACATTAACCACTGATCTCCAGTAAACAACACCAGTCAGACACCCCTGAGATGCCAAAGTGCCTTCCGGTGTCTTCTTAGTATTTCTAGTTTAGATTATGTACTATTTTATGCTGTAATTTAGCTACTCAAGTTTCTGCAGATGATGAGAATACGCAGATACGGTATTATCAGTCGACCCAATGACTATGCAGTAAGGTCTCCCTTGACTCCTAAGAATGGCTGATCATACCTTTGTACGGCTGCATGACATATCTAGCTGCGTCTTTATCTGTCCGGCCACAAAATGGCAGGATGTGGTAGCTTTCTTCTCATTTCCAGCATATTTAGCGTTGTTATCTACTCTTTTACTTTAGAAGTAGCCAAATGTCGTCTCTGTCCTCATGCATGAGAAGATATCCCTAATTGGTTCGACTACTGTTATTACCGAAAAGTGACCTGTCGCTGCTGGTTTGAATTTCAAGGACGGTGAAGACTTCCTCTTAATTCATCACGTTCTTTCACAATTCACATCATTTATGTAGAGGAGTGTCGATGAGCTTCAGCTGTTCGCCTAGTGTTTTTCGAAAATCAGGAATAACAACAGACTGACAATGTCAACGGAGTTGAAGATTGAACGATCAATTCTTGGTTGTTTGCTCAAAATCAACTTCCCCGATTTTCGTGGAGGCATCAATACGACAGTCATCGTCTCATCGGTCGCTGTTCAGAAAGAAGAGTGAAACATCGTCAGAAGTAATATAACGATTTATTATTGTAATATTTGTTTACAGACCTTAGTTTACTTATTCATTTTATATGTTGGTGTAACAATACAGAAATATCAAACGGCAGATCGGTGTTTTGGTTTATCGTCCGTTATAACTAAGCGTTTCTGAAAACTCAAAGGAACAGCGTGGACCCGAGCGTAGCGAGAGCTGGGCATTGACGGTTTATGAGACGTGATTGACAGTTTCTGACGATAGAAACAGATCTGGCGGATTCAGACAGTTGGTGAAAGTTTGGATAGTCACCGTTCATCTTTCCTGGTGCCGGTCAAGTCCTCTTTGAACAAGCAATATCTGGAACATTTTTGGAATTGGGTCAAGTTCAACAATGCCTGGGTCAAAGAAGGGACAGAGTGTCTTGGATGCAAACAGGAAAGTAAGTCATTGTGACTTGTCTGTTAATTGTAACGATGTGTCTGATGTTAAGCATGACATGGTTGATGTTATTGTTTCGCCGTTCAGGGATAATAGGAACATCAAACTCCCTAAATGTGAACCACGGTGTTTTGATGGAAACCCGGCTGATTATTTACAATTTGTAAAGGAGTTTGAGATCATGTTGAGTGGTATTTTATTAAATGATGAATTGAAGTTAATGTATTTGATGAGATATTGCACTGGAGATGCTGCAAGAGCTATACAGTGTTGTAAGTTTATGAAGCCAAAAGAGGGCTACGATGAGGCTATGAGCATATTACGTCAAAGGTTTGGAAGACCTTCGATGATTGCAGGGAAATTATTCGACGCTGTTAAGGGTAATGGTGGTCAATTACAGGATGACTCGCAGGCACTCACTGAGTTTTTAGATAATTTGCTAATTTACAAGAATGGAATGATTTCGATGAATCGCATGAGTGACCTCAACTCGAGTTTTATACTAGAAGTAATAGCAAGACGCCTACCTACTCGACTGCAAAGGAAGTGGGTGAAGATAAGCTCCCGTATGGAGGATGAGGGTATCGAGCCAAAATTTGATGATATCCTGAAACTGGTAAAAGATAGCGTCAATCAATCTATGAGCAAGTTCGCCAGTATATTGAATCTCACCCCTAGAATAGAGCAGTCTGAGGGTAAAATGCAATCATTGATGACGAAAGGGCCTCAGAGAGGTGGATATCGAGAAGGCTCCATGATGTCTAGTAATGCATATAGACCTAGTGAGTGTAACAGGTTATGTAGTACATCCTCAACAGATAAGTTACAAGATGCAAGACAAACACGGTTGTGTTTACACGTGTGCAAGAGGTGCATACAGAAGTGAACTGTGAACCAGTGAGCAAGTTCAGTGATAAGCTAAATGTAAACTCCAGGCATGACTCCGAATTGTGTGACGATAACGGTTTGGTCAGGAAGTCTGTAGTTGCAACTGGTAAGCCATTGTTGAATAGAGTGTCACAGAATAGAGTTACTGCTTCAGAGTGCAGTTCTGACTCCACAAGTTTACAAGGTATTACTAGACAGATTGAAGATATAGAACCTTTTAGGATTTGTGAGGAGGAACCAAAATTGTCTACTTCTGTTATTAAAGAGTTTGAAAATGATGAACTTGACGGTAAATTGAATATTTGTGGTAATGATCATGATACTTCACAGTTGTCTTTGGTTGATCATGATGAGATGAGGGATATGCCTACTACTACTAAGTTGAACAAAGGTTCTGTACAACTTGAACGTGAAGTAGAAATAAATGCAGATTCAGTTGCAGAAGGCACGCATACTTGTGAGACCGTCAGTGTGATTGATCAGCATGTAGCCCACCTATCATCAGATGCCAGTGCTAAGCCTGAGCTGATAGTAAAAGACGGCAGTGGTGGTGGTCTTGCAGGTAGACAACTTTCTGAAAGTCGAGCAACAACAGCATTTGATCCACCGCTAACTTCATCAACTGATATCAATCAGTCGTCGTTGGTGCTGTCATCCACAGTGAAACAGACACCCATCAACTCAAGTATCTTGTGCAATGACTATGGTAGTATCAGTTCGTTTGAAAGGACGAATATCAATGGTCAGTTTAGTGAGGATAAGCCAAGTGTAAACGAGAGAGTAATTGTTAAATTGACGTGCACGAATAAAGGCATTTCTAGTTTCAAGTTACTATTTGAATGTTATTATCTTTGGTGTAAATTACTCTGTTTCTATACTTGGTTGATGAGATATGTCGTGTGTTTGTTGGTCATCTATATTCTACGATACAATGACATGGGCGTGTTGCCGTTCAGATTTGAGGATATAGCTCATAGAAGGAAGTTAGCAAATGAACTCTGCGACGATTTGCCAACCTAGGGCGTCAACCTGAGAAGGGTTGTAGGCGTACTGCTGTATGTCCTACAGTTCTTCAAGGGTAGTTTGTCGTGCCAGAATCCACAACATTTGATGTGTTGATTGTACATATGTTTGTGTTAAATAATTGTGTGAATTCCAATTGATGTAATTGTTGGTTAACCTGTTTGTGTCCGGACATTCCACAAATTACAATGGTCAACCTTTGAAGGGTTGTAGGCGTACTGGTGTAAGTCCTGCAATTCTTCAAGGGTATTCCACCAAGACATGAAATGCGAGTTTGTGTGTACTGTTTGTATATACGTGTGGTGTGTCATATCAATTGGTGTTATTTGAATTCATTGTGTTTACTCGTTGTTTTGGTACCTCGTTGTTATTGCATAATTTTGTTAAAATTTTCGTCGTGATTACTTCTGAAGTTGTGTCCACTCTTCTACATCCGTGAATGAATTGATTGATGTTAAGGACAGCAGATGGGTCGTATACGCCGGGGAGGCTAGGCTATTGCTGAGAATGAAATGCACACGGAGATAATTGTTAGCTGCGGTCCGACACGCCGGGGAGCGTGAGTGTAAACGACTGAGGCTCGCATGCGTCACCGCTACTAGAACTGAGGCAGAATGAGTGACAAGCGATTGCACTGGTAATTGGTAGTGAGTAGATAAGAGGATGAGCGTAGAGTATCATGAGTTGTTGATATGGTCACGTTGCATTCTGCAAGAGTCATTCTAGCAAGTGGCGATTGTGTTGCAAGATGTCAAGAGGAGGTCTCTGTCTGGAGGCGCAGGTCGTCAGCGATGTGTGAGATTGCTGTGGGTATGCTTGTGGTGTGTTGGCTTTCCTGTTTGTTTTCCATTTCAGCTCTGTCCGTGTGACCCAGGTACTCGCAATGGCATCCAAGTCAACGTGCATTGATTGTGAAGGAAAAAAGGGTTGGATCCCTTTTTTGCCGGGGAGTGTCAACGGAGTTGAAGATTGAACGATCAATTCTTGGTTGTTTGCTCAAAATCAACTTCCCCGATTTTCGTGGAGGCATCAATACGACAGTCATCGTCTCATCGGTCGCTGTTCAGAAAGAAGAGTGAAACATCGTCAGAAGTAATATAACGATCTATTATTGTAATATTTGTTTACAGACCTTAGTGGCGTAGTTAAACTTTCGACACCACTAACTACCAATCAGCGAATTATCCAATGAGATTCACGAACGATGTCGAATTATCCAATGAGGTTCACGAGCGCAGTTCAATGTTTTATAGCGCTTGATTCATTTCTAATGCGTGACCTTACAAAGCTACTGTTGCGATTCGAGGAGGTTAGCGTTTTCCAGTATTTCCTGGATTTGAGTTGCTCCGGAAAGAGCGAATTGGTTTGTGTGGTGGTATCACGACTTTAAAAAGCTATACCAAATCAACTGATGGGTTTGTTCATCGTTGTGCTATATGTTTGAAGCCTACTAACGCTAGAGAGAGTAAGCTGATAATTTTAATATTTCGTAGGAAGTTTTTTCGCTAGGTCGCTTCTCTCCCTAAGGATAGCAGATAGAAAAGCAACTACTCTTATACCTATTATTACCAGACTTGTTAAGCGGGGGTCAATTATACACACCGACGAGTGGAAAGGCTAGAATTCACTGTCATCTCTGGGATATATTCATCATAGAGTCAACCATCCAAGTGATTTTGTGGATCCCGTTACGAGGACACATACAAATTCTATTGAAGGATTTTGGGACAGGTTGAAAAATAGGATAAGGGCTATAAATGGATCTCATTTATGGTCATTTGGATGAATATTTGTACAGGATATGGTGTAATTTCTCCATTGACAGTCCCATGCTAAACTGGGAGATTTTTCTCTCACATGTTCGAGAAAGATATCCCATGTAACTTTTTAATTCTCTATTTTATGCTTTTTTCTACAAGTATACATTTCCATTCATCATATATGCCTCTTTAATGTGACTGGTCCGTTCAAGGTCGTTCGCTGATTGGTTGTTAGTGGTGTCGAAAGTTTAACTTTGCCTATTTATTTCCGTAACGAACCTTTATTTGACTTTTGAGTTGTTTGACGTATGCAAAATAAGGCAAAAATAAATGAGTAAAATGGGTGGAATGCCGCGGATTAAGGGGAAAATAGACGATAAAATGGGGGGGGGAAATTCTGGGGACAAAT
Organism: Trichobilharzia regenti; assembly: GCA_944472135.2. Lineage (NCBI taxonomy): Eukaryota > Metazoa > Platyhelminthes > Trematoda > Strigeidida > Schistosomatidae > Trichobilharzia > Trichobilharzia regenti. Next base: position 31,124,485 of record OX235268.1, read on the forward strand.
TGCGATAAAAATGGGGAAATCCTGCGAATTCTGGGGACAACTTGACTTTACAAAAAGGGGAAAATGGGGAAAATCTTACTATTTCCCCATTTTGTCCCCATTTTTACTCAATGGAATATCCCATTTTGTCCCCCATTTTTGTCGATTTGGGGAAGTCTTCATTGAATGATACTATACCGAAAGGTGCAGCTTCTGCATGGAGTAAACGATTTGTGTAAATGGCATTACCCTCCAACTATCCTATCTTCCTCATTACACCGATATTTCGATACAGTCAGCCTAAAACACTAATCATTGCAATTAATATGCGAAAAGTGTGTCGCAGTCAGATCACATGACGCGGACACCAAGATAACTAGCCAAAAAATGGAAATTTCCATCAATCCAGATAACATATAACACAATTTTATTAAAAATTATTGGCAAAAATAATTTCCAAGCGGAACTACAATAGAACGCGATAAATAAATCCAGCCGAAATATTTACTTCATACCATTGTAATAACGTTCTTGATAGTCCTAAATTTTGCTTCCTTATGCAATCATCCGGATGAAAAAGGTGATATCAGTAGAGTAGAACAGGAAAACAGATAATGAATGGGAAAAGCATATGGTGAAAGAACTACTAGGGACAGATGATATAGTAGGAGCATGCATGAAAATATATAAAGAGAGAGATTGATATAGAATGACAGCACCAATACAGCTTCTCAAATACAGATTGTTTCTCTACAGTTGTATGTAAGCCTTCCGCCTTAGCATAATAGTTTTGCCTTCTTTTGATGCTATCCATGAGCATATCAGCCCATGGCGAGTTCCGTAAGCGACAAACCTTAGGGGGGGAAGCTGTATTACACATTAACCACTGACCTCCAGTAAACAACACCAGTCAGACACCCCTGAGATGCCAAAGTGCCTTCCGGTGTCTTCTTAGTATTTCTAGTTTAGATTATGTACTATTTTATGCTGTAATTTAGCTACTCAAGTTTCTGCAGATGATGAGAATACGCAGATACGGTATTATCAGTCGACCCAATGACTATGCAGTAAGGTCTCCCTTGACTCCTAAGAATGGCTGATCATACCTTTGTACGGCTGCATGACATATCTAGCTGCGTCTTTATCTGTCCGGCCACAAAATGGCAGGATGTGGTAGCTTTCTTCTCATTTCCAGCATATTTAGCGTTGTTATCTACTCTTTTACTTTAGAAGTAGCCAAATGTCGTCTCTGTCCTCATGCATGAGAAGATATCCCTAATTGGTTCGACTACTGTTATTACCGAAAAGTGACCTGTCGCTGCTGGTTTGAATTTCAAGGACGGTGAAGACTTCCTCTTAATTCATCACGTTCTTTCACAATTCACATCATTTATGTAGAGGAGTGTCGATGAGCTTCAGCTGTTCGCCTAGTGTTTTTCGAAAATCAGGAATAACAACAGACTGACAATGTCAACGGAGTTGAAGATTGAACGATCAATTCTTGGTTGTTTGCTCAAAATCAACTTCCCCGATTTTCGTGGAGGCATCAATACGACAGTCATCGTCTCATCGGTCGCTGTTCAGAAAGAAGAGTGAAACATCGTCAGAAGTAATATAACGATTTATTATTGTAATATTTGTTTACAGACCTTAGTTTACTTATTCATTTTATATGTTGGTGTAACAATACAGAAATATCAAACGGCAGATCGGTGTTTTGGTTTATCGTCCGTTATAACTAAGCGTTTCTGAAAACTCAAAGGAACAGCGTGGGCCCGAGCGTAGCGAGAGCTGGGCATTAACGGTTTATGAGACGTGATTGACAGTTTCTGACGATAGAAACAGATCTGGCGGATTCAGACAGTTGGTGAAAGTTTGGATAGTCACCGTTCATCTTTCCTGGTGCCGGTCAAGTCCTCTTTGAACAAGCAATATCTGGAACATTTTTGGAATTGGGTCAAGTTCAACAATGCCTGGGTCAAAGAAGGGACAGAGTGTCTTGGATGCAAACAGGAAAGTAAGTCATTGTGACTTGTCTGTTAATTGTAACGATGTGTCTGATGTTAAGCATGACATGGTTGATGTTACTGTTTCGCCGTTCAGGGATAATAGGAACATCAAACTCCCTAAATTTGAACCACGGTGTTTTGATGGAAACCCGGCTGATTATTTACAATTTGTAAAGGAGTTTGAGATCATGTTGAGTGGTATTTTATTAAATGATGAATTGAAGTTAATGTATTTGATGAGATATTGCACTGGAGATGCTGCAAGAGCTATACAGTGTTGTAAGTTTATGAAGCCAAAAGAGGGCTACGATGAGGCTATGAGCATATTACGTCAAAGGTTTGGAAGACCTTCGATGATTGCAGGGAAATTATTCGAGGCTGTTAAGGGTAATGGTGGTCAATTACAGGATGACTCGCAGGCACTCACTGAGTTTTTAGATAATTTGCTAATTTACAAGAATGGAATGATTTCGATGAATCGCATGAGTGACCTCAACTCGAGTTTTATACTAGAAGTAATAGCAAGACGCCTACCTACTCGACTGCAAAGGAAGTGGGTGAAGATAAGCTCCCGTATGGAGGATGAGGGTATCGAGCCAAAATTTGATGATATCCTGAAACTGGTAAAAGATAGCGTCAATCAATCTATGAGCAAGTTCGCCAGTATATTGAATCTCACCCCTAGAATAGAGCAGTCTGAGGGTAAAACGCAATCATTGATGACGAAAGGGCCTCAGAGAGGTGGATATCGAGAAGGCTCCATGATGTCTAGTAATGCATATAAACCTAGTGAGTGTAACAGGTTTCGTAGTACGAAGTCAACACATAAGTTGAAAGATACAAGAAAAAAACGGTTGTGTTTCACACGTTTGCAAGAAGTGCATACAGAAGTGAACTGTGAACCAGTGAGCAAGTTCAGTGATAAGCTAAATGTAAACTCCAGGCATGACTCCGAATTGTGTGACGATAACGGTTTGGTCAGGAAGTCTGTAGTTGCAACTGGTAAGCCATTGTTGAATAGAGTGTCACAGAATAGAGTTACTGCTTCAGAGTGCAGTTCTGACTCCACAAGTTTACAAGGTATTACTAGACAGATTGAAGATATAAAACCTTTTAGGATTTGTGAGGAGGAACCAAAATTGTCTACTTCTGTTATTAAAGAGTTTGAAAATGATGAACTTGACGGTAAATTGAATATTTGTGGTAATGATCATGATACTTCACAGTTGTCTTTGGTTGATCATGATGAGATGAGGGATATGCCTACTACTGCTAAGTTGAACAAAGGTTCTGTACAACTTGAACGTGAAGTAGAAATAAATGCAGATTCAGTTGCAGAAGGCACGCATACTTGTGAGACCGTCAGTGTGATTGATCAGCATGTAGCCCACCTATCATCAGATGCCAGTGCTAAGCCTGAGCTGATAGTAAAAGACGGCAGTGGTGGTGGTCTTGCAGGTAGACAACTTTCTGAAAGTCGAGCAACAACAGCATTTGATCCACCGCTAACTTCATCAACTGATATCAATCAGTCGTCGTTGGTGCTGTCATCCACAATGAAACAGACACCCATCAACTCAAGTATCTTGTGCAATGACTATGGTAGTATCAGTTCGTTTGAAAGGACGAATATCAATGGTCAGTTTAGTGAGGATAAGCCAAGTGTAAACGAGAGAGTAATTGTTAAATTGACTTGCACGAATAAAGGCATTTCTAGTTTCAAGTTACTATTTGAATGTTATTATCTTTGGTGTAAATTACTCTGTTTCTATACTTGGTTGATGAGATATGTCGTGTGTTTGTTGGTCATCTATATTCTACGATACAATGACATGGGCGTGTTGCCGTTCAGATTTGAGGATATAGCTCATAGAAGGAAGTTAGCAAATGAACTCTGCGACGATTTTCCAACCTAGGGCGTCAACCTGAGAAGGGTTGTAGGCGTACTGCTGTAAGTCCTACAATTCTTCAAAGGGTAGCGCATCAATGAGCAGTCTAATGTGCTCGGTGTGTGATTTTGTACATATGTTAATATTGTATATACTGAATTGATATCATCTGTCATCTAGCTGTTGGTAATTCTGTTTGTGTCCGGACGACTTCCACTTGGATCATCAACCTGAGAAGGAATGTAGGCGTACTGCTGTAAGTCCTACAGTTCTTCAAGGGTAGTTTGTCATGACGGAATCCACATTTTTTGATGTAGTGATTGTACATATGTTTGTGTTAAATAATTGTGTGAATTCCAATTGATGTAATTGTTGGTTAATCCTGTTTGTGTCCGGACATTCCACAAATTACAATGGTCAACCTTTGAAGGGTTGTAGGCGTACTGGTGTAAGTCCTGCAATTCTTCAAGGGTATTCCATCAAGACATGAAATGCGAGTTTGTGTGTACTGTTTGTATATACGTGTGGTGTGTCATATCAATTGGTGTTATTTGAATTCATTGTGTTTACTCGTTGTTTTGGTACCTCGTTGTTATTGCATAATTTTGTTAAAATTTTCGTCGTGATTACTTCTGAAGTTGTGTCCACTCTTCTACATCCGTGAATGAATTGATTGATGTTAAGGACAGCAGATGGGTCGTATACGCCGGGGAGGCTAGGCTATTGCTGAGAATGAAATGCACACGGAGATAATTGTTAGCTGCGGTCCGACACGCCGGGGAGCGTGAGTGTAAACGACTGAGGCTCGCATGCGTCACCGCTACTAGAACTGAGGCAGAATGAGTGACAAGCGATTGCACTGGTAATTGGTAGTGAGTAGATAAGAGGATGAGCGTAGAGTATCATGAGTTGTTGATATGGTCACGTTGCATTCTGCAAGAGTCATTCTAGCAAGTGGCGATTGTGTTGCAAGATGTCAAGAGGAGGTCTCTGTCTGGAGGCGCAGGTCGTCAGCGATGTGTGAGATTGTGCTGTGGGTATGCTTGTGGTGTGTTGGCTTTCCTGTTTGTTTTCCATTTCAGCTCTGTCCGTGTGACCCAGGTACTCGCAATGGCATCCAAGTCAACGTGCATTGATTGTGAAGGAAAAAAGGGTTGGATCCCTTTTTTGCCGGGGAGTGTCAACGGAGTTGAAGATTGAACGATCAATTCTTGGTTGTTTGCTCAAAATCAACTTCCCCGATTTTCGTGGAGGCATCAATACGACAGTCATCGTCTCATCGGTCGCTGTTCAGAAAGAAGAGTGAAACATCGTCAGAAGTAATATAACGATTTATTATTGTAATATTTGTTTACAGACCTTAGTGGCGAAGTTAAACTTTCGACACCACTAACTACCAATCAGCGAATTATCCAATGAGATTCACGAACGATGTCGAATTATCCAATGAGGTTCACGAGCGCAGTTCAATGTTTTATAGCGCTTGATTCATTTCTAATGCGTGACCTTACAAAGCTACTGTTGCGATTCGAGGAGGTTAGCGTTTTCCAGTATTTCCTGGATTTGAGTTGCTCCGGAAAGAGCGAATTGGTTTGTGTGGTGGTATCACGACTTTAAAAAGCTATACCAAATCAACTGATGGGTTTGTTCATCGTTGTGCTATATGTTTGAAGCCTACTAACGCTAGAGAGAGTAAGCTGATAATTTTAATATTTCGTAGGAAGTTTTTTCGCTAGGTCGCTTCTCTCCCTAAGGATAGCAGATAGAAAAGCAACTACTCTTATACCTATTATTACCAGACTTGTTAAGCGGGGGTCAATTATACACACCGACGAGTGGAAAGGCTAGAATTCACTGTCATCTCTGGGATATATTCATCATAGAGTCAACCATCCAAGTGATTTTGTGGATCCCGTTACGAGGACACATACAAATTCTATTGAAGGATTTTGGGACAGGTTGAAAAATAGGATAAGGGCTATAAATGGATCTCATTTATGGTCATTTGGATGAATATTTGTACAGGATATGGTGTAATTTCTCCATTGACAGTCCCATGCTAAACTGGGAGATTTTTCTCTCACATGTTCGAGAAAGATATCCCATGTAACTTTTTAATTCTCTATTTTATGCTTTTTTCTACAAGTATACATTTCCATTCATCATATATGCCTCTTTAATGTGACTGGTCCGTTCAAGGTCGTTCGCTGATTGGTTGTTAGTGGTGTCTAAAGTTTAACTTTGCCACCTTAGTTTACTTATTCCTTTTATATGTTGGTGTAACAATACAGAAATATCAAACGGCAGATCGGTGTTTTGGTTTTTTCGTCCGTTATAACTAAGCGTTTCTGAAAACTCAAAGGAACAGCGTGGGCCCGAGCGTAGCGAGAGCTGGGCATTAACGGTTTATGAGACGTGATTGACAGACAGTGTCTCCCCATGATTCTCCCATGGTTGATAATATTCATGTATGGTAAACATGATTCACCTTAGTACGAAGCAGTCAGACTTCCAGGCGGGCTATAATTAGGGAAGTTAATGGTTTGTCGATTCCTGGCCTTTCAGAAAATTTCAGGACACATTGTGGATTTCCGGGGAAAGTTACACTGTCCGCCTTATTGTTCATTTTGTCTCAGACGTTCAAGTTACAACCAATGGCGATTAGTTCTCCCTTTAGGCCCCTAACAACACAATTTCCTTGGCTAGCACTTTTCCATTAACCACCAACCAGCACAGATTATTTCTAGAATGACATGGTATATCCATCTGTCCTATCGGGCTTTTGCAGTGGACCATTCCATATGGCTGGGTATGTGGTACAGTCCGATCATATGCTTCACAGCATCCACTTGTACCATGATCTTGAGAAGGCGCTTCCTGCTTCTATCCAGTCACTCTTTGTCTGTGGCCTTTAGTTATTATAGAGACCAGTTCGTTGAAGCATCCCCTGATAATGTCCTTCATTGGTTCTCGGTGTCCATCAACCTTTGGAATGCAGGGTTCCTTGGATCGAAGCAGTTCCCATAGCTTTCTCATCTGCTAAATTTGGGCTCTGAGACAGTAGCGTTAAAAAGGGAAGTGACACCTCTTCCTAGTGAGCGACGGAACATTAAAGAAGCCAGTGGTCATGGCACGGTAAAATCCCACGATCGGAACAGAAGAGATTACTTCAATCGAATGCTGCCAATCACGTCTCATAAACCGTCAATGCCCAGCTCTTGCTACGCTCGGGCCCACGCTGTTCCTTGCAGTTTTTCAGAAATGCTTAATAGTAACGGACGCGAAAACCAAAACACCGATTGGCCGCTTGGGAATTCTTTATTGTAACACCAACATATAAAAAATATTTCTATTAAGGTCTGTGAACAAATATTACAATAATAAATCACGAGATTACTTCTGATGGTTTGCTACTGACTTCTTTCTGAACAGCGACCGATGAGACGATGACTGTCGTATTGATGCCTCCACGAAAATCGGGGAAGTTGATTTTGAGCAAACAACTATGAATTGATCGTTCAATCTTCAACAACATTGACATCTGTATTCTGTCATCAACCAATAAGAAGGATCTACCTTTGAAGTTTGGAATTGGTTAGGGGTAATGTCTCCTCAAGATTATCTGAGTTAGACGGTATACTGCGTATTTCTTTGGCAGTCAGCAAAGTACTCTGGGCTTCTAGGAAAGAGTCCTCCAAAATAAACAAACATTCATTCTGAGTTTCGCAGAGTTACGGCAATCAAAACGGTGGATTCTCAGTATTGAAATTTGTCACAGTACTGGGAATGCCCAAAAACAACATGAAGCCAAAAGAAAAATAGAAAAAAAATGAATAAGCATATCACAGAAATATTGGATACTGAAGGTCATTTTCGCTTTCAAGGTTGCCCAAAGTTTGCGTTTGAAGTGTGTTGTAAGCTTTCACCTTCGCTTTAATGAACAAATAAAATGTTCTGGACTAAGGTTTTTGACATCTTAAACGACAACTAGGTGATATTAGGGGATTAGAAGTATCTTTACTCATTATTTTCTTACATTATATGTAAAAGCGTGAACAAAAGGACTATTAATACTCCTGTTTGACTGTTCCCGATTCGACAAAAATGGGAAAAATCGTGTTCAAAATGGGGAAAAAATGGGGAAATAGTGCCCCACTTTTTCCCCTTTTATCTTGCCTTTTCCCCATATCGTAAAGTCAGGTTGTCCCCATAATTCGCAGAATTTTCCCCCTTTTTAACGCATATTTTACCGTTAATCCGGTGAACTTCCCGCCTTTACTCATTCACTTTTGCAGTTGCGATAGACTGATGGGATCATTCAAGAGTAGATATTGCTTCATTGGAAATTTTTCTACTAACTCACCATTAAGAATAACGCAAAGAAGAGTTGGAATACCCGAAAACATCTAGATCAGCTTTCAAAGAGTAACTGGACCTCTGCAGAGATACATTTTGCAACGATTAACACAGGCCACAAGAGCCTTCTATCCCTATTATGTGAATCTGAATCTGTACCAAAATGGTCATTAAGACTCCATTGTGGAGATCTTAATTTTCAGACTTTATCACCTAGACATATAACTGGACCTTCCCACCTTTGATCGCTTAATATAGATACATCACTAATTATCAGCGACTAGGATACTTCTTGGCTTATTTCAGTACTTTTGGTGTATAAAGTACGACATCTACATTGGAATTGTGTAACTATGAATGCTATATTCTGTTTTTAAAAGTTCTCTCTTGACGCTCATAGAGAAGTTGATGTTAGCGATGAAGTTGAAAGCATTCTGATTGACGTAGATGCATGACTGTGTACCTTTAGCCTAACAGTTCAACTTAAACAATTAATCTGTTGTGGATTAAAAATGCCACAGGCTAATTTTGGTGAAATTACTTACGGTTGCTACAGTATTCTTGTACGATTCAAAAACAACTTTTTTACATGTTATATGTAATGAGTTTTGTCTTACCATCATTTTCTTCTTCACATTATTTCGAGTGATAAGCTGCGGATGTTCAGTGGCCCCACCGATAGCTGCTACGATAGCCGATGTGGTGATCAGCTTCGCATACCACAATAACCCAACGAATTGCACTAGGTGGAACTAATGTTCCTGGAGGTCCTACCATTCCAGAAACGTCGTTTGGATAGCGATTAAACTGAAAGTAGATACTGTCATAGTGTAAGTTTTTTATATTATGCTGACAGACTGTTGGAGCTGTACTGTCTGTCTGTCTGTCTGGATTCAACATAGAACTTGGCACCGAAGTGCAGCAGTTCGAGTTGCCACGTTCCAAATAGCACACAGAGGTAGACAAGAAGATGAGTGGAGAGAATTAATAGAGTTTGACAAATATAGGAGTGAAACAGAATGGGTAATGGTAGAAAGGAATATGAAAGATTACAGAGACTGAATACATCTGCGCTGGCCATTGACAACGATTTTGAGCCATGTCACCTATTGTCTCCAGCCATTGATTCCTAGAGTCCCGAGGGTCCCAACCCGGGAGTCTGCATCTCCCTACCTGACTCAGTTTAACTGTCAAGGATTTCATGGATTGATGCCATGTTTTTGTTTGGCCACCACTGGCTCTTTTCCAACCTGAACCTATATCAGCTAACAATGCCCGTCGGGGGAGGCGGTGTATAACCACCTTGAGGTGTTCACCTCAAATGACCAGCAAGCCAGCTGTTGTGACTCTCCGCTCTAGAAAGGTGGTTAAAAAAGTTTGACCCAAAAAATTGTCCATCTAGACTTACCTTGTTGTGGTCCGTAGACGATATTAAGATCTTTATACGGGCAGCCATTAATGCCACTTCAAACATGCACTTTGTAATGGGCTGTGTGGTCACACAACACTAATGCACCTTCTGTTTCAAGTGCCTCAAGAGGAAGTAATGATCACCCACACGATTCGATAGGCTTACAGGCTTTCTAGTCAGGATGTTTTATATAGTAACGTGCGAATCTTTGAAAGATAGTTTCTTTGCTATCTAGTTTCAGTATAACGTTTTGGGAGCTCTTAATATTCAGCTGTTTTTTTAAATAAAGGAATTGACACTAATAATGTACTCTCAATTAACAGTTTTCATCTGAATGTGCATCACTTTACACTTTTCAGAGTATATGGCAGTCTAAATATTGTTTTTTGAACTATGTGAACGAAGAGTACTTGTTTCCTACAACTAATGGGACGGAGAAAAATAGAAGTTCGAAAAATTGAAGACAAAAACAAGTGTGTGGTAAGCATCAATTTTTTTTGATGCTAGTTATATTCCACTCTGTTAATTTTTGTTGTTTAGGCCACTTTTCGTAAACGTCGAGATGGTCTTTTTAAGAAAGCACTTGAACTACATCGTCTTACTGGTGCTGAAATTATGCTTACATTAGTATATAATAAGTCAAAGTATTGTTTCAATTCTCATGGGAATTCAGAACAAGGCAGCAGCAACAGCAACAGTGGCAGCAATAACAATAACAGCAGCAGCAGTGGAAGTAATAGCAATGTGCCTAACACTTTCCATTATACTAAACATTTTCAATTTAAGGTTAGTTGTGTTGAATAACTTTGAAAGCGGTTTGTTTGTTTGTTTAATTGTCTGTCTATCCGTCTGTCTTTGCACCGATGTGCGGCAATTCAAGTCGCCACACTCTCTCCATGTACCACACAAAGCAACACAAGAAAGTAGAAGAAATTCATAATGGAGACAGCAAACAGAGGTGTGAGACAAAGGAATAGTAATAACGAAGAACAAAACAGTTTCATTGGAAATCACAAGTCGCAAGGAGAGGATGCATCTGCACCAGCCAGCCATCGAGAACGATTTTGAGCCATATCACCAATTGTTTCCAGCCTACATTGGTTTTTACCGTCTCGAGGACCTCAACCAGTCAGGAAGTCTACACCTTCCTACGTGACTGGCTTAAACTAACTGTTGTAGATTTCACTGACTGATTCCATGTTTTGGTTTGACCACCAGTAACTAACTCTTTTCCCCATGACCCTATGTCAGCTAACATTGCCCATTGTCGGCGAAGGCGATGACTAGGCGGGTATGCGTAACACATATCCTAATCATCTCAGTCGATGTAATTTCACAGCCTCGTCGATTGATTTCCCCTCATTGACTTACCTAGCACTCGACCGCAGCCTAACCTCAATATTGCTCACCTTATTATACCACTTCACAGGGGAGATGGAACGCAGGAACCTTTGATCAAAGACAGCTAGCTGGCCTTTCCATGTCTTCCACTCTCAATGGCCATGTCTCGTTCACAGCCATAAAGAGGACGTAGCGGACTGATGAGCAGTACACCCGCCCTTCGGTCGATAGCCAGCCAGATATTACGTCTACGCCAGAGACGGCGTGCTGAGATTTCATCAGAGATCAACCCTTTGGAGTTGGCTGATGTTACTTCCCAAATAAGTGAAGCGGTCAACGTGCTTCTCTACCACTTCACTGTCTATTTCTAAACTGAGAGTCAATGTAGTCCAGTCAGTCCTGTAACATCATCTTACATTTGGCAGGAGCAAATCGCATTCCAAACATTCGTAGATTGCAGCTCAAGGTATTCAGAAGACTCGGCTATTTTGTCAGCGTCCTCACCTAGAAGCACTAAGTCATCTGCATGTTCTAAGTCAACGAGATTGTTTACTTTTAACATTCATAGTGTTATCACTGTATAGTTGACAAGTTAAGACCAATATGTCATTCCTATGATTTATTAAAATGATGAATATCCCATACTGCTTTCATATTAGTTTGTTTATTAGATGTATCAAATAGTGATGAAACAGTATTATTTACTGGATGACGTTTCGAACAAAATTTATTGCTGTTCATAATCACATCAATTGTAATCACATGACTTCGAAACTTGAGTTTTATAGTTTTCTTTGTCTTCTCCTATTTGTCGTCGTAGGGGTAGTAGAATTCTCCAGATATCTGGATGGACAGGTGTTGAATCATTCATGTTACATGTATTTGCAGGTGATTCGATAGATAAAGCTTGTTTCTAATTGAGTTTGTGGTTGGTTTGAATGCCAGGCACTTTTATTCCTGCCTTGTTAAGAATTCTGCGCAAGGTTTCCAAGGAGTAAGGCAGGAATAAAAGTGGCTGGCATTCAAACCAACCACAAACTCAATTAGAAACAAGCTTTGTCGGTTAAAGGATCAATCCTGTGGAGCCTTTAAAACAAAACAATTTAGTTTATCTAATACCCTGCCTGCAATGATTGTCAGGTCAAATACATAGGTCAGAGTAGTAGAACAGGGGCAGTCAGACAGTGTAGCCGAACATAAAAGCCTACCAGGATCTAGATCGGTTGACCCAAATAAGATAAGAAATCTAGAGAATAGTTCAGCCATAGCATTGCATGGAGTTACACACACACATACAGTATAGCATGGGATAGGATGGCAGTTTCAAAATCTAATGTCACAGGGTGGAGGGATAGATGGATAAAAGAAGCTTTGTTTATCGAATCAACTGCAAACACGTTCTATATGAATGATTCAACACCTGTCCAGACGGATATCTGAAAAATTCTACTCCCCCAACGACGACAAATAGGAGAGAATAAAGAAAACTATAAAACTCAAGTTTCTAAGTGATGTGATTATAATTGACATGATTATGAACAATAAATTTTGTTCGAAACTGTGTCATTCAGTAAATAATACTGTTTCACTGACTGTGTGATACATCTAATAAACAAACTTATATGGAATTACTTACTACCACAGTGCCGAAGATTTACACATATATAATAATGTCATACTGCTGTTTTATTTATTTGCTAATCCTAGTAACTGTTAATTGTCTACTGACGGGTTAAAAGAAAAATTGCAGCTAAAAACACCTTAATCTTTATTTTCTGTATATCAATATACTGAATAAATGTTACGGTATGTCTAATGTTACACTAATTCGAAGGTCTACAGGCAAAAAAGCCAACAAGATGGTAGGAGAGGTGACAGAGGTGATACAGAGCTTCAAGTGGACATTGAGAATAGAGTGGTGTGGTCCCACTGATGATATTGGTTGGTGCCAGTCTCGCTAAAATCACGAATTGGTAGAAGTTAGAATTTATGGGTTAGCCGTTGAATGGAGTCCCAGGGGACTGAATGGCATGCCAGCTAGTTTGCCTTGTAACCGGAAGGTTCTGGGTTCAAACCCTGGCCATGGGTGCGTACTGCCGATGGTTCATAAACTAGAATGAAACAGCTTGCTGTACAGTACTCCTGTCTGGCTTTCAGTGGTTGTCTACCTGATATATATATCTTGCGATAACATATCAATGAGAGATGTTTGATGTAGTTCAAAATGATATCGAATGATTATTTCCATTGGTTGGCATTGTCCTCAGGGGAAATAAAAATTTGGCTACTTTTTTATGTCTGATATTTTGGCAAAGCAATCTCCCGGTACTTTTCTCCACTTTCTTTGCCACGCCATTTACTTTGGAAAAAATTTTTTAAAAAAAACAGTTGATTTCTTTTTAAACCCCATTACTAAATTTATATTACTAGGTGATATTTAGGCAAAATATCCATTAGTGAGTAGGCTGTTTTTTCAATAACAACAACAAAAACAAAGAGAGAAATATAAACGCCACTAATTTATATGCATGTAGAAGATTTCTAATTTAATCAGACAGATTGCTGTCTACACGACTTTGTGTGTGTGTGTGTGTGTGACTAACTTCACTAGGACTATAAATTATTATTGTCATTATGAAGGAATTGTTGGTGTACAATATTTACATTTCACGTTCTTGTGTAAACAGTTGAATATCTGATTAGATGAAATAAGCATTGCTAGAAAGCAGACAAAATGCCAGTTTGTAAGTCATGACTCTTTTTCATTTTATCACTCACTAAGGGTATAGTATGATATTCAATCTTTAAACTTTCGTAAAAACCGGCTTATTTTTCACATTAAATTGGTGAAGGCTTACCGCGAGTTGTCATCTGAAGTGGTGACAACTAGTGGTGTCCGTCAGCGAGGGATGCCCATTATCCCCATTTCTATTCAGTTTCATCATAGATGTACTTACTGATGGACTTAATCCTAACTCACTTCAGAGACTCAGGGATTGACTTGCTACCATCAGGGATTAATCTCGTTGACTTAGAATATGCAGACGATATAGTCCTTCTAGGTGAGGACGCTGACAAAATGCAGTCTTCTAAACGCCTTGAGTTGCGATCTGTAAATATTTGGTATGTGATTCGCTCCCGCCAAATGTAAGATGATGTTACAGGACTGACTGGACTACATTGACTCTCAGTTTAGAAATAGACAGTGAAGTGGTAGAGGAGCACGTTGACCGCTTCACTTATTTGGGAAGTAACATCAGCCAACTCCAAAGGGTTGATCTCTGATGAAATCTCAGCACAGATACAGAGGGCTGGTTTCGCATATGCCAGCCAGTTTACGCCGTCTCTCTGGAGTAGACGTGATATCCGGCTGGCTATCGACCAAAGGTGGGTGTACTGCTCATCAGTCCGCTCCGTCCTCCTTTATGGCTGTGGGCGAGACATGGCCATTGTGAGTGGAAGACATGAAAAGCCTGGCTAGTTGTGTTCGATCAAAGGTACCTGAGCTCTATCTCCCGTGTGAAGTGGTATAGTAAGGTGAGCAATATTGAGGTTAGGCGTGGAGTACTAGGTAAGGAGGCGAAATTAATCGACGAGGCTGTGAAATTACATCGACTGAGATGATTAGGACATGTGTTACGCATGCCTAATCATCTTCTTCCTTGACCAATGGGCAATGTTAGCTGACTGACATAGGGTCAGGCTGGAAAACAGCTAGCCAGCGGCGGTCAAACCAAAACACGGCCTCATCAGTCAATGAAGTCCACAACAGTTAGTTTAAGCCAGTCACGTAGGAAGGTGTAGGCTTCCTGACTGGTTGAGGTCCTCGAGACGGTAAAAACCAATGTAGGCTGGAAACAATTGGTGATATGGCTCAAAATCGTTCTCGATGGCTGGCTGGTGCAGATGCATCCACTCCTTGTGACTTATGATTTCCAATGAAACTATATTGATCTTTGTTATTACTATTCGTTTGTCTCACACCTCTGTTTACTGTCTCCATTATGAATTTCTTCTACTTTCTTGTGTTGCTTTGTGTGCTACAAGGAGGGAGTGTGGCGACTTGAATTGCCGCACATCGGTGCAAATTTCTATATCGAAAACAGACAGACAGAATAAATTGATCTGTTTTGTGCCTTATTTTACTGTTTGCATGAGGCTGTTGTTGTTATGACTACATAACTGTATTTAATCCTTTGTTCTTTATTATTATTATTATTATGAATATTATTCCTTTGGGCTCCGAGTGGAACCCAGTGTGGGCTTCAGATAGTTCTGTTGTTCTTTTTACGGAAAAGTTCAACAAGAGAGTCAGTCATAAGGTGTACGAATGCACGAGTATCCTTGAGCCGATAAATCATAAAAAATAAGGGATTTTTGCATGAAAACTGACGTATATTTACAAGAAAAAGCATGAAAACACATTCCACAGGGCATCTTTCTTTAACTACACCAAGGTGACGAAAGGTAGTCTGTTTTTTCAATCGTTTATCTCTCTTATCGTGCTGTGCAGTCTTCTCCAAAAGCTTCCGGTCGAATTACTTTGGTTTCCAGTAAGAGGAGCGACAACTACTTACCAGGGAAATGTGTACAGTAAAACAAATTAAGATATGTGAAATCGCCTCTAAATCTATCCCTAATCATAACCCTAACTTTAATCCTGACCCCAACCCTAAAGTTAACACTAGTTCTAACCGTAATCCAATACCAATACTTACCTTAACTCTAATCTTAACCTTAACCAGCTATTAACACATTGTCCAAACAGTACTTAAAAACGTGATCTGGGTGAAATTTGCTCTTGAGTTGGTGAATAGCATTGATATTTCAGCTATGATAATGACAGATGCTGTTAGCCAACGACTAGCATGGGTCCAAGGTCATTGGAGCGTTCGCACTCCTGAGACGCTATTGTTGAACTTCACCCTTTTTAGTAGTAGGCTCCACGCTTGCCCACAAGCTTTCATCTCTTTCTGATAAGATCTACTCCCTAAACTCCCTCTCCTCGGACACACCCAACTGTTTGCTTCCCGTTCGGGTTCTATTCGAGGGTAATCCTGGCGTGTAGTGTCACTCAGCGGTTTCAGCCTGTGTGCTAGCCATCTCCATTTTTTCATCATATCTGTTGCTTAATGGGTTGTTGGTTGGTTCATTTACAAAGTCCAAAGAGGGAGGATGTTGATGAATGTTTTCGGTAGCCTGTAGGAACAAGTTTTTATGGCTCGTTAAGTCACTGAACCGTATGGAATCACTGACGTGACATTAATTGTGAAGTTCCGAGTCTTGTCGTTTAAGCTGAGTGCAGCAGTTAGTTTAATCCACACAGGGAGGTGTAGACTTCCTGGTCAGGATGGTAAAAACCAATGTCTAGAAAAAATTGGTGACATGGTCAAAAATCGTTTTCAGTGGTTGGTGCAGGTGCATTTTGTCTTTGTGGTTTACAATATCCAATGAAATTCTATTGTTCTTTCGTATTACTATTCTTTTTCTCCCTCATACTTCTGTTTATTATCTCACTCTCTCTTTTGAATCTTCCCTTATTTTGTGTGGTACATGGAGGGAGTGTGGCAACTCAAACTGCTGCACATCTGTGCAAAATAGTTCCATGTTGAAACCAGTCATTCAGTTAGTCAGCCATAACAAATTCTGAGGTTAGATATCATGAATTGACATCAGTTCGAGAACCATTGTTATGATCAGTAGTCATTCTATTAAAATTTTATTGTATTCACACTATTTCTCATTCTACTGATGATAACTCACTCCCCTTCAAAGCTGAGTTGCAAATCTCGAAAAAGTACATCCCTTACCTAATCCATAAATTCCAGTAAGACGAGTTAACTGTGAATATTGCAGAAACAAGATTTATTTATACTAGTTTCTACGGTTGACATTCGCCATACAAATACAGAGAACTTGGAGACAATATATATGAGCATCAAGTTCGACTAGTATACACAATAATGTTTGTTGAGTATTCAGATGACGAGTCCTACTGGAATTTATAAATTCAGATATATAGAAAAAACAAAGAATTGAGCCGAGAATATCCTTTCCGATAATTCCCTCTTCTGTCTCTCCAATTATATATATGTTTATATACATAGAATATTCTAAAATAATCGTCATTAAAATAATTGTTTTTAAATACTATCGATTTTATTAAGTAAGGTCGCAATGGAATTACAGATCACTAAAGATGCATCAATTATAATACCCGTAAAAATGTAATAACAAATAGGATATCAAATATCAATTAAGGAAATTTCCACAACAAACTGAGGATTATTAAAACCTTGACGGCCAAGGTTATTGTTATTATTATTACTATTAAACAACTGCTGAATGAGAACGGTTATCCAGAAAAATTAACCGATAAGCGTATGAATCAAAAATCAAGACAGGCCAGAGGTAGCAACAGTTCCAAAACAGGAAGGTTTTATTCTTAAAACTTCAGTTCTTCGGGGATAACATCAGTGAGATATAAAACACAACGCCTAAGGAAGGAGTGTGGTGACTCGATCTGCTGTGCATACCTGTGCAAAGTAGTTATGTGTTGAAACATGTGAGACACTGATTTCAGAGTAGTGAAGTCCCGTTTTGCTTTTGTGATCCTGATTGACTTTGACATTCTCATCTGCGCCGCCGGTAGCTGATGCTGCCTAGCGCTGGTAGGCAAGTGAAAGAGAGAGAGATGACTTCTTTCAAATTTCTCTTGTCACTAGTGATTCATGCTTGTTGTGTTCTTCTTTGGTACTCCTTAGTTTTTATGCTCTATTACTTAAACATTTCATCAACCCAGTTCACATTCAATGACACCGTCTACAGACAAAAGCATGGTATTGTAATGGGATCTCCGTTGGGTCCACTACTATCAGATTGCTTCGTGGCAAGCCTCGAGAAAGGTCCAATAAAGCCGAGGATTGACAATTTACGACTGTATAAAAGATACGTGGACTATATATTCATTATTTGTGACAACAACAATGACCCGAATCTATTGCTGAAGACGTTTAACTGTTGCCATCCAGTAATGAAAAAACTCTTGAAATGGAAAACGAGTCAAAAATTCCGTTTCTTGATGTGGAACTAACAAGAAGAACTGATGGGAGCCTAAGAAGATCGATTCATAGAAAACGTACGTGGAATGGTCAACTAACAAGCTTCTATAGCTGGGTACCCATTCAACATAAGCGGAATTTAATTAAATCCCTTGACAACCGCATCTGATGCATCTGTAGTCCCGACGTTCTGGAAACAGAATTAGATATTCTAAGAGAAATCTTCATCCAAAATGGATACCCAATAAGATTCATCGACAAAAATATCAAACCAATAATTTGGAGAAACGAAACTTTAATTACGCCTAAAAAGAAACTCTACATGAACTTGGATTTCAAGGGAGATTTAGCAAGCGATATTCTCAACAGAAGGATCACATCATCTCTGAGAAGAACATTCTTTTCAGCAATGCTGAGAATAGTGTTTTCCAGTCGCCCACTGATCTGCAGAAGTCTCACGGACAAAATCCTGCATCTGACCACTTCTGTCTGTCTGTTTTCGATATAGAACTTTCCACCGATGTGCGGCAATTCAAGTCGCCACACTCCCTCCTTGTAGCACACAAAGCAACACAAGAAAGTAGAAGAAATTCATAATGGAGACAGTAAACAGAGGTGTGAGACAAACGAATAGTAATAACAAAGATCAATATAGTTTCATTGGAAATCATAAGTCACAAGGAGTGGATGCATCTGCACCAGCCAGCCATCGAGAACGATTTTGAGCCATATCACCAATTGTTTCCAGCCTACATTGGTGTTTTCCGTCCCGAGGACCCCAATCACTTCTATGTCCATATATCTGTTCACCTGCTGCTGTCGAGCCAGGTACATCGGTTGTTCGATGCGCACCCTGTCCAAGAGGATTCAAGAACACCATCCAGCCAGCATGGTTGCGTAAAGGCAATAGTGGTGCAATAAGGAGTGCAATAATTGAACACCTGGTTAACACTGATCATTCCATTTCAACAAATGCTTCCTGCTTCAAAATAGTCTACAGAGTCAAGAATAACCTACAACCAAAGGCAATACGGTTTCGTCTTCTATGTATCACTGAAGCTCTGGCCATTCACATAGAAAAACCGGAGCTGTGCATAGGAAAGAGGATTACTCAACCACTTCAACTTAATTTTGTTTGTTTGCCTGTCTTATTAATTGCTTATAATTCTTCTATTCACTTAGAACTCTTACGTAATTTCATATTCTCTACTTTGTTCCTATGTGCATCCTGAGTAAAACTCAATCATCAAACTATTCATATTATTACATAACTTCTTTTTAACAACCGTTTGTGACAACTAATCACCTATGTTACTATCCTAATTTGATTAACACCTAATTTTCTTGACTGGTGTTACCAATCTTCACCTGTTTAGTTAAATTAACCATAACCAATTGTAATTTTGTTTGACAAACTTAATGTACACATACATACAGAACAAAAATGCATATATTTGCGATTGTACAACTAAGAAAATGAATTGGCCGGCGAAAAGAGACTCTTCGCCGATCTACGTGTTTTGTCTGCAATCCTATTTTTACTGACATAGGACGGGATGGTCAGAAATCCAAATATCTGTTTGAATGTCTGGGTTTTCTGTAAACACAAGACTTTACCTTCCAATCTTCTTTCCTTTTTACGCTACAGTCTAACATTGTAAGCTCGCCTTCCTGACTTTCCAATTCATAAGTGAACCGAACTGCCTCCATCTTTGAGTTAATGTGTTCAAAAAATCTATCTATAGCCTGTGTTCTAAGTACAGTGAATGTGTCATGTACATATCTACACCATACTTTTGGCGTGTGGAGCTGAACATTTCAATCGCTATGTTTTCCCACCTATCCATGAATATATATCTGCCACAACCGGGGATATTGATGACCCCATAACAACTTCAGTTTATTTGCATATTTTCCCCTAAAATTTA
Source organism: Trichobilharzia regenti (assembly GCA_944472135.2). Lineage (NCBI taxonomy): Eukaryota > Metazoa > Platyhelminthes > Trematoda > Strigeidida > Schistosomatidae > Trichobilharzia > Trichobilharzia regenti. The sequence goes on from OX235268.1 coordinate 31,144,459, forward strand.
AATGCTATGGAAGTCAGGCATAGCTGATGAACTCGCAGCATTATGTCCTCAAATGACAATTTTGTTGTAAGTTCAAGTTCTTGGTCAGAAATAAGTTCGTTTCTGACTGCCTTTATAGCCATAACGCTGTCGAAACTAACCATTTTTTATCCGTTATCTAATTTTAAATTATCTAATCTATGTTTTAGTTCATAAGAATTTGTTAGTCCAGATTTTGAATGGCTTTTAAGGGGATTTAATACCATAGCTAAATATTTAGATAATTCATAAGTAGCTGAATTTCTAAAATCAACTATAAGCCTAATAGGGTATCCTGACTTTTGAACTTTACCAACACCATACATCCTACTGGGTTTATTAGTTTTGGGCATTAATTTAGACTCATCTAGAAACGGCTTCATTCGGCGTATAGGCTCCGATGTGGATTTCTCAACCGTATTCATAACTGTGTCTATTGATTTATTAATTTCCTCATATGGTTCTGTTTGTATGTGAGTATTCACCTTGTCCAAATAGTTTGATTTGTCTAATATTACTGTTGCATTTCCTTTGTCTGACTTTGTGATTACTATATTATTGTTATTCTTAAGGTGTTTTAGGGCTTCTGTCTCTGGCTTTGTTTGGTTAGGCTTTCCACGTTTCTATCGTTTTAATGTAAGTGCACATTGTGCCCGTACTTCGTCAGCCGCTATTTTGTCTATCTCACTTAGTGCTATTTCTATTTTAGGGATGACATCCTCTGGTTTCAGCTTGTCTACCGCTACGTTGTAATTTAGTCCTTTTTCTATCTAATACACTTATTTCTGTAGGACTTAATATATGTGTGTTGAGAGATTGATAACCCACTTTGTTTTATCAACCGCCGTTGACTTTGGCTTGTTGATTTCATCGTTCTGAGATGAAGATTTCTCCTCTAATAATTTACTGCCTAACCACCGCCTCCCCCGACGGGCATTGTTAGCTGATATAGGTTCAGGTTGGAAAAGAGCCAGTGGTGGCCAAACAAAAACATGGCATCAATCCATGAAATCCTTGACAGTTAAACTGAGTCAGGTAGGGAGATGCAGACTCCCGGGTTGGGGCCCTCGGGACTCTAGGAATCAATGGCTGGAGACAATAGGTGACATGGCTCAAAATCGTTGTCAATGGCGCAGATGTATTCAATCTCTGTAATCTTTCATATTCCTTTCTACCATTACCCATTCTGTTTCACTCTTATATCTGTCAAACTCTATAAATTCTCTTCACTCATCTTCTTGTCTACCTCTGTGCTATTTGGAAGGTGGCAACTCGAACTGCTGCACTTCGGTGCCAAGTTCTATGTTGAATCCAGACAGACACACAGAGACTGAACTTTCGGTTTGAGTATTTTTTGATTTTTTGAAAGTTCAGACACCTATAAAACACAAAATAATCGAGCAAAGAATATCCTTTTCGATAAATCCCTCTTCTGGCTCTACAATTATATGTGTATTTGTTTATATACACAAAATATTCAAGATTGGTAGTCAATAACAATGTTGGTGTTTTTTAAATAATATCGATTTGTAAAGTATGATCAATGCAATTACCATTCTTAGTGATAATCAAAAATTCCAAAAAAGTTCCTCTTCTCTGGATCCATTTGAAAGGATAGAGAAGCAGTTATCGGAAACATTGAAACGATTGAAACAACAAGGCTTCATCTCACAGAGTCAGTACACACCCTTTAAACCCACTGGAACTTTTACACCAAGACTATATAGGTCGCCTAAAGTGCACAAAGATGGTGTACCGCTTCGACCAGTATTAGATATGTTAAATTCGCGATGCCATCCTGTAGCCAAATGGCTAGTCGAAATCTTACAGCCACTTCATACCGAGTTGGTGAAACACAGTGTAAAGGATACTTTCGGATTTGTGGAAAGGATAAAAGATTTAAAGGTTGACAATAAATTCATGATATCATTTGACGTATCTTCCTTATTCACCAATGTACCACTTATGGAAACAGTGGACTTTGTATGCGAAGAACTCAAAAGACGAAACATCGATGTTGGCATCCCTATATCTTTTATGAAAGAGCTTCTCTTGAAATTTACAATAAATGTCCACTTTTTATTTAATAAGGAACTATATAGACAAATTGACGGTGTGGCAATAGGGTCACCACTAGGACCCATTCTAGGCGACATTTTCCTTGCGAAACTAGAAAATGGGCCTCTAAAGAATGTTGTTAGTGAACTCGAATTTTATTGTCAGTACATGGATGATACTTTTTTGATTATGAAAAACGAGAAGGAAGCAAAGAGCATCCTGGATAAATTTAACGAGGTACATCCTGCAGTAAATTTTACCATTGAGAAAGAAAAAGATTCTAGTATTCCATTTTTAGACGTCTTTATGACCAGAAAAGAGGATGGTACAATAAGAAGAAGTGTTTATAGAAAACCTACATCAACGGGCCAGTACATATATTTTCTCAGTTTTGTGCCCTTGAAATACAAACGCAATTTGGTAAAGTGCCTGGTTCACAGAGCAAGAGCGATTTGCTCGGACGAATGTCTTGATGAAGAACTGAATAATATTAAACGGTTGCTGAGTGAAAACGGTTATCCAGAAAAGTTTATTGATAAGAATCTGAATCTGAAACCAAAGCAGCCGAAGTTACCAACAGTTCCTAAAAAGGCCTTATTCTTACAGGTGCAGTTCCTTGGGGACAACACTAGCGAGATACTAACACAGTGCATTAGAAATGCGGTAAAATCAGCATTCCCTGCTGCTGAATTACGCTGTATCTTTAAAACCACTCCTCTTCTGCGTTCGGGAGTAAAATACAAACTGCCTAATTTCGCTTCATCCATGTGTATCTACCAATTTAACTGCTCCTGTAGAGGGAGCCAGTTACATAGCCCGTACAATTAGGCGTGTTTCCGGTCGAACTTTCGAACATCATCCTGTGCGGTTAAATAAAAGACAAACAAAATCTATTCGTAGTGCTATTCCATATCATCTTGTGGATACAGAACACAAGATTGATGTTAACCATGCTTTCAGAGTCATTTACTGCATACCTACGAATCTCAATTTTGCCTTAAGATTTCGACTACTAAATATTGTTGAGGCTGTGGGGATCCACATTAACAAGCCTAATTTATGCATCCAAAAGAAGTTAGTTCAGACAATGTCCTTACCTTAGCCATCTAAGTTTGAATTATCCTGAATTTTTGTGGAATTTTCCTAATTTTAGTTGATATTTTATTTACTATTTTATCTTTATTATTATTATCATCATAATTTAAGCGTCTTTAATGAACTTTAATTCCGTTGTGATCTTACTTTACAAATCGTTATTATTTGAAAAACACTAATATTGTTATTGACTACTAATCTCGAATATTCTATGCATATAAACATGCATATAACTGTAGAATCAGAAGAGGAAGTTATCGAAAAGGATATTCTTTGCACTATTATTTTGTGTTTTTGAAAGTTACTGATTTTGCATTGCTAGAGGACTGTGTTATAAGATCATAATCCACATTGGTAACTATTCCCATTAGCTTTCCCAATACTACATAAAAGACTTTTCGGCGTCCAACAATTGTCATATTTCTTGACTTGAAGGCAGCCTTCGACTCCGTGGATCGAAAGGTATTATGGCAATGTTTGATTGTGAAGGGAGTGCCAAGAAAGTACATTGCACTATAATCAAGGCACTCTATTCAAACTCACGTAGCCGTGTAAGGGCTTATGGGGAATTGTCATCTGAATTGGTAACAACCAGTGGTGTCCGACAGGGATGTCCACTTTCCTCATTCCTGTCTAACTTCATCATAGATATGCTAATGGAAGTATCCTTAACTGAACGTAACGACTCAGGAATCGACTTGTCTTATGGACTTAGAATATGCAGATGACATAGTCCTGTTGGGGAGGATGATGACAAAATGAAGAGTCTACTGAACACCTTGAGCTGAGCAGCAATCTTCGTATGTTTGGCATGCGATTCGTCTCTGTAAAATGTAAGATGATGAGGCTACAGGACTGGACTACGTCAACTGCTAGCTTAGTGATAGGGAGTGAAGTGATAGAACATGTTGACCACTTCACCTACTTGGGAAGTTGTATTAGCACCAACGGATTGATTGGCGATGAAATCTCAGCACGAATCCAAAAAGCTCGAGCTGCTTTCGCCCTCGGGGCCTTCGGGACTCTAAGAATCAATGGCTGGAGACATGGCTCAAAATCGTTGTCAATGGCCAGCGGAGATGTATTCAGTCTCTGTAATCTTTCATATTCCTTTCTACCATTACCCATTCTGCTTCACTCTTATACTTGTCAGACTGTATTGATTCTCTTCACTCATCTTCTTGTCTACCTTTGTGTGTTATTTGGAACGTGGCAACTCGAACTGGTGCACTTCGGTGCCAAGCTCTATGTTGAATTCAGACAGACAGATAAAGGACTAAATTTCATTGTTGTGTTCTTCTTCTTCTTCTTATTTTTTTTTGATAGGCGTGTGGATCTCATCTACCCCAAGGTTGTAGTGAAAGCAATTGTCCATCGAAATTAAACAATAATAATAATAATAATAATAACAATAGTAATAACAACAACAGCAGCAGTAGAACAAATCAAAGGAATACACCACCCTTTGATACAGTATTCTCTTCCTCGACCTGTTCAAGTGAGTCCACATTCCCTTCATCTTCTAAACCAATTTTTATATAGATATAGATAAATTAAATTCTTTGCCTATGATTGATTCAATGAACAACTATACAAAAGCTAAATACAAAGGCGTCAAATTAACTAATGAAGAAAGAATGGCTAATCTACGATATTTAATTGTTGATGAATTATTCAAACGTGCTCTGGCTCGATTTCGTTCTTTGTCGAAAGTATCCAGTTTAACAAAAGTAAGCCTTTACAAATGTATATATATATATATATATATATATATATAAAGAAGACAGTTGCAGCGAAGAAAATTTTCCTTCCGACGAAGTCATCATCTAGACTGTGCATTCGTGTATTTATATCAAATGGATGGGAAAGTTCCAGAATAATTTTCGGCTAAGGGTTAAATTAATAAAAATTACATTAGATGGTTGGAGGCAATCGGCCACAGGAAGCCTTGCCAAGACCTAGGTTTCGTGCTAGTTGGCACTCACCAGTCAGTCAGCAAGGCGTATCTGCAACTGCCTTGAAGGAACTCATGTCCCTTCTGAGTTTCGAACTCGCGTCGCTCGGTGCTGCCTGCAGTCATAGACGTCACCACTAAGGAGCTATTCGGGCTCGCGATTGACCTCCTGCACCAATGGGAGGACTAGACACACCACACTAGTTGCAAGTGTCTAATCAAAATATCCACTACAGTCCTACAGGTGGTCAATCGCGATCCGAATAGTTCCTCAGTGGTGACGTCTCTGACTGTAGCACTGAGTGACGCGGGTTTGAACCTCAGAAGGGACATGAGTTCCTTCAAGGCAGTCGCAGATACGCCTTGCTGACTGGTGGGTGCTAACTACCACGAAACCTAGGTCCAAGGTTTTCTGTGGCCGATTGCCTCCAACCATCTAATATCATCAAATCAGTGTGCACCGTGATGGCGAGCTACGCAGAATGGTGGCCACATTACAACCTGACTGATAGAATTCAGTCTGCACCAAAAAGAGGACTAGACACATCACACTAGTTACTAATGTTAAATCAAAATAATAAAAATTACAATTAGGAACTAAAATGCCATAATAAACAGAGGGAGGGATGGATAAAATTCAAACAGAGTAGCATCATAATTACTGAGAATATTGACATTGTGCAATTGGGGGTTAAAAATGTAGAAATCACAAAAATAGACAGGATGTTTGGATAAAAAAACTAATGTGACGAATAATTGTTTATACAGTCAGGGATTGTAGAAATATGTAGAAATAGTAAAATGACAAAATAGACAAGTTCGGATATGAAAATATGGTAGTGTAAATAGGGATTAAGAAAAACTTGAAAATAAATGAATAAACAGGAAGTTTGGATAAGAAAGGCCACGGGATGGTCATTACTAAAAGAATTACGTGTTTATGATGGCCATGGTAAGGACAAGGGTTGGACGTATTTCTTTTGGATACAAGTCGTGAGTTTGTGCTATTGTATAGATAGTGCCTTGGCTATGCCCAGATGTCTTAATTTCACTCTCTTTGATAGGTTTGATTGAATCTTGTGTATAGTACTTTGAAGGATTTTTCGAAAGGCGCTGAGTGTCCTAAATTGACCAGATAGATGTTCTGTCACTGAACTATATACACGTTTTCGGTCTCCTTTTAAGAAAAAGAAAAGAAAATTTTCTTCGCTGCAATTGTCTTCTTAATTACTCCTATGACCCAATGTGTATATTCCGTGATATATATTTGGTTGGCCTCTTAGATGACGATTCTAACATTTTTTGTTAAATTGTAAGATCTCATCTGATTCGTGTACTAGACACGGAATTTCGACCAGGTGGAATCCATTGATCTAAATTTTGTGCATGTTTGCACTCAGAAAATTCGTCACTTTACTTACTTGAATTCACATTATATTATTGTTCCGTTAAGTTTCAAGTGGAACATACGGCTTCAACAACACATCTTCATTTCATTCTGTCTTCTACAGTCCTCTTAAGCTGGCTGCATGATTGCCTATCAGCTGTCACCGTCTCCTCACACGATCTCCTCCACGTTATCCTCAAATTCTCAACTCATCGTTCCCTAATAGGATTCCACTCGGAGGTCTGACTGGCGCATGATGTCACTTGACGGTCTTCACAGTGTGTGTGTGTGTGTGTGTCAGATCCATCTCCGTCGTTGGATAATTGGTTCTTGATTGATTCATTGGCAGAGTTTCTTGTTGTTAATGCCTTCTGACTGGTTATCTCATATTCACTACTGAGTCATTGGTTGGAGGATTTCATTATGAGCTGACATCAGTTAGAGGACCATTGGAAAACCCGCCAAGGAGTACTGGACATCTTTTTCTCCAGTCTAATGTGGGACTCTTCAGCATTACGCACCCACACTGCGGAGTTCGAACCCAGGACCTTCTGGTTACAAGGCTAGCGAGCTCGTAGACCACTAAGCCACTGGGACCCGATCCAATGGCCCATGAATTGAGTCACAGAATGCAGCTTTTGATGAAAGTCTGCAGTAATAACCAGTTGGAAGTACTTTTGGTGAAGGTGTGCGCCAAATTTCTAAGCCATACAGAAGCACTGACTACTTTGACATTTGTTTCAGAAATCCTAATCTTGTCCTTTATGCTAAGTGCGTCAATTAACATCATACATAACTAAATTCGCAAACCTTACAATCAAGCTTTGCGGGTTACAACTTCCACTCTCTAGGATTGATTAAATAATGTACGTAAATAAGTCATAAGGTATTTATCAATTTAGCTAACTCATCCTTATTACTCGCCAAAGTTTCTTCAGTAATCGATATTGTCTTCAGTTTTTAAGCAGCTTGTCTTACGCTTCTTAGTTTTACTTTGAATATGCTGGTGTAAAATACCTTTTTTGGCTCCATAAAAATTATCTTGCGTAACAATGCAAACTTTGAAAGTGTGTTCTTTAGATAAAAAAAACACGTTTACAATTATTTAAACAATTCGCTTTTCATCAAGGTGAATTGTTCAGTATAATAATAATAATAATTTGCTTTATTCCAAAACAGTACTTGTGATACAGAATGGAATTCTCAGCATTTCACTACATACAGTATTGCATCCAGTTAGTACATTAACAATACATAAAATTCTACATAGGTTAAGGATAATCTCGGTTAGATTTGACAACAACATGTCGGTAGCAAAGCCAAAATTGAACAGAGTGTTTGAAGGTGTTAGGAAAGTAGATACTAGCATATTTACTGGCGTAAGCGGTAAGGAAAATGTCGAGATATACAGAGTGTGAAAGAACGAAGAAGAATGTTTTAAATAGAGTTTGTAAGGAAGAGAGAAACAAAACAGCAAATAACAGAAACAAAAAAGAGATAGAAAAGGAAAAGAAAGAAAGAAAACGTACCTATACATGATATGAATTGGAAAGACGAGATTCAGTTGTTCTACTGACTATTTAATAAGTTATAGGTATCACGCCTAATGAGCTAAGTAGGGTATGGTTGAGTTTTTGTACTTACTAGTGCAAGCACATAGTTTTCTATATAGGCTTCTGGTTGTGCCTGATGAGATAGATACAAGGGGAGAGTTGTGAATGGAGAGGGTGGTGTGAGTTAGATAGAATGGATTTCGCCCATTTTTCGCATGAGTCCAAGTGCCTGTCGACCAGAATATTAACAAGCTGGTTAAGTGGCACGTCGGTTGCCATTCTGACAACCTTTAACATCCTGTGTAATAAGGTATAGTCCTTCAGTAGGCCTGGTAAAACTAACGAGGAACAATAGAGAATAATAGGCAGGATGCAAGAGTTAACGAATCGTAGGAGTAAGGTTTGGGTTACACCAGAATGTCTTAACTTCTTGATGTAGAAGGTAAGACGGAATATTTTCTTACAAATCATCAAGATATGAGACGACCAGGAAAGATCAGCAGATAGAATGACGCCAAGGTATTTAATTTCTGACTTGGTCTCTATTTCAGTGCCATCTATGTTGCACACCTCGTGTGAGTGCTAACCAGTTTGTTCAATATTTACTCAGTTTCATTTATCTTTGTCTTCTGTTATTATTGTGCCTCCTGGTTTCAGTAGATTTATGTACATAAATTAAGTGTTCTTAATCATCATTGGAACGTATGCGGAAAGTATACTGTGGTGTGTACTACTGGTAAGATTTATCAGTAGTATATATATTTATCAGCAAAAAATATCAAATAGCAGGGGAGATAGATTAGACGTGACAGGAAGCAAATGATTTAGCGTTGTGGAAAAATATAAACATCGGAAAAACATGATACGAAGGACAGAAGTAGCAGGTACAACACAGAAGATCTGTGCAAATGATGATTTGAAGAGAGAAGGTGTACATAATTTGGCTATGTAGAAAAATTAAGCACGGAGCCCCTTGTCTTCTACCGTTACACTACTGTCTCTTTTGTAGATTGTGATGTGACTCCGGTCTTGCATTAGATCGATTACGCATGCAGTCTAGCAAATGTAGTCATATTCTCTTAGATGGATGGTCAACGTGGGAAAATCAAGCAGGCTTTAGACCAGGTAGAGGGTGCATAGATCATATCTTCACTCTCCGACAGATTCCACAACATAGACACACTTTTCGGTGTCCAACAATTGCCATATTTCTTGACTTGAAGGCGGCCTTAGACTCCATGGATCGAAAGGTACTATGGCAATGTTTGACTGTGAAGGGAGTGCCAAGAAAGTACATTGCACTATAATCAAGGCACTCTATTCAAACTCACGTAGTCGTGTAAGGGCTTATGGGGAATTGTCATTTGAATTGATAACAACCAGTGGTGTCCGACAGAGATGTCCACTTTCCTCATTCCTGTCTAACTTCATCATAGATATGCTAATGGAAGTATCCTTAACTGAACGTAACGACTCAGGAATCGACTTGTCTTATGGACTTAGAATATGCAGATGACATAGTCCTGTTGGGGGAGGATGATGACAAAATGAAGAGTCTACTGAACACCTTGAGCTGAGCAGCAATCTTCGTATGTTTGGCATGCGATTCGTCTCTGTAAAATGTAAGATGATGAGGCTACAGGACTGGACTACGTCAACTGCTAGCTTAGTGATAGGGAGTGAAGTGATAGAACATGTTGACCACTTCACCTATTTGGGAAGTTGTATCAGTATCACCAACGGACTGATTGGCGATGAAATCTCAGCACGAATCCGAAAAGCTCGAGCTGCTTTCGCCCTCGGGGCTCTAAGAATCAATGGCTGGAGACATGGCTCAAAATCGTTGTCAATGGCCAGCGGAGATGTATTCAGTCTCTGTAATCTTTCATATTCCTTTCTACCATTACCCATTCTGCTTCACTCTTATACTTGTCAGACTGTATTGATTCTCTTCACTCATCTTCTTGTCTACCTTTGTGTGTTATTTGGAACGTGGCAACTCGAACTGGTGCACTTCAGTGCCAAGTTCTATGTTGAATCCAGACAGACAGATAGATGGTTTAGTTGCGAAGCTTTCATTGTCTTACTCTAAGCAACAACCAGTCTTCAGTGTGGACATACTTCAAATCTGACTTCATCCACGTGAGGTACACATCTCCATCGTGTTTAAATGTAGATGTATGTAAATAAGAGGCATCTATTTAAGCTCACATTGAAGAAGAAAATAATGCCTAGGTCTGCAATGTGGGCACCATGCCAATAGGTAGCTCGCCATCACGGTGCACATTGTTAATATATGTGTAAAACTTGGGCACTGTGGTATTAAGTAATTCCATATTAGTTTGATTATTAAATGTATCACACAGTGAAACAGTATTGGATACTGGATGACGTTTCGAACACAATTTATTGTTCATAATCATATCAATTTTTGTCACACGACTTCGAGATTTAATTTTTATAGTTTTCTCTGTCTTCTCCTATTTGTTGTATGGGCAGTAGAATTTTCCATATATCTGGGACAGGTGTTGAATCATTCCTATTACATGTATTTGCAGGTGATTCGATAGACAAAGCTTGCTTCTAATTGAGTTTATGGTTGGTTTGAATGCCAGGCACTTTTATTCCTGCCTTGTTAAGAATTCTGCGCAAGGTTTCCGAGGAGTAAGGCAGGAATAAAAGTGGCTGGCATTCAAACCAACCACAAACTCAATTAGAAACAAGCTTTGTCGGTTAAAGGATCAATCCTGTGGAGCCTTTAAAACAAAACAATTTAGTTTATCTAATACCCTGCAATGATTGTGAGGTCAAATACATAGGTCAAACTAGTAGAACAGGGGCAGTCAGACTAGCCGAACATAAAAACCTAGCTAAATCTAGATTGGTTGACCGGAATAAGATAAGAAATCTAGAGAGTAGTTCAGCTATAGCACCACATGCAATTACACACAACCACACAATAGGATGAAATGGGATAAGATGACAGTTTTAAAATCTAATGTCACAGGCTGGAAGGAGAGATTGATAACAGAAGCTTTGTTTATCGAATCAACTGCAAATACATGTAATAGGAATGATTCAACACCTGTCCCAGATATATGGAAAATTCTACTGCCCATACAACAAATAGGAGAAGACAGAGAAAACTATAAAAATTAAATCTCGAAGTCGTGTGACAAAAATTGATATGATTATGAACAATAAATTGTGTTCGAAACGTCATCCAGTATCCAATACTGTTTCACTGTGTGATACATTTAATAATCAAACTAATATGGAATTACGGTGCACATTGATTTGATGATATTAGATAGTTGCAGGCAATCGGCCACAGGAAGCCTTGCCAGGACCTAGGTTTCGTGCTAGTTGGCACTCGTTTCTGACTGCAGGAGGCACTGGGTGACGTGGGTTCGAATCTCAGAAGGGACATGAGTTCCTTCAGGGTTGCAGATCCGTTTTGCTGACTGATTGGTGAGTACGAAACCTAGGTCTAGTCAAGGCTTCCTGTGACCGATTGCCTCCAACTTTCTAATATCATATCTAATTGTCTAAGAACAAAAATATTGATGGGTTAGTTTGATGACCGTTCTGTTCTATGACAGTCTGATGTGATGTTAAGTTCACTGTAGTGTCTTTTAAAAAGGTCTGTGAAGAATCACGTAAAAATCAAGGTGATGGGTGGGGACTAATTTTTTTCTGACCGTATCTACCATACAAATGGGTTGTAAAATCCCAAATTGATTGTACTAAAAATGAAAAGGAACAAAATTACGCCTTAAAATTTTGACTGAATAATAGTCTATTTTCTCACCTCTTTATTAATTTCATATATATTCCTATGACAAGTCTGTGTGTGATCAGATTGTTCGAAATGTGTTGCGTAAATACACATTACACAATCCACACAAATTACGTTTTCTTATTGCTTTGTCTAACTAAATTCATAAAGGGAACTAAGTGTTTGAAATGACTAATTATTGTTAACAAACATATCAGTGCCACTACCTGATTGGTAAACTGTTGTGTATTGTAATAAAAATGCAATACGTGTCATATTAGAGTAGAGCCAGAGTGAGATGAGGATCTAATTGAAAAGTAAATATTTCTTCCGAGTTGATCACGGAGTGATATCAGTTAGAGAACCATTGAACGCCAGCCACAAAGAGTACTGGACAGCTGTTTCATCCTAGTCTCTTGGGAATCATCGACAGTATGCACCCACCACACGGGTTTCAACCCAGAACCTTCCAGTGACAAGACAAGCTCGTGTACCATTCAGCCACTGGGACCCAACTCCTCAATGGCTCATGAATTCTGACTTCTACCAATTCGTGATTTAGCGCGACCCCAACCATTGTCGTTGGTGGGACATCCATCCACACACATGACATCTAATTGGACCTCACTGGTCACGACTTCTCGCTAGAACTCCAGGAAACTCTATCCTGTAACAAGTCACTAGCGAGCATCAGATTAATTTTCTATGGTTTGGTTTGTAAGAGTTAGTTATGTTTTTTCCGAGTTGATTACCACTGAGAAATGCAGGTACATCCAGATGACGAGTCCCAAATAGGACGAAATGCGCATCCTGGATTCCACTGCTAGCCACCATCGACCAATTGTATCAATAATAACTGTTAATATGCTTATCACTTTGTGTATTATATATGTTTATTGCCTTTCTTTTCTACTAGAAAGAATCACTCATCAGTCCAGTTTATAGTAATACTAGTTGGACTATGTTAAGTCCATCAAGTATTATTCCTACGCGAAAAATATCCTCAGCTTCTCAGCTTGTTAATTCACCAGATAAAGTTTTGCATGAACATAATAATACTTCATCAACAAGTGAGTAACGCTTTTTCCTCGTTGTTGTTGTTGTTGTTATTGTCGTTGTTCTTCTTCTTCTGACATTTTGTGTCTCCTACTGTACATTAATTACCATACAGGCTACTCAAACCGCAGAGGGCTAGTTTTGCATATGCTAGTTTACGCCGTCTCTGGCGTAGACGAGATATCCGATTACCGACCAAATCGTTCTTTGAACCAATATGCGGCAGTTCAAGTCGCCACTCTCCATGTAGCACACAAAACAAGAGAAGAAGGTAGAAGAAATGCATAATAGAGATAGTAAACAGAGGCGTGAGACAAAGAAATGCAAGTAACGAAGAACAATGTAGTTTCATTGGAAATCATAGGTCACGAGGAGTGGATGTATCTGCGCCATCACTGAGAACAATTTTGAGCCATATCATCAATTGTTTCCAGCCTTCATTGGTTTTTACCGTCGCGAGGACCTCAACCAGTCAGGAAGTCTACACCTTCCTACGTGACTGGCTTAAACTAACTGTTATGCATTTTATTGACTGATGAAGCCATGTTTTGATTTGACCACCGCTGGCTAGCTCTTTTCTATTCTGATCCTCTGTCAGCTAACATTGCCTATCGGTCGAGGAAGGCGATGACTAGGCGGGTATGCGTAACACATGTTCTAACCATCTCAGTCGATGTAGCTTCACAGCCTCGTCGATTGCTTTCACCTCCTATCTACTTATCACTCGACCGATGCCTAACCTCAGTATTGCTCACCTTATTATACCACTTCACACGGGATGTAGAAAGAGCACAGGCACCTATGATCGAAGACAGCTAGCCAGGCTTTTCATGTCTTCCACTCTCAGTGGCCAGGTATCGCTCACACCCATAAAGGAGGACGGAGCGAACTGATGAGCAGTACACATACCCTTTGGTCGATAGCCAGCCAGCCAGCCAGCCGGATATCACGTCTACTCCAGAGACGGCGTGAACTGGCATATGCGAAACTAGCCCTCTGTATCCGTATTGAGATTTCGTCAGATATCAATCCATTAGAGTTGGCTGTATGTACTTCTCAAACAAGTGAAGCGGTCAACATGCTCCTCTACCACTTCACTGCCTATTTCTAAACTAGGAGTCAGTGTAGTCCAGTCCTGTAATGTCTTGCATTTGGCGGGAGCGAATCGCATGCGAAACATTCGTAGATTGCAGCTCAAGGTGTTCGGAAGACTATGCGCTACTTTGTCAGCGTCCTCACCTAGAAGGACTATATCGTCTGCCTATTCTAAGTCGACGATATTATTCCCTGGTGGCAAGTGAATCGCTGAATCTCTGAAGTGAGTTAGGGCTCAGTCCATTAATACATGTTACATTCTACTTCTTTTGAAAGTAACATGAAGTAATGATGCCATCCTTAAACTGTTATTTTTGCTTTAGTTGCGCGTTTTATTGTTTCTGTGTGACGCATCTGTTAGCGTCCATATTGTACCAAATTGGCGTTACACACAAACATTTGATAACCGATGTTATGCAACGCATAATTATATGTCATACCACGCATGCATCTGTATCAATAAAGCAAACACTGAGCTGATAAAAAGTCGATATTTGGGTAAACATGAGTTCATTTCTGTGTGTAGTGTTGATTTGTTCTGAGATTTTCAGATATTCCATTTCCGCTAAGGAGCTGTAACTCAGCGGTGTCTGGGTTCCCGACTTCCAGTCACTAGGTCACAGGTTCGAATTCTACTCCACCGTATCATGTTTCAGTAGCCAAAGAGTGTGATTAGTCCTCAAAGCAATAGGTGTGCCACATTGCTAACTCCATGGTAACTCAAGTGATTGTTAAGTATGTCTCACCGAATAGTGATAGACAAATCTATTCATGGATGTTGAGTCGTGTACATATTTGCGTCTTTCAAACCTATTTTTTTCAACGTTTGGCTGATCAACAAAACAGGTTTCTCAGGTAGAAATAGCCCCCCCCATAGAGGTCACCATGTCTTACTGTATCCTTTAAATCCCGACCGACAACTGCTGCCTTGTCGTAGTGGTCGGGCTTGAATATCGCAGTAACTTAAGAAGCTAAACTTGGCTGGGACGCATGTTCCTGCAGGTCCTACCTTGTCAGGAAGGTTGTTTGGATAGCGGTTAGACTAAAAGCAGTTACCGTGGGGTACATGGGCTCCAGAATCCAATCGGATCAAATGGCGTATGAACCTACATTATTGGTCGCTGGCAACCATGGGAATGCAGCTCCTGACGCTGCTCTGCTGCCTTGTGGCTTTGACTCCAAGTCAAAGGCTTGGGGGAGGCGGTCCCTCAAGAAAACCACCTGCTATGGTCTTGGCGCCCATGCAGTACCTCAGTCCTTACACAATAAATGAAATGAAGTAACAAACTATTAGTGAAACTTATCGCGCGCTCCTCGTAACAATGCTTTCAAGCAATAATGATGTCTCAAGTAATTAACTAACTTATCCGTTAAATATAAAATTCTAGCTGGTTCATGGCATGCTTGGCTGAAAATATTCTTAAATTTCTGAATTCGATAGGTTTGCGTAAGACTAAATGACCCATCTACCCATTGTAAACTTTGATTTGTCACTTTTGGCTTGAGATTTTGAGGACCTATTGCAACAGTTACTCTATAGAAACTTCGTTTTCTAGTATTTCGTTCTAAATTGGAAGGAGAGATTATGTAATTGGGTCTATAAAAATCGATGTAGATGTATCGATTAGTTGTTCTGAGTTGTTTATGCTTTGTCCAACTGTAGGTATCTATCAGAATTTGCTTAACGTCATTTTCATAGGATGGAGAGCTTCGTGCATTCTTTAAGGAACCTTAATCTCGGAAAAAAGTAACACCATGTCAGTCCAGAATAAAGGACGCACCAGATACAGAACTCCGACCAGAACAAGCTGGATTCAGGAAAGGCAAATCACGTCCTGACCAAACTGCAACTGTACGCATCATCACAGAACAAAGCATGAAATGGCAATCAAAGCTGTACCTCAACTTTATAGACTTTGAAAAGGCCTTCAACAGCGTTGACTGCGAAGCAATTTGGAAACTACTCGAGTACTATGGTGTACCCCAAATATTCATCAACCTTATTCAACAGCTGTACTACAACGGAACATGTCAGGTGATCCACAACGGAAAACTCAGCGAGGCGTTTGGAGTAAACATAGGAGTCAGACAAGGGTGCTTATTATCTATCACCAATGATATTCCTAATTGTGGTGGACTGGATTATGCGTCAGAAAGTGAATGGGAAACGAGAAGACAGGGATATCCTGGACGGACAGACGTGAAGAACCTAGAAGACCTGGATTCCTTGAGTGAATGATTTATGTTTGACGTCACACAAAATCGAAGACTTACAAGCAAAAACCGAGAAACTGGTCGAAAAAGCAGCCGGCGAAGACAAGACTTTAAGTTAACATGGACAAAATGGAGGTTATGAAAATAACCAACTGCCACCACCACCACCACCACCAGCAACAACAACAACAGCAGAAACATCCAGCGCCAATTACCATCAACGGGAGGGATTCGAAAGAGGTTACTTCATTCACTCACTTATCTAGGGAGAATTGTCTCAACTACAGGAAGTCGGAACGGACGAGGATGTCAAATCGAGCGAGAATCGGAAAGGCGAGAAACACATTCATCAACCTGAAACCAATCTGGAAATCTTTGTCATTCAGCCAGCATCAACAACAAAATTTGATCGGATTTTCAATACAAACAACGTCAAGTCAGTCAGCTCCTCTATACGGATCAGAAACTTGGCGGGCAGGTCACAAAGAATATTTCCACCAACAGCCTGTTGCAGACCTTTATCAACCAACAACTGTCAACTATCGCTCTATACTGAAGATCAGATGGCCGGGCCGGAAAAAATCACCAGCAACAAGAAACTATGGGAACAAACAAAAGAAGAAGCAATCGCTGACCAACAAATATGCAGGAGAAAGCGGAGATGGATTGGACACTGGCTGAGGAGGCCGCAGCTGGGTGGCATCGCGCGCGAGTCAGGCCATTGCTCGAGTGGAACCCGAAAAGGAAGCGGCGAGTAGGTCATCAGTGCAAGGGTGACATGGAGGAGATCGTATGAAGAGGAGTTGAAAGAGTATGGACTAACATAGATGGATGCAGGTGAAAAGTACAGCAAAAGCAAGACAGAAGCAAGTGGAGACGTGCAGTTGAAGATCTGTGTTCCACTAGGAACCCAAGGGAACAATAATAATATTGTCAGTCAAAAAACCTGTTCACAGTTCCCTAAGCTTGTCGTTTTGTAATCATTCGGTTTAACAGTGGGGTAAATTTGTGTGCCACCTTTAAATTTTTTGAATAATGTATCATGAAAAAAATGATTTTCCTCGCTAGGGATAATTTCAGTTGTCTTTTTTTCCGACACTTTTGTCGTTTAGACAATACGAAATGTCATATCTGTGTTGGCAACATATAAACCAAGATTATTGCATGCTAGTTTCGCTTAGGTTTGGTTAATGTTAACAATTTCTCAGGCTTGTATTACAAAAGCCATCGATCGACACCTTGTACATAAACTAAAGCTAGTTAATCGTCTCGAAGTGCGTGAAGTTAATTAATTTATATTATTCACTCTGTGGGTGTTTTCTTAGCATTCAATCTATGGGTGTCACATGGAATCATGGCTTTGTATCATATTTTGGTGTCTAGCGTTATTGTAAATGTGATCTGCAATGTGTTAATGGTTTACCAAACCTTTGTATTCTCTTGTCTGTTTACAGATGACAAACTTATTATTTTTTGAATAAGGCATTAAGAAGACAAATTTCGCGAGATGATATCATCATTTCGTAGTTCCTTTACGACCGCTTTACATCTAACATCGTTAACAATAATAATAAAATAAAGTTCATGGCAATTACTCAGTTAAATAAAAAACGAAAGTACATACTAATGACCAATCATATTTTCAAATAGGTCATGTAGTCCGTGGTAGGCGAAGATTGAAGTCTGTTGATTTTTGTACACACAGTTTAGGCGGTATGTGATTAATCCCCCCAAAAGTGTTTCTATCACCTTCAATAACCTTGAATTAGAGGTATGTGATGAAATAATTGGAACATGTTCTTTTCGGCGACCACATTGGAACATTCTGTTGGTTCTACCTATACAGTGTGTGTCACCGCAGCTGCAGGTGAACTTGTAGATACAGTTTGAAGTAGAGTCCACAGAATTTCGTCTTTTAATCGTAGGTACAGGGATCGAAGATGTTCGGCATGTGAGAAAAAGAGATGTGGTGGCGTAGAATGTGTTTTTGATGGCTGACCGAAGTCTTTGAGCTGTCAACTGCATAATCTGGTCACCATTGATTGCTAGGTTAATAAAGATAGCTAGCCTTCTTTGGTACAGAAGCTGTCTTTTCGAAATGTAGTCTTTCTTTACCGTGACAATTGATGAAGTTTTCTGAATAACCATTAGCTAATAAAACTGAACGTATATGTCGAAGCTCATCCATTAATGTGTCACTCGTGCATTTATTTTTTCGGGCCCTTGAGAACAAACATTTCACCAGGGAACGTTTATACTGGAGAGGAACAAAACTGGTAAAATGAAGATATTGTCCACTCCTTGTTTGTTTTCGAATAATAGAGCGCTGAATCGTTCCATCATTTCTCCTAATCATAGTAATATCCAGGAAACCGAGTTTGTTATTCGATTCGAGTTCGGAAGTCACTCGGATATTTGGATGAATGTGATTAAATGGGGTAATAAAGTTTTCAATAGATTTACTATTATTCCCAATAATGAGAGTATCATCTAAAAAACGTTTATATAGCATAAATTCTCCAAGCATACCTTGCATTTGTTTCTCTAATTTCGACATGAATATATCAGCTAACAGGGGCCCAAGAGGGCTCCCCATCGCAATACCATCGATTTGTTTGTATGCCTTATCTTGGAATGTCAGGTCACAAAAGCAATAATAATGACTGTTTCACAATTATTTCGTCACATACCTCTAATTCAAGGTTATTGAAGGTGATAGAAACACTTTTGGGGGGATTAATCACATACCGCCTAAACTGTGTGTACAAAAATCAACAGACTTCAATCTTCGCCTACCACGGACTACATGACCTATTTGAAAATATGATTGGTCATTAGTATGTACTTTCGTTTTTTATTTAACTGAGTAATTGCCATGAACTTTATTTTATTATTATTGTTAACGATGTTAGATGTAAAGCGGTCGTAAAGGAACTACGAAATGATGATATCATCTCGCGAAATTTGTCTTCTTAATACCTTATTCAAATTTATCAAAGGGATTAATTGTTTTAATTATTATTTGTTGTTTAAATCGATTTTAATTTTCGCGTTGATTGATTAGACCGAAATCTTCGACCTCTGCTGACATTTCGGCTTCTAGTATGAATGCTTTGACGATGCCTGAAGATTAACTTGAATTAGTTCGATGAATGGTGAGTGACTAGTAGTGAAATCTAGGATGCATATTTTGTCTTATTTGGAACTCGTCATCTGCGTGATGCGCCTGCATTCCCCAATGAGTGAGTGGTGTTTTCACGAAGACTCGAACCCAGTGCCTGTCGTTTCATTAGGCCATCCGGGTCATGAGAACTGCCTCTCGATAGTTTCAAAGTGGGTCGGACGTTTAGGTCTAATCCATCAATAGGGAAATCAGAAAAATGACTTCATCGGATAATGACTGACGCCTGTCGCACAAGAGGTTACTCTCATGGCTCAAATGGTTTAGTGGACAACGCCTTGGCGTTTTAAATGACGGGTACAGTCAGGGTTTGAGTCTCGATAGAGATGCCGTGGCTCACTCGGGATTGCAACTGACGAGTTCCAAACGGGACGAAATATGCATCCTGGATTCCATTGCTAGTCACCATCAGTATAAAAAAATAACATCTTTATTTTCATTCTGATTGCTTTCGTTTTCTTTTTTGTTGTTGTTCTTTTTGAAATAGGTAGAGCAATGCAAATGCATACAGACTCCTTGCTGCTTGATGAACCCAGTCAATCGTTACAGTTGGTCTATGCATCAAATGATTTCCCTTATTCACCGAATACCGACTGTCTTCAGAAAGAATTTAACTCGAGTCCATTGAGTCAAATTTTAGAGGTATGTATGCATGCATGCATGTGTAGAGGTATCGGGGTTTTCAGGGGTTTCCCTTTTGTTTTGCATTCTTGTTTTGTGTCAACGCCATTTTATATGTCAGCAGTAGACTATCTGGCTTCGTGTGTTAACTCCATATTAGTTTGTTTATTAGATGTATCACACAGTGAAGCAGTATTTTTTACTGGATGACGTTTCGAACACAATTTATTACTGTTCATAATCACACCACCAATTATAATCACACGACTTTGAAACTTCAGTTTTATAGTTTTCTTTGTTCTCTCCTATTCATCGTTATAGGGGTAGTAAAATTTTCCAGATATCCGACTGGACAGGTGTTGAATCATTCCTATTACATGTACTCACTTCAGTTGATTCGATAAACAAAGCTTCTGTTATCAATCTCTTCTTTCACCCTGCTGTTACATTGGATTTTAAAACTGTCACCTTATCCCATTCCATCCTATTGTGTGGTTGTGTGTAATTGCATGTAGTGAGTGGTATAGCTGAACTATTCTCCAGATTTCTTATCTTATTCAGGTCAACTAATCTAGATTTCGCTGCTAAATTTTTATGTTCACGTAGTCTGACTGCTCCTGTTCTATGAGTTTGACCTATGTATTTGACCTGATAATCATTGCAGGCAGGGTATTACATAAACTAAATTGTTTTGTTTTAAAGGCTCCACAGGATTGATCCTTTAACCGACAAAGCCTGTTTCTAATGGAGTTTGTGGGGGGTTTGAATGCCAGCCACTTTTATTCCTGCCTTGATAAGAATTCTGTGTAAGGTTTCCGAGGTTCCTTCCTTGTATGGATTTACTACTGATGATTTAGATTCCTTATTGTTGGTGTCGTCATTATTATTATTAAATTAATTAAATTAAATTGTCAACTCATCAGTATTGCATGCGGATAACCATCTGATGTATTTGAAGCTGATGGATTCTAATTCTGTTCCACTGGCAGAACTGGCAGTGGTATTCAGTAGTAGAATTTTTTTTAATGTGAAGAAGTGCTCTTTGTGCTCTGCTTCATTTGCCTTCACTTCATGCTTCCTATATTTGTTGTTGCACACAATAGTCTTCCTTCCTTCTTTCTCTTTACACAACTTGATCTGTTACTCTGTACTACTTAATAGATTCTTGCAGAAGACATCAGACACACACACACATACACACAGCATACTACTCATAAAATTCTTGTCAGTAACACATACTACACTCTCCTGGTGAATTGAGAAGTTAAAACTTCAAATGTCGATATGTAGAGATTGGATTGGTTTTAGGTTTGATCATGAATTGACATTAGTTATAGATCATTGATATAATTTTAAAACTTGGCCAGTGTGGTAGAGTATAACTTCATTACGGAGAAGATTTTATTTTGATAAATCACACATTGTTGTCATACAGTGATATTTACTGATAATAACCACCTTTCGAGAACAATTTATTACCTTTGCTCATAATCATATCAAGGTAATCGCTCACACAACTTTCATTTATATACATGTGTGGAATCGATTAGACCATTCATCCACTTGGAGGGAATCCAATGGATTACCAACCTCTAAGTTCTGTCAATCACGATTTTTAGCTCCACCGCTAGCTAATAACATCTGGCAAGTATTTGTCCTCACATCCAACCGAGTGAGCCATTGTGATCATCACCTCTTACTGGAACTTCGAGCAACTCTGTCCTGTAGTGAATCAATTACTAGTGAGTATGAGATTAATTTTCAAGTATTAATTTGTAGGGATTTGACATATTTCAAATATTTCCATTGGACACTAGTCAATAACTAGTGTGACAAGTTTAGTTCTTCGTTTGGTGTAGACTGAATTCTATCAGTCAGGTTTGCAATGTGGTCACCATGCCACTAGGTAGCTCGTCATCACAGTGCACATTGATTTGATGATATTAGATTGTTGGAGGCTATCGGCCACAGGAAGCCCAGTCTGACCTAGGTTTCGTGCTAGTTGGCACTCACCAGTCAGTCAGCAAGGCGTATGTGCAACTACCTTGAAAGGACTCATGTCCCTTCTGAGGTTCGATTCAGCATCACCCAGTGCCGCCTGCAGTCACAGAAGTTAGCAGTGAGCTATTCGTGCTCGCGATCACAGATTGTTATCAGTTATAAAACTATTGGAAACTAAGGAGTACTGAAAACTTTTTTTGTCTCAGTTTGGGTTCGATACCTGGTGTGAGATCATTAATGCCTACTTTCAAAGTCGGGCACTAGGACAAAGCATCTGTCCACAACTCACTAGTTTCCAGTAAATCTATAACTAACTCCATTATAGATAAGATTTTATTTTGATAAATCACACATTGTTGTCATACAGTAGTATTAACTGATGACCACGTTTCCAGCACAAACTATCGCCACTCATAATCATATCAAGGTACTCACTCACACAACTTTCATTTATATACATGTGTGGAATCGATTAAATATTGGATTTAAAATCAATATACGATAATGTACATTCAGAAATAATAATACGAGTGTTATTGACCAAATACAATCAGATGGGAAATAAGACGAGTGTTTTTATAGTTATAATAAGCAACTCGTTAAAATGTTGTAATGTGCTTGAATTGAAATAGAATCTTGAGACTATTTATTATCCTGTTCTGATTTGACTGACTGGCGGTAATAATATCTTCCATACTTCTGGTATTTGCATTCTTATCTTAGCCAAATTCTTATGTCCCGTCAATCTGATTACCTCCGATCTACTAGTTTGACCTATAACATTGACCTCACAGTCATTTCAGGGTATTTTGTAAATTATATTATTTTGTTTAATTGGGTCCAGATTGGCGGAACATAAGAATTTAGCCAAGGTAACAATGGTTGACCCAGAGAAGATAAGTAATTCAGAGAAAGGCTCAGCACTACATGCATTAACATACAACCACACAATAGGGTGAGAAAGGGTTAAGATTCTGGGAAGTATTATAGGTAGGTGGAGGCAGAGAGAGGTGGTTGGTCACTGAGTCCTGGTTCATTGAGTCTACACCCAACATATGCAACAGAAATGACTCAATGGGCTCTGCAGTCACGCAACCAACTTCCACGATGTGGGCAGCCGGGAAGTAACAATCGCCCTCACAATCCGAAACGCACGCGAAACCTCTCTATTACTCACTCATCTTTGTCTTCATCTTCATCTCTATCATCTTGCCTTCCTTCCACTGATGCAACTCCTCGACTTGATAGCTCTCCACCCTGCGTCCACTAAAAACGATGGAAGCCAAAAAACCACCACCGACAGCCTCTTAAAGCCGCGCCACCAATTTCATATAGGAGCTTTTAATGTTAGGACACTTTGCCAAATAGGACAACAAGCATCACTAGCCAAGACCCTGGCATCACGAGCCATTGATGTATGCTGTGTTTCAGAAACACGCATACAAGACCCAAGTGTGGTTATTCACCTAACCCCACCTGGCCAACAGGTTGAATCTGCAAAATTCACCTTGAGGGTGTCAGGAGATGCCACAGCTAGTTCACGAGGATTAGCTGGCGTAGGGATAGCTTTGAGTACTAGGGCAGAAAAGACATTGCTTGACTGGATCCCGGTAGATAGCCGAATGTGTGCTGTCCGCCTGAACGGATCAGTAAGAAGGAGGAAGGACTGCACTACTCGCCGATGCCTTTTCGTAATCTCCGCCTACGCCCCCACTGACTGCAGTTCAGATGAAACGAAGGATGAGTTCTACCAAAAGCTGTCTAGTTTGGTGCGAAAGGCTAAACGCTCAGACATAGTCGTTCTAGCTGGTGACTTTAACGCTCAAGTAGGGAAATTGTGTCAATCTGAGAAGGATGTCGGTGGCACCTATGGAGTTCCGTGCCAGCGAACCGACAACGGTGACCGTCTCCTACAGTTCTGCTCTGATAATCATTTGTTTCTTGTAAGCACTAACTTCAAACACAAGGAGAGACACTGTTTGACTTGGAGACCCCCTTCATCAAACCAACGCTGGACACAAATAGACCACATAGCAATAAGCTATCGTTGGCGTGGGTCGGTAGGAGATTGTCGCTCCTTCTGGAACACGTGCGTAGATACCGACCATGCACTGGTCCGCGCTCGGGTGTGCTTACGACTGAACGGACGTAGGAAACAGCTGGCGGTAAAACCATCACGTCCCCAGCTCGATCAGGAAACTAAATCCGTATTTGAGGAAGAACTAGCTAAACACATATCTGTGTTCGACAGCTGTGCTCACCCTGAAGAAGCTTGGAAAAATATCCAGGCAGCCATAGATACAGCTGTAAAAGCTGTGAATAAGGTAAACCCAAAGGTGAGTAAAAACCACTGGATCTCCACCGCCTCATCCGAACTGATAGATGCTAGAAGACTTATTCCGGCGAGCTCCGAATTCAATGAGGAGCGAAAGCTGCACAAGAGGAAACTTACGAAAAGTCTCCGCAAGGACCGTGAACAGTGGTGGGCGACAAAAGCCAAAGAGATGGAGAAAGCTTCGAGGATAGGCAACACCAGGCAACTCTTTGGACTCATCAGGGAAACGGGTGGGAGAAGACAAATCATTAGTGAGACAATCTCGGAAAAAAATGGCACTATAATTAGCTCCCAGGATAGACGACTGGATCGTTGGAAAGAGCATTATGAGGAGCAGTTTAATTTGCCCACAGCCACGCTCAACCTTCCGAGCATCCAACACCTCCCTGAATGGGATATAGACACAGGTCCTCCGTCCCTAACTGAGGTTACTAAAGCTGTCACCAATCTGAAACTAGGCAAAGCAGCGGGACCTGATGGAATGACTCCAGAGGTATTTAAGTACGGTGGAGACAGCTTACTGTCCGGATTAACTGAGGTACTAGGCAGCGTCTGGGAATCAGAAGAAGTCCCATCGGGTTGGTGTAAGTCACTGATTATCCCCATATACAAGAAGGGAGACAAGTCTTCCTGTGATAATCACAGAGGGATTAGCTTGACTAATATAGTATCTAAAGTCTTAGGCTCAATAATCATGCGTAGACTGAGTGGTGCTCGGGAAGCACAAACACGAGAGAGCCAGGCAGGCTTTAGACCAGGAAGAGGGTGTATTGATCATATCTTCACCCTCCGACAGATTCTAGAACATAGGCATTCCTACCGGCGTCCAACAGTCATTATATTTCTTGACCTAAAGGCAGCATTCGACTCTGTCGATCGAGAAGTTCTCTGGAGATGCTTGGCTGTAAAGGGAATTCCGAGAAAATATATTGCACTGATTAAGGCACTCTACTCGTACTCATACAGCCAGGTGAGGGCTTACGGCGAGCTGTCATCTGAACTGATGACGACCAGTGGTGTCCGTCAAGGATGCCCATTATCCCCTTTTCTATTCAACTTCATCATAGATGTGTTAATGGACTTAACCCTAGGTGACTTCAGCGACTCAGGGATTGACTTGCTACCCAGGGAATAATCTCGTTGACTTGGAATATGCAGACGATATAGTCCTTCTAGGCGAAGACGCTGACGAAATGCAGAGTCTTCTAAACACCTTGAGCCGCAATCTACGAATGTTTGGCATGCGATTCGCTCCCGCCAAATGCAAGATGATGTTACAGGACTGGACTACATCGACGCCTAGTTTAAAAATAGGAAGTGAAGTGGTAGAGCACGTTGACCGCTTCACTTATTTGGGAAGTACCATCAGCCCCAACGGGCTGATCTCTGACGAAATCTCAGCACGAATACAAGGGGCTCGTTTCGCATTTGTTAGTTTACGCCGACTCTGGCGTAGACGAGATGTTCGACTATCGACCAAAGGGCGGGTGTACTGCTCATCAGTCCGCTCCGTCCTCCTTTATGGTTGTGAGACCTGGCCACTGAGAGTGGAAGACATGAAAAGACTAGCTGTCTTTGATCATAGGTGCCTGCGCTCTATTTCCCGTGTAAAGTGGCATAATAAGGTGAGCAACATTGAGGTTAGGCGTAGAGTTCTAGGTAAACAGGGGAAATCAATCGACGAAGTCGTGAAGCTACAAAGACTGAGATGGTTAGGACATGTGTTACGTATGCCAAGCCATCGCCTCCCTCGACGAGCTATGTTAGCGGATATAGGGTCAGGCTGGAAAAAAGCTAGCGGCGGTCAAACAAAAACTTGGCATCAGTCAATGAAATCCACAACAGTTGGTCTAAGCCACGTAGGAAGGTGTAGACTTCCAGGCTGGGGTCCTCGGGACGGTAAAAATCTATGGTTGGAAACAATTGGTGACATGGCTCAAAATCGTTCTCAGTGGCGCAGATGCATCCACTCCTTGTGACTTATGATCCCCAATGAAACTGTTTTGTTCTTCGTTATTACTCCTTTGTCTCACACCTCTGCTCACTGTCTCTATTATGCTTTTCTTGTACTTTCTTCTCTTGCTTCGCGTGCTACACGGAGTGTGGTGACTTGAACTGGCGCACATTTGTGCAAAGTTCTATGTCGGAAATAGACAAACAGACAGACAATGCAAGTACCAGAGATGTGTATAGAAGATATTATTACCGCCAGTCAGTCAAATCAGAAGAGGATAATAAATAGTCTCAAGATTCTATTTCAATTCAAGCACATCATAACATTCTAACGAGTTGCTTATTTGACTATAAAAACACTCGTCTTATTTCCCATCTGATTGTATTTGGTCAATAACACTCGTATTATTATTTCTGAATGTACATTATCGTATATTGATTTTTATTCAAATGTCTCATCATCAATTCCACACATGTATATAAATGAAAGTTGTGTGAGTGATTACCTTGATATGATTATGAGCAAAGGTAATAAATTGTTCTCGAAAGGTGGTTATTATCAGTAAATATCACTGTATGACAACAATGTGTGATTTATCAAAATAAAATCTTATCTATAATGGAGTTAGTTATAGATTTACTGGAAACCAGTGAGTTCTGGACAGATGCTTTGTCCTAGTGCCCGACTTTGATAGTAGGCATTAATGATCTCACACCAGGTATCGAACCCAAACTGAGACAAAAAACTGTTCAGTACTCCTTAGTTTCCAATAGTTTTATAACTGATATCAATCTGTGATCGCGAGCACGAATAGCTCACTGCTAACTTCTGTGACTGCAGGCTGCACTGGGTGATGCTGAATGGAACCTCTGAAGGGACATGAGTTCTTTCAAGGTAGTTGCACATACGCCTTGCTGACTGACTGGTGAGTGCCAACTAGCACGAAACCTAGGTCAGACTGGGCTTCCTGTGGCCGATTGCCTCCAACAATCTAATATGATCAAATCAATGTGCACTGTGATGACGAGCTACCTATTTGCATGGTGGCCACATTGCAAACCTGACTGATAGAATTCAGTCTACACCAAACGAAGAACTAAACTTGTCACACTAGTTATTGACTAGTGTCCAATGAAAATATTTGAAATATGTCAAATCCCTACAAATTAATACTTGAAAATTAATCTCATACTCACTAATAATTGATTGACTACAGGACAGAGTTGCTCGAAGTTCCAGTAAGAGGTGATGATCACAATGGCTCACTCGGTTGGATGTGAGGACAAATACTTGCCAGATGTTATTAGCAAGCGGTGGAGCTAAAAATCGTGATTGAGAGAACTTAGAGGTTGGTAAACCATTGGATTCCCTCCAAGTGGATGAATGGTCAACCAGCTGGCTTCGTAATATGTAGGTTCTAAGGTCAATCCACAGTAGGTTAGGTAATGGGTGGTTACATGCTGATAAAGAGTCCAAAAAATAGGACTAAACAGCTATGTAGTGCTGTATGGTTTTCAGCGATTCTCTAACCGAATTCAATTCATGATCAAACTTGAAAAGTTAAGTATTGATCTGTAGGGATTTGATTGATTGGTTACAAGATTTCATCATGAGCTGACATCGGTTGGCGAACCATTCGAAAACCTGCAGGGAGTACTGAACAACTATCTCCTCCTGGTTTAGGACTCTTCATTAGCATGCACCTCCACCAAGGTTTCAACCCTGGTCTACTGAGCTACTGGGAATCGATTTAATGGCCGACTAATGAATTAAAACTGTGAAAATTCACGATATCGTGCAACTACTAGCCAATGTTATCAACGAGTATTTTTCCGTATATCCGACTTGCTGTAGGATGATGAGTGTAGTTTATATTTTCAGTAGATATTGAAAGTCGCACAAGGTTGCAACATACTGGTGAGTAAAATATACAATTGAGAAGTGATTTTTCGAAGAAACTAGTTAATCCTCTATGTATCTTTTGTTAACACACATTTTTCGCTACAAAAAAGTGTATCTCGTTGAACTCCTTACTCTGTTACGTAATGTTTCATTCGCCCATTAATCCTATTAATTTTGTATCCTTTTCCAAGACTTCTTTATTCACTAATGTATTCGTCACGGAAACTGTCTGCTACATATATGCGATTATGTTGATGCAAGTAATTTAGAAATAGGGTTGCTAACATCCTACCTAAAAGAATTCGTATTCAGATGCCCTTTGAATGTTCAGTTCACTTTTCGTAATGCGATTTTTTTGGACAAATAGTTGTCATTGCGATCAGATCGCCACTGGGTTCATTGCTGGCTGATCGTTCTATGGAAAAGCTTGAAAACTCTCAACTTAGACAAACCATCGGTCATTTTGACATTTAGAGAAGATACGAAGAACTACACTTTCGTTATCTGCGAAAAGGATGTAATTATTGATGATGTCTTGTTTGCATTCAACTACTGCCATCCCTCTTTGCAATTCATTATAGAAAAGGAATCTGAACTTAGCATTCCCTTTCTTGATGTGTGCCGTAGTAGACGCAATGATGGATATCTCAAAAGATCCATCCACTGGGAACGTAGATGGAACAGACACGTAACTAATTTTTATAGTTGGGTGCCTATCTCTAGGAAGAAGAACTTAATCCATTCGCTCTGCTTTAGGATAAGAAACATTCATAGTTCTGACTGCGTTGACTCAGAACTTTACATCTTAAAAGCCACGCTCGCAGAAAATGGTTACCTGAACCGATTTTCTGACAAAAACAGGAAAGATAAGCAATCAAAACTGGTTACTGACTCAGTTCCAGAGAAAACCATCTTCATGAATTTGGAATTCAAAGGTGATCAGGTTTTAGATAGGCTCAAAACTCGTTTCTCTGGATCAGTCAGTAAGACGTTTTTCGCTGCAAAACCACAAATGACCTTCGCAAACAGTAATTTGTAGCGCTCCATTTATGTAGAGGATAAGCTCCCCCGTCTGGTCGCCTCCCTTTGCATCCATCAGTTTACCTGCTCTTGTAGAGCAAGGTATATTGGCCGTAACCAGAGAATGCTTTCCAAATGGATACGAGAACATATCGCGGCGTGGTTTTACAGAGGAGAAAGGAAGGGTTCTTTCGAAGCTCTCTTGTGGGATACACTTGATCGACTTCTGTCATTCGACTAGCCCTGACCATGATTTTAAGATCATCTATCGAATCCATGCTAACTTACCGGGTTTTCTTTGTTCTAAACTTCTAAAGACAGCGAAGGCTTTGGCCATTTGTGAATTCAAACCGGACCTTTGTGTACAAAAGAAGTATGTACAATCCATACTTCTGCCTTGGCCGTAAAGGGATAGATATTTATTTATTTATTTTGTTTATTTAGTTGATCTATGTACCCTCCTCTCATCACTACGATTATTAATAATAGTATTATTCCTACTTTGAACTGTTTCTGGTATTATTTCACTTGTAACACTTATCATTCTAAATCAAAATATTTTATATATGACACTATTTATCTTAATTTTTTTTGATAGCGAACTAGGATTATAATCATAAACATATTATCCCATTTTACATTATTACTGGTATTCACATGTCTTGTATAAATTTCTCCACAGAATATAGTTTCTTAAAAATCATACATATATATGTATACGATTGCATAGCTTGATAATAAATTCGTTGGAAAGAGTTTCTCTTCATTAAATATTGTGTTCGTAAATATGTTTTTGAAATCTCTGTGACGTACCCTGGAGTTTATTCAATGATTTTATTGATTGAATATCCATGCATCCTTGCAAATGTTGACGCTTTGTTGAACAGTTGTTAGTCACATGCTCTGTTTGGTTGGTTGGATGGTGGTAACCGGTATAAAACAACCTCATTCATCAAAAATTCATCATCCCACATACTAAATGATATGCAAAAGATGTGGTAGCTCTTGTGATGGGTGTGTGTGTGTGTGTGTAGGCATTCAATCGTCAATCCGCCCACTTTAACAAAATGCTCTTAAATGTGTAGTTTCACATTTCATTACACGGTGGGTGTGAGATGTTGTTCTAATTATGCGCACAACTGCCAGTGTTGTACAGTAAGGAAGAGAGGGAATGTGTAAAATTTGAAAACATTTTCACATCATTACACAAATTGACTGAATATTGAAACGACATGTCGCTAAGTCCATTCAAAAGACAGCAGGATTATAAGCCTAGTAATATGTTGGTTGATTTCAATCGACAAATTCTGCTACTCTATTTTGATTTTCTACTGAAAGGAGTAATGATCGTCTTTCCTATGTATTTCTGATTCCCGTCCTATTGAATATGGAAAAAGAAATATTATATAAATAGAAAGAAAGTTGTAATAAGGCAATTTAATGTCTTTTCAAGTTTGACCACGGATTTATATCAGTAGGAGAACCATGAAAAACCAGGCAGGAGTGCTGCATAACTGTTTCATCCTAGTCTCTTGGGAATCATCGTCAGTACGCAGTAACCACAGGGGTTCGAACCCAATACCTTCCGGTTACAAGGCAAGCTAACTCGTATACTATTCAGCCACTGGGACCTGATTCAATGGCCAGTCCATGAATTCTAACTTCTACCAATTCGTGATATTAGCGAGACCGGCACCAACCACTGTCATCAGCGGGAACACCTCATATTCTCACTCCCGGCTGGATGGACCTAACGGGTCACGACTTCTCACCAGAACTCCAAACAACTTCGTCCTGTAGCAAGCCGCTAGCGAGCATCAGATTAATTTTCACGGATTGATATGAGTTAGAGAACCACATTGATTGGTGGTTGCGCTAAACTGCGAATTGGTAGAAGTTAGAATTCACAGACTGGCCATTGAATCGGTTCCCAGTGGATGAATAGTATACAAGCTGGCTTGTCTTGTAACCGGAAGGTCCTGGGTTCGAACTCTAGCAGTGAGTGAGTACTGACGATGATTCCCAAGAGACTAGGATGAAACAGCTGTTCAGTACTCCCGGTAGTTGGTTTTCAAGGGTTCTCCAACTGATATCAATCCGTGATTAACTCGTAAAAACATGACTAACCCTTACAAACCAATTATTGAAAATTTAATGTCTACTGGTTGATAATTCCAATCTACAGTTTCTTCATAGTCTAATTTCAGACTATTTCTAACGAAATATGACACAGAAAAGTAAAAATAGTACAGTTTTGGTCATTGTACACATTCAACCAATCAGAAGCAGTACAGTTAAACAAATAACGATACGTAGACATTGAACATTAAATAGTTGAACATTTAACCATCCATCCATTCATCGATTCATCTTATTTCATGCAGATACAACAATATATTATCCTTTTATTTGTTATTGAAGAAAAAAAGATTCATTGTGTATTTTGGAAAAAATATGTTGATAGCATGAGAATAAAGCCAACATATGCTGGCTATTTGGTGATGTCAGTTTTACCACACCCACCATAGTCGATTGTATTCATTATTGCAAAGTAGGCGGTGGGTGTCTAGATTTCTGGGTTAAAATTAGATGCTGGTAAAACTTGCTTTTATTTTGTTAACTTTCAAGGTGTGCAGTATATATATGTATGTATATATAATTTTTATTATTGTTCCCCCAAATTTCCGAGTGGGACATAAGGCTTCAACTGCACAACTCCACTTTGTCCTGTTCAAGCTTGTCTTTCTGGATGCATAAATCAAGTTTCAGGCGCTTGATGGAGATGGCTTCAGTAAACTTCAGGAGAATTGAGCTCTTTTGCCTATTGATAATTTTGAATGACTTTTCAATGTCCACTTCATGACCCGTGTCGAGGATATGCCTGGCGATGGCACTGTTTAAAGCATTTGTTCCCTTTAGACTTAAGCTTTTTGACACAGTTCAGTAAATCGTAGATATACCTTTCTTTCTGTTCTTCCAATATAACTGCTTCCGCAGATACATGTAAATTTGTATATACAGTTGGAGGTAACATGAGAAGGATATCTATCGATTTTTGATTGCACCAAAGAGCAAGTTGTTCAATAGACGGAGATGCAGGATAGGCTATGGCTAGTGATGTACTCAGCCTTCTGTTGATCATCGCTGCAATGTTTTCATCTTTATAATCAAGCTGAACGTAGATTGGCTTTTTTTCCCACTGTGATTTGTTTTACATTTGTGACTTCAGATCTTCCATACTTGTTGGTGAACCTTTGAGGGTACCCATTGCTCTTCAAAATATTTTCGAGAAACTCAAATTCTTCCTCTGATTTCTCTATAGAGCATATTCTCCTCGCTCTATAGTACAGAGTCTTGACTAGTCCACGTTTAAGGCTATTTGGAGAAGAGCTTTTAAAATGTAAGTATTGTCCTTTCCATGTAGGCTTTCGATAAATTGACTTCTGATGACTACCGTCTTCTAGGAGCTCCATGGCAATGTTGAGGAAGTGGAACTTTCCGTCAACTTCATGTTCCATGGATATTTTCATCTCTCTTTCATCTGAATACGAAATGCTGAAAAATTTCCAGTGTATATGACTATTATTGTTCGGAATAGTGTTTAATATTTTATATATATATATATATATATATATATATATATATATATATATATATAATATGTATAATTACTGTATGCATATATTGATCGATTGATTTTTGTTTAAAATGAACTCTGTGTGCAAGTATGTTAAAATTGTTTTTGTAGATATATTTA
This sequence comes from Trichobilharzia regenti, assembly GCA_944472135.2. Taxonomy (NCBI): domain Eukaryota; kingdom Metazoa; phylum Platyhelminthes; class Trematoda; order Strigeidida; family Schistosomatidae; genus Trichobilharzia; species Trichobilharzia regenti. Next base: position 31,177,438 of record OX235268.1, read on the forward strand.
ATAATATCTTTGGCCTGTAAGCACCTGACGAGAAGGCAACGAAATAAGAGATGGTATCAGTTTATTCTGATAAAACTGTAGTTCTTGCTTTGTTCAAATTCATTAAGGGGAATAAATGTATGAAATGACTTTAGAGTCATGAAGGTTTGCGTTTCCTTCCTGATCCTGGCTGGTTTGCCATCCTTATCCGTACAGCGTACGTGTAGTCGAAACGATGCTTCCTAACCAGATAAGTGAAGGAAGGAAGTGACATCTTTCAAATTTATTCCTGTGATAGTGAGTGATTGATGCTTAGTGTTATCTTCATCACCTCTATTTTCCATATGTTTACTTGAAGTTCTGCCTTTTAGCTGCCTACCTCTTCTGATAACTTGTTGCTTTTCACCCACTTGTGATTCCGGAATTCAAAGACCTTAAGCTAGCCACCTCAAATTGTATTTATCAGTTCAAATGCCCTCTGGAACTAGTTCTATTGGCAGTTATTCTAGGAAGTTGATTTTTCGTGTTTGGGCAGACTCTTCAATTTCTGTAAAATCATCAACAGCTCTATATGAGGTCACTTCATCCAAACAGACCACAGAGGTGGCATTGAAACGTTTTTTTCTACCATCTGTCGGGTACCGAGTAGATTACCAACAACTTCTAGCTGGATAACGAACACTTCAGTTAGCACAGGTCATAACAATTCACCTAAATCAGTTATATATCCATCCACAATAGTGAATGAATGAATTAGTGATATTAACAACGACATTAATGTTGTTTAAATAACATCGAATCAATAATATCAGTGGATTGCAGTTTAGTAGTATCAACATAACACTACACACTGAATATCAGAGGTATTAGGAGAAACAGTCATGATACAAATTCACGAATTTATAGTCTCTATTGAAGGGAGGCTAGGGTAGTAGTGGTGGCTGGACTTGCTAGTTTTTTACACAAACCACTGGTTGTTTCATGCGAATCGCGATAGCCTCTGCTCCTTGGAGTATGCGGTACCTGGATGCCTTTGGCAATTTATTTGGTACCTAAGAGTTAATGATGGAGAAGGATTTTTTAGTGTTAACTTTTTGGCCGGTTTGAACCACGTGGTCTCATATATCGAACTGTTCATATGGCTAAGTTAAGGTCTAATGAAAACCATCATCAACAGTTCGATATAAGACCATCTGATCCAAACCGGCCACAAAGTCAGCACTGAAGAATCCTTCTCTATCATCTACCGGGTACCAAATAAATTGCCAAAATCTTAGAGGTGCCGCATACTCCAAACAGCTGAGGCTGTTGCAATTCGCGTGAAACAATCAGTGTTTTGTCTGGAGAAAAAGCAAGTCCAGCCAGTCACTACCACCGTCCTGGTTGGTATTCAGTGGAGACTATAAATTCATCGATTTGTATTATGATTATCTTTCCCAATTTTTCTGACATTCAGCTTATTTTATGTTGATGCTATTGAACGGTAATCCACTGATATCATTGATTCGATGTTATTTAAACAATATTAATGTTGTTTTTAATAACACTAATTCATTCATTCACTATTGCGGATGGATGTATAAGCGTAGAACTTGACGAAGAGCAGGTTATCGAAAAGAATATTCTTTGTTCAGTAACCACTAATCAGTCTTTTAAATTTTTAATTGACATCTTCAATGAATGAAAGTATTTGAATATTTTGTATGCACACATCAAACTGTTTATAGCTGTATATAACTGGTGTAACATTTCTTGTATCCTGCTCAATATATTCTTCATTACGGATAAAATTTGATCTTGATAAAATCTCATACATTGTAGTGTAATACAGTAATATTAACTGATGATGATCACGTTTCGAGCACAATTTATTACTAATGCTCATCGTTATCATATCAAGGCATTATTCATTCACACAACTTTCTAGCTTGGTTTATATACATGAGCGAAAATTCATGATTAGACATTTGATTGAATAAAGATAAAGCAATAAGAAGACGTAATTTGTCTGAATCGTGTACTGTTGTATTTGCGCACAACACATTTCGAACAATCTGATCACACACGGACTTGTCATAGGAATATATATGAAATTAATAAAGAGGTGAGAAAATAGACTACTTAGGTCAAGTTAAAAGGACATATTCAGGGTCAAAATAACAACGAAAACCATTAAACCAAATAGCAGAGGTTATGGTACATCTGCTATGGTATCAAAAAATTTACCAAGGAAGGTTTAATACGATGACGAATTGTTTTTGAACGCATAAAGGTGGCTTAAACTTTCTAATTGCCAGCTACGGCTTCCACAAACTTTAGGATCCGCCCTCCCCCAAAAAGGTTTCATAGATAGGTTTAAAAGATGTGTTAACGTCATTTTTATGTCCTATCTCTATAATATGTTTCGCAATAGAAGAGCTATGTCTCCTGTTCTCACCATTAATGGGTTCTGAAGATTCCGTTTGTTTCTGCAACCATTTAGGAATATGCTGTGAAGACAGCCCTTACTTGTAGAGATCGGTGAGTCCTTCCTATGTATGTGTGTCCACACGTATATTCAAATAGTTAAATACTGTGGGATGTGACGTCATTTTTCGCATGTTCGAAGGGCTTAGATAGATATAATGCCTTTACATTATCTATTATTATGATATTAGCTGCATAAAAAGTCTTTTTAACAGCAGCGTTCAGTTTTTGTGTAGTTATCAAGCTGCTATGATGCCCATCTTTCTTAGGGACGAGTTAGAGAGTGGGTCTTGGTGTTCCACTGACTACTTCATATCTCCTGATGAACATGTCTAGATAATTGTTATCAACCAGAGTTTGTGTCAACTTTCTTTCTTCTTCATCAAGTGTGTCTTCAGTGCATGTTCGTTGGATTCTACTGAAGAAGCACCTCGCTCACTAAGGCTCCTCTTTTGTACTGAACAGGTCAGAAACTGTGTAGTAATTAAGATACTGTCCTGTCCAGGTAGGTTTTCTATAAATAGATCTTTTTATCAAGCTGTCGACTAAGCAATATATCTTCCTCTTCTACAGATGTAAGTGCGTCGGTGGCACAATGGTTAGGACTCTCGCCAACCATGAACATGGTCCGAGGTTCGATCCCCTGCCGACGCACACCTGATATCTGTGGTCGGCCTGCAAAATTTGGGCTACCGATAACACATGCTGAAAATTCCATACTTGTACCAAAAATACGGTATGGAATCAAGCTGTAATAAAAAAAATTCATTCTATTTGAAATTGAGGTGGCAGAACAAGACTTATAACTGATGATCACAATATCATCTACATGATTGAATAAAATCAATATAAGATGAGCAAGTACATTCGGAAATAATATTCGTGTCATCAATAAAATAGAATCAGATGGGAAATAAGATGTTTCATGTAGTAAAATAGATAAGTAACTTGTTAGAATGTTACGATATACGTGAATTGAAATAGAATTTTAAGATTATTTATTTTTCTCCTCCGATTTGATTGACTGGCGGTAATAATATCTTCTACATCTTTGGTATTTGCGTTGCGTGACTTCTGTTGTATGTGTTGGGTGTAGATTATTCAATTGACTAGGTTTCAGTAATCAACTACCTCTCTCTGGCTCCACCTACCTATATCACTCTTTACTCTTATTATTATTACTCTTTACAATTTTGAATCTTTCCCACCCTCCATATTGTGTGGTTGTGTGTTGATGCAGTGAAATCGTTGAGCTTTTTTCTGAATTACTTATCTTCGTGAGTGGAGTCAATCATTCTTACCTCAGCTAAATTCCTGTGTTAGAAAGTTCTGTAAATAACTTGACATGATTATGAGCAATAAATTGTTTTAGAAACGTTATCAGTAAATATTACTGTATAACACTGTGAGACTTTAACAAAATAATTTTTTTTTATCCAAAATATAATTATACTCCACTCTCTTTCTATCGGTTAAGTTTGCCTTGTGATCACTAGGCTATGTGACTGAATATGACAATGCACTTTGGATTAATTTTACATGGTTGAACGCAATTGGCAGAAAGTCTTGGAGCCTAACCCTAACAAAGCACTAGACTTATTAGTAACCAATCAATGCATCTATTAATGCGTCGGTGGCATAGCGGTTAGGACGCTCGTCGACCACACGCATTGTCCGGGTTTCGATCCCCGGCCGACTCACTCCTTTACCTCGTTAAGCCAGAAATAATTCTGGTAAAGAGGAAAGTTTGGGCATGAAGCTAGCAACCCCATCCTGTAAAATTAAACACTGCTACAGAAACTTCAAGTTATTAGCTTGAAGCCCTATGTTCCACTAGGGAACGTGAAGGAAAAAAAAGCATTTGTTAGCGTCTTACAGAAATTAAACCGTGAGCCGAAACAGCCCATTGGTTACGCCTCTAGCGACAATACAGAGTGAAACCGGTTTAAGTCTCCGAGGGAACATTAGTTCCTTCGAGATTACTGACAAGCGACAAAAAAGCACCCGAAATCTAGATCCAGGGCGTACTGTTGCTTGCAACCAACTAACTAACATCAATTATATCCATTTTTAGTGAACTGATTATTGTTTCGAAACCAACTGATCTACTAATTTTGGACAGTCGAGTGGTTCCGTCGACTTTCACCCTATAAGCGTGGCTAATTACGATGTACCTGCAGTTGAGTGGGTTTTCTTTCTGATCAATTCGCCCAAAATTATATGATTACATCAAAAGAGACTAGAAGAACAGAATCAGGGAGATAATCATTCGGTAGCTTCTGAGCTTTGATATTCGTTCAGAAAGGTTTTATGACCCACATGGTATGCAATTTTATCATCTTATACTTCTTGAAAAACATCCTGTGTTAGATGGTTGCAGGCAATCGGCCACAGAAAGCCTAGCCTGATCTAGGTTTCGTGCTAGTTGGCACTCGTGAGCAAGGCGTATCTGCAACTGCCTTGAAGGAACTCATGTCCCTTCTGAGATTCGAACCCGCGTCACCCAGTGCCGCCTGCAGTCAGAGACGCCACCACTGAGCTATTCGGGCTCGCGACTGACCTCCTGTATTGACTGTAGCACTGGGTGATGCGGGTTCGAATCTCAGAAGGGACATGAGTTCCTTCAAGGTTGCAGATACACCTTGCTGAATTGTGAGTGTCTACTAGCACGAAACCTAGGTCAGACTGGGCTTTTTGTGGCCGATTGCCTGCAACCATCTAATATATCATCAAATCAGTGTGCACTGTGATGGCGAGCTACCTAGTGGCATGATGGTCACATTACAAACCTGTCTGAATTCAGTCTGCACCAATGAGAGGACTAGACACATCACACTAGTTACTAGTGTCAAATTAAAATATCCTATGTTTCAGACATTTAGTTTCTTAATGAAGCAACTAATATCAAACATCAGAATTCACAGAGTGCTAGGCAGTACTCACCTTCATTTTAAGCCTAAAGTTTTATGTGATCAGTATTCATTTCTTATCTTATTGTATTTGATTAATAACACTAATATTGTGGTGAGGGCTGTCTGCAAGCTGAAATTATAGACAACAGTTTACGTCAATGTTTACGTCCCAAATCAGGGGCATGAGAAAAAACAATAACAAAGCCTAATCCTGGGGAACTGACCAACCAGGTACAGAAAACTTGACGTGTGCAAATAGGATTCGCAGATGTATGGCTCAACTTTCTAAGAAATGCTCGCAAGCAGTACAGAATAACCTTGAGCAAGAAGACGGCGAATCAGAGGACTTTGCTTCTCTGTTAACAATAACGCTAATAATAATGTGCATAAAAATCTATAAATATATGTTGATTTTCACAATAAACGATCTGTTGCCTAACCCTTTTCTTATGTCGTTACAATATTATTTCTAAATGTACTTTCTCATCTTATATTATTGATTTTATTCAAATGTCTAATCATCAATGTTTACTGATATATGTATAAGCGAAGGAAGAAAATTGTGTGAGTAATACCTTGATATTGATTATGAGCAATAATAATAAATTGTGCTCGAAAGGTGGTCATCATCAGTAAATATTGCTGTATAACACTACACTGTGTGTGATTTTATCAAAATAAAATTTTTATCCATACTGGAGTTATACTCAACCATCACGGTGCCCATGCCTTATATGGTCAAGTTAAACTTTAAGCACCACTAACTACCAATGGAGCACGACCGCACCAGTGACCTTGAAACGCTCACTATGCAAGTTAGTGAAACCAGGCAAATAATGTTGTGTCATCATCAATAAAATATGCTTATCGAAGCGTTATGCTATTTAAATGGGATATCTGGGAAGTTTCAACTTAGGGCTTGCGAAAGATTAACTATCCTACTCTTTAAGCCAAGGACAAGGTAGGGTTAGGTTAATCTAACAAAGGCGACAGTAGATTTGGTTCGAGTTAGATCACAGTTAGTTTAGGGATATTTTCACGTTAGGATTAGGTTCAGGAAAGATTAGGATTAGAAGACCCAAATAATTACATGTATAGAATGTAGTTAAATTACTCTGTTGACATAAGAACTTGTGCATTGTGGCATATAGTTTAATTCCATTGTGGGTAAAATTTATTCTGATAAAGTCCCACAGTGTTATGCAGCAGTAGTAATATTTACTGATGACCACGTTTCGAGCACAATTTATTGCTCAGTAAATATTACTGTATTATACAGTTATGAGACTTTATCAAAATAAATTTTACCCCCAATGAAATTATACTCAGTTCGTACACCAACCTAAAACTGAAAACTATTTTAATCCCATGTAAGAGGAAGCTGTACAATTTTTCCATAAATATATGTATGTATTCCATACACAGAAATGCCTCCTTCATGTGATTGGTGCTTTCGAGGCCATTTGGTGATTGATTAGTAGTTAGTGGTGCTTGAAGTTTAATTTTGCCTTTCCTCTTTTGCTTTTTTTCAGTTCATTGATGAAAATGTATACAACAATGCTATCACAGCGACTCCTGTTACTCCAACTGCTGATGCCATCACCATTCCTCCTGCTGCTGCCGCTAATACTACTACGAATAATGATGATGACAATGAAAGAGAATACTTAGATTTAGATGAAGTTCAACAGTCACGTTATACTGGCCTACAAACACCGAATATTATTTGTTATCTAGATGAATCGATCAATTATTATCCAATTAGTGGTAGTAGTAGTAGTCAACCGGTAGATGAGATCAACGCACATCCTGGTGATCAACGCACTACTCACCGTCATAATGACAGTGACCTTGTGATAGAGGAATTATTGTAATTTATGCATATTCTGTATTCTTTTTCCTTTAGGCTTTATCTGCACACACACACACACAATATCTATGTATGTCATCATGGCACCATACACACATTATATACATATGTGTATTTTTAGAGTATATTCGCCCATCTATTGGTGTTGTGTTGTCCCTCTCTCCCCCCCCTCTCTCTCTCTCCGTGTACTACTATCACCACTTGATTTTATTTGAGTTTTGGTCTTTTTTCTAAAGTCGAATTTCTTTATAATTTTTTAAAATATTTATTATCCCTTTACAGAAAAGAAACAATAAATAATGTGCAATATTAATATGGAATGTGTATATCCTATTTAGAGAATAAAAAATTGTCTTTTCAATCTGTTCTGAGTAGTTATCCTCCTCACATCGGTCTAGCTTATTATTATTATTATTTCTTTGACTTCAACAACACATCTCCACTTTCTTCTATTCTCTGCCGGCCTCTTCAGCGTTCTGTCTGTCTGTCTGTTTTCAACATATAACTTTGCACCAATGTGTAGAGCAGTTCAAGTCTCCACACTCCCTCCATGTAGCACACAAAGCCAGAGAAAAAAGTAAAAAGAAACGCGAATTATAGACAGTAAACAGAGATATGAGGCAAAAAGAATAGAAATATGGAAAGACGATATAGTTTTATTGGGTATTATAAGTCACAGGGAGTGGATGCATCTGCACCAGCTTTTGAGAACGATTTTGAGCCATATCATCATCACTTGTCTCCAGCCATTGGTGTTTACCGTCCTGAGGACTGCAACCAGTCAGGAAGTCTACAGGAAGTTAGGTGTCGAGTGCTAGGTAAGGAGGGGGAAATGAGATGGTTCGGACATGTGTTACGTATGCCTAGTCATCGCCTTCCTCGACGAGCAATGTTAGCGGATATAGGTTCAGGCTGGAAAAAAGCTAGCGATTGTCAAACAAAAAAATGGCACCAATCAATGAAATCTACAACAGTTAGTCTAAGCCAGCCACGTAGGAAGGTATAGACTTCCTGACTGGTTGGGGTTCTCGGAACGGTAAAAACCAATGAAGGCTGGAAACAATTGGTGATATTGCTCAAAATCGTTCTCAGTGATGGTTAGCGCAGATGCATCCACTCCTTGTGAATTATGATTTCCAATGAAACTATATTGTTCTTCGTTATTACTATTCGTTTTTCTCACACCTTTGATTACTGTCTCTATTATGCATTGCTTGTACTTTCTTCTCTTGCTTTGTGTGGTACATTGAAGGAGTGTGGCGACTCGAACTGCCACACATATGTGCAAAGTTCTATGTCGAAAACAGACAGACTACATCTTCCTACGTGGCTGGTTTAAGCTAACTGTTGTGGATTTCATTGACTGATGAAACCATGTTTTGATTTGACCATCACTGGCTCTTTTCCAACCTGATCCTATGTCAGCTCACACTGCCCATTGGTCGAGGAAGTTTATGACTAGGCATACGTAACACGTGTCCGAAACATCTCAGTCGATGTAGCTTCACAGCCTCATCGACTGATTTTCTCTCCTTGCCTGTCAGCCGACGCCTAACTAACTCAATAATACTCACGCTATTGTACCACTTCACATGAGAGATAGAACACAGGCACCTATGATCAAATACAGCTAACCTTTTCATGTCCTTAATTCTCAATGGCCATGTCTCGCTCACAGCCATAAAGGAAGACAGAGCGGATTGCTGAGCAGTACACCCATCCTTTGGTCGATAGCCAGTCAACCAGCCGGATATCACGTCTATGCCATAGGTGGCGTAAACTGGCATAGTCAAAACTAGCTTTCTGTATCCGTGCTGAGATTTCGTCAGCGATCAACCCGTTGACGTTGGCTGATGGAAATTCCCAAATAACTGAAGTGGTTAACATGCTCTACCACTTCACTCCCTACTTCTAAGCTAGGAACCAATGTAGTCCAACCAGTCCTGTAATATCATCTTACATTTAGCGGGAGTGAGCCAAAATTTGGGCTACCGATATTACATGCTAAAAATTCCATACTTGTACCAAAAATACAGTATGGAATCAAGCTGTAATAAAAAATATAAGATAACAGTACTGAGAAGAACCTAATTGGTAACAGTCAGAGATGCAAAAAACGCGAAATTTCTTGTATTGGGAGATATGAAACATAAGACAGATTCTTTTGCGTTCGGTGAGGATCCAATCAAATGAAAAAAAACGGATATAGAGTTGAAAAATGTTCAGTCTGTGAATCAGACATCGTTAGCAGAAAAGTTACACTGAATCATTCAATCCAGAGTGCGTTATGTCTTCTTTTTCACTGAAGAAACCTCAGAACTTCTTTTGAAAGGAAATACTATAACAAAGTACAACAAATCAGCACTTTATAGTATCTCTCGTTAATGAGCAAATCAATTTGAGTTTGAATGTTGTTTCATTTGCCAGTGAGAGACGCACACATAATTCGTGGATGTCCTCCTCACAAGAAAACCGCATGTGATAGTATACAGATAAATTTGCATAGGGAAAGTACATGGACAACACAATATACACATTTTCATAGTTTCGTTACTCTCCACTACAAAAGAAATCTAGTAAGCACCCTCAGCCACAGTATTAGAGCCATATGCTCAGAAGAGATAATTAAAGAAGAACTAAGGATTGTATATGTTACCTTGATTGATGGAAAAATGCTTTCCAGACAGATTTATCAGGAAACACATGACTAGGAAATTTGAAAAGGACTATGCACTCACTATTCGTAAACAAGAAGCCTTTATGCATACGACTGCAACTCAAGGGTGATATATCTAGTGAAATAATTACGAATAAAGAATAGGAGAATCATTACAAAGAGCTGCTGGTCTTCGCCAATTACAAGTCATCTTCTCTACACGACTGATGGGGTATTCTTGAAGTGGAAGATGACGTACCTTGACTAGACTAGCCAATTCTAGTTGTATCTACCCATTCAACTGCTCTTGTAGAGTGAGTTATATTGACCGTTGCTCTAGGAACTTGATTTTTCGCACTCGCTTGGGAACATCTACCAGTGTAGATAAATAATGGTGTAGTAAGTGACATCAACAGCTCAATATTAGAATATTCGTTCCAAACTAGCCACAAAGCCAGCATTGAAGAATCCTTCTCCACCATTTGTCGGGTACAACATCGAGGTACCACATACTTCAAACAGCCGAGGCCAGTCACTACCAGTGCCCTGGCTGACCTTCAGTGGAGACTACACATTCATGAATTTGTATTATGATTATTTTTCCTAATTTCTCAGATAATCCGTGTATTGTTATGTTGATGCTATCGAAGTGTAGTCAGTCGATATTATTATTATTATTGACTCAATATTATTTAAACACTATTATTATTGTTAATAACGCCATTGTGTGTATATATAGCTGCAGAACCTGATGAAGAGTGGATTATCGAGAAGACATTTTTTAATTAAGTAACCATTCTTTTAGACTAATTTGCCTACTTATAAATCTGTCAGTAGCTTATATGCATTTGCAGATTGTTTAGATATGCAGAAAACGAATACAGTGATATATATATTGAAAGAGTAGTCGTCATTGACAATCTTGATGATTTTGAAGAAATAATCTCAAGTTGTTAGCCTCACTGAAATTAGAATTCATAAGCATGCATAAAAATATGACACTAAGCTGAATAATACTAGATAAAATGAAGAGAAGAAGTAATACAACAATTAGAGGCAATTAAAACAGTGGCGACTTGTTAGAAGCTCAGGACAATGGGAGGGCTTGTCAGATTTTTAACTACTACGTTAAAATGCCCAAGGTGTGTACCAACTTTTGCAGCTGGATTCCTACAGCTTCAGATGTTAAATGTAGAAGATAAAATTGTAAGACAAAATCAAAATTTGTTAGAATGCGGTAGAAAATTTTAAATGCCTTGTTAACATCAACTTTATATTCAGTAGCTAACTACAAGATATCTACAAGATCCTCAGTGTTGGTAGTGACTTTTAGAATGTGGTCGCTAATCTAGAAAACTTGCTGCTAACACTTATCAGCGTGACATATCTGCAGCAATATACGTTCACGCACATACCAATCGCCTTAAAGTGAATAATCATGTGGAATAGACAAATTTAGGTGAAAAAAGTTTGTTGTTATGATAAAGATGTCTGGATTAATTGTGTAAATTTATTAAACCGCAAACAGTTCTTTTAAGAATCACTGTTAATTTCTCTTAGGCGTGAATTCATTTTACCTTTCAAAAACCCTTCAAACTGCATTATTCGAGATTTTCAAGAGAATTAATTACCTGGGAATAACTTTGTTGGAAATTAGTCAACAAGACTTTCGAACGGTTCTTCTTTTGTGTGTTAAGTCAGTCGAACCCCAATCCCCCTCCACCTTATTCATAATTTACGTCATTTTAGTATTTGTGTTCTCTAGAAAGCACTTCAATGAAGTGAACTGGATTAGATATTATTATTATCATTACCTTTGATTTCTTTGTTATTTGAATTTGTTATTTTTCGCGCCAAAACCATTTATTAAGTGTTTTGATACATTTAAACAAAGGAGGGAGAAGAATAGTAAATTTTCAAGATCTATTGAGTTGTCGTAGTAATTGAAGTGAGAAAAGAAGAAAATGTACCAACTGAGTAGATTGTTTTAACAGCAAATGTTTCATGAAGTTTAAAGTCTCTTTTCAACAGTCAGAATTAAAAGAAATTCTTATCTAAGAATAGTTTGTGTATTCATACATGCACGTTAATTATTTCTTTTCAAGACGACCGATAGCTGTTATCTTGACGTGGTGGTTTGGCTTATATGTCGCACTAACCAAACGAGCTAAGCTAGCTGGAGTGAATGTTCCTGCAGGTTGTAGCGTAACAGAAAGGTCGCTTGCACAGTGAAAATTGATTGTACGATGTTGGGGGGTCTGTTGGTGAAGTCGTATTGTTGGCGAAGAGGGACGTAACAACAGTAATATGTGTTTCAACCAGTTGACAAGCCAGGCATTTATAGTAACTCTCTGGCTTGGAGAAGGGTAAAGATAGACCTCGAAAACTGTACATCTAAAATTGCTTGCAGCGGTCTGTGGCCGGGGGTAGGATTTCAGTAAGAACACAACTCCAAAATGTCCTTCAAGGAGACAGTGTGTGTGTGTGTGACTAACTTCAAGCAGTTTTCACCTGGACTCTGGGGTCACAGGACGCTAATGCCCCTTCTATTTAACGTATCTGGAGCAGGAATCAACTTCCGGGAAGGTAGACAGCCAAAGAGTAATAACTGCCCACACACATACCTGTATAAGCACGCAAACACATTCCCACTTTCTTGAACCGTTCTAGGTAAAAGGCAATCTAATGACCGATGGATGCACTTAGATTCACAGTTGCATGTGATCTTGTTTGTGCACAATAAGTGAGTGGATCAGTGAAGTAAATTATATTCACCTGAGAGACTACTCACAAGAATGCAGGAGGGAATGTCATTTCCACGGAGTGAAAGATCCTTCCTTCGTTTCTGAAAATCGGACGTCACCTTTTAAGTTGAGACTCAAATACAGAATTTTTCGATTATGTAGGATTAGTCACACTTTTTGAGGTTTACGCTAGATTCGCATATATACATGAAACGAGATATGGAAATTTGATTTCGATCAAATTTTTGTCTTCGCGGGCTTGTCTTTTTTCGATAATAGATAGATTACCGCTTCTGTCCACATCTATGTGCATTTACTCTTTTACCTGCTTTTGTGGAGCTGATTATATTTAATGTTATAAGCGTACCCTCCAAAAACGTGAAGATGAACACTATCCGGTTTGGTTAATGAAAGGCGAACGTAGAACTGCGAAGCCGCCTATTTGTGATCACCTGTTAGACTCTGGCCATTCAGCCCCACGTGATTCATCTTTCAGCGTTATCTACACGGCAAAATCGAATCGCTGCAAAAGTTAGCGTTTTCTTCACTTATGCACAGCCGAAGCTTTAGCTACACATGAACAGAAACCTAAATTATGTGCGTGTTCCAAAACGTTTTGTTTAACCCCTTTCTTTACCTTGGTCATAGTAATGTTCTTTACAGTTTCTACTTTAGATAGGGTAGAGAAGATTTGTAGCTCAGGGGGATGATTTTGACGTGGTTTTGTTCTCTGAGCTGGATGGTTAATTTGCGAAGCTTTCATCACCCTACTGGGTGATATCTTCAGCGCATACTTCAATTTGAAGTGACCTTTTAGATTTCTCCATGAGTTTATTAATCATCTCTCCTGGTACCTTGGACATGATTGGTTGTTTGTGTGTGTTTTTACATCTTCTAGGTTATTTGTATTGGAACTGATTGTTTCTTTCACTTAAACTTCGGCCCTTTGTGTGTGAAGTTTCTTTCTTATTGGTTGGTAAATTTTGTCTATCTCTATGTGTCTATTGATTGATGATTCACTGGAATGCCAAGCTTCTAAAAATTCTCTAGCATTCTTGTTGTTTCCTCTGTCTAATATTTGAACGTTGTCCCAGTCGAATTGATGTCCGTGGTTGTCTGTATGTAATGATATGAGTGATGGAGTGGATATCATATCATTTGACGGCTAACTTATGTTCGTGGATACGAAGACGAAGGGGACGTCCACTTTGGCCAATGTAGTGTTTTTCGCAGTTGTTGCAATTTATTTTGTAGATGATGTTGGTTTTATCTTCTTTCGCTGTTGAGTCTTTTGGTTGACATAGAATTGAATGAAGCGGCTTTGTTGGTTTGTGTACGACGTCAATTCCTAAAGGTTTGAAGAGTCTTGTAGTGATTTCTGAGATATCCTTTATGTATGGTACGGCGATTTTCTTTGTGTTTTCCTGGGTGGCTTTTGCTTTGGTAGGTTGGCTTGGAGGTATATGTATTTTGATGAAATTCCATGGATATCCATTCTTTTGGAAGACGTCCATGAGATGATACTTTTCTTCAATTTTCTTTAAGGTGGGAGTGCTGCAATGAGTCCGTACTCTCTTAAATAGTGTTTGTATGCAATTCCTTTTGTGTGTCATTGGGTTGTTGCTGTTGTAATTTAGGATTTGGTCTGTGTGAGTTGATTTCCTATAAACTTGAGTTTCAAAGCGTATAAATTGATGATAAAAACTTAAGCTGAAAATTGTAATGCTGCTTTCATTTTGGATGCGTCATTTTCATAGTATCTCTTCTTAACTACCACTCAAACATTAAAGTATGTTATTATCATCTATATAAATAAACATTGTAATTTCAGGTAGTCTACGGCAGTTGATGAGAACCTGTGAAATAGAATGATGATATCACATTTTATACTGCAAATTTTGTCTTCTTTTGCTTTATCGAAACTTATCAAGGGAATCAAATGTATGAAATAGTGTATTCCATTATTAATGATTATTTTTCAATAGCTTGAAGGACAAGATCTTAAGAATGACCAACTCTACATTTGTTCACCAACTTGTTTCCTCCAGTGGACCGAAATGTGTCGCTGGTTGAAGCCACACATCAGAATTTAGTAACAGTTCTTTAGGAGAATTTATACGTATAGTTGACACCATCAAGAGTGAGTGACTTTCGACATCCAAACAAAACTAAAAACATTCATAAATTCAATAATGCATGTAAGGGACGCATAATACGACTCAAATAAGTGTTGTTTCTGAGTGGAAACAGACTCCAGTTTGAAGCTCAGTACTTGACTAATAACAAACTCAGGATTCAATATAGAAAAAAATCCCCATTTAGACATTCAGAAAACAGAAAGATTGAGCTGCGAAGAAATATTTACTTTTCAATTAGATCCTCATCTCTCTCTCTGGGGCTCTACTCTAATATACACGTATAGCATTTTTATTACAATACACAACAGTTTACCAATCGAGTAAGTGGCACTGATATGTTTGTTAACAATAATTAGTCAGTGTCAAAATGTCAATGGGTTGATAATTAAAGAAGAAAATCAATACACACACAATTAAAAGGTAGAAATGGTTAGAATAAGTTAATTTTACAAGGATGACACGTAATTAAAGATGAAGTGGTCAGAAAAAGGTTTATGGGGAGGGGGCGAAGTAGTCCTGTTTATACATTCATGTAACGATGGCCACGGTAAGGAAATTGGCTGTACAAATTTCTTCTGAACACACAGGTTTGGCTTCATCAGGTGGATCCCTATTGCTTCAGCTGTAGGTATGCAGAAGTAGGACTCGAAGAGCAAAATTAAGGTTAGTAGGCATGCGATAAATAATTGTAAATGCTGTATTAACAACAAGCTTATGCTCACTATCTACAAGGTGTGCTACAATAGAGCTACGAATCGATCGTGTTTGTCCCTTGTTTAACCATGTCGGATGATGCTCAGAAATACGATGATGAACCTGCATAATTGTACGCTCGGTATAGCTGGCTCCGCAGCTGCAGAATTTGTGGAAGTAATCTCCTTCATAAAGTTAGTTTTATGACTAAGATCGTTGAATGCTCATGCATTATGTTGCGGTAAAACAGATAGAGCTGCGAACGGCGTCATCAACCAACGGTCTACCCAGGATAAGATTCCGTGTAAGGGTAGAAGATGGAAGACTTGGTAAAAGAATGTTTATTTGGTAAATCGCACAGTGTTTACAGTTATATGAACTGATGACGTTTCGAGCACAAACTATTGCTCATAATCATATCAAGTTACTCACACAACTTTGATCTCTCATTTATATACATATGTGGAATGGATTAGATATTGGATTGAAAATCAATGTGAGATAATGTACATTCAGAAATAATTTGCGATTTATCAAACACATATGTATATAAATGAGAGATCAAAGTTGTGTGAGTAACTTGATATGATTATGAGCAATAGTTTGTGCTCGAAACGTCATCAGTTCATATAACTGCAAACACTGTGCAATTTATCAAAATAAAATCTTATCTATAATGGAATTATACTCTACCACAGTGCCCAAGTTTTATACTTATATCAATGTTTATTTGGAATATATGGTATCTCTATGTGTCGAAATTATGTACACTTTATCTTCAAATCATCAGTTGCACAGATCATCCGTGTTGTGCTATATCTGCCGTTCCTTCTTATTGTGTTTTTTTGTTTTCCTTTTCACGTTTCCCGTGTTTTCTCGCTATGCTGGTTTATTTTGTCCCTATGATGTGAAATTTATCTTTCTGCTATTTGATGTTTCTTATGCCCGATGAAAATCTCTTTGTATACTACTGATAAATCATGTTAGTAGCACATGCCACGCTTCAACCAACACACTTTCCAGTAATGTAATTTAATTCGAATGCGACTAGCGTGAAATAATGCCGTTGTCCATGCCAAGAAAAATGCTAAGTCGCATCATCCTGGAGAGAATGAAGGATGTACTGAATTCAGAACTCCGCCATCCACCGAAACAAGCAGGATTCGGGGAAGAAAAATCATGTGCTGATGAAACTTTCACCCTACGCATCGTTATCGGGCAAAGCATAGAATATCAGTCAAACCTCTCTCTACTTCAACCCCATCGACTTCGAAAAGGCCTTCTGCAGATCGCGTTGGCCGAGAAGTAATTTGGAAACTGCCTCAACACTACGGCGTGCAATGCCCAAGTCTTTACCAACCTCATTCAACAGCTAGTTCTTTGGCAGTGCCACGTGTCAGCTGATCCACAACGGAAAACTCAGTGAGGCTTTCGAAATGCATGCAGGAGTAAGACAAGTTGGCTTCCTATTATCACTGATGATGATATTCTTGAGTGTTGTGGTGGACTGGACTATGCGTCAGACTGCGAGGAGTGAGGATATCGAAATACGCTGGGCTGACCGATGAGAAAACTCTAAAAGATCTCGATTTCGCAGATGATATATGTCTCATGCCACACACACATACACACACACTCGAATACTCGCAAGCGAAAAATAACAAACTGGCTGCATTGGCTGGCTGGCTGGCAGAGAAGGCAGGACTCGAGGTGAACATGGAGAAGACGAAGGTTATAAAGATGATAACCAACCAAGAAACCGCAACAACAACAACAACAACCAGCACCAATCACCATCAACGGGAGAGATTTAACAGAGGCTACCTCCTGCAATTATTTCACCAGGGAGCGTCTTTTCAAATATAGGCACACAGAACAGCTGAAGATGTCAAAGCAGGCTAGAATCGGAAAGGCCAGATACGCTTTCATCAACCTGAAACCAATTTGGAAATCTTCTACACTTAGCACAAGAAACAAGATTCGCATTTTCAACAAAAATGTCAAGTCGGTCCTTCTACACGGGTGGGAAACTTGACTAGCGTGTCACGAAAAAGATTTCCAACAGACTATCGCGGATTTTCATCAACAGCTGCCACCTTCACTGGCTCCATACTGAAGATCAAATGGCCAGATAAAAATTAGCAACAAGATTCTGTGGCTGGCAACAAATTAACCAAAAGCTGATTGCTAAACAAATATGTGGGAGAAAATAGAGATGGGTAAGGCACATGTTAAGGAGGCCACCGAGTGACATCGCTCTGATTGGAGACCATTGCTCAAGTGGAATCCAATTAGGAAGCGACGAGTGGGTCATCAGTATGAGGGTGATATGGAGGAGGTCGTGTGAAGAAGAGATGAGAGAGCTTGGTCAGTCGTGGACGCGGCTGAAGAGGACGGCAGAAAGTGGAACAAAGTGGAGATGTATTGCTGAAGCCCTATGTTACACTCTAAACGCAAATAAATACTAATAATAAATTGATTCGATTTTGACTACAAATATTAGTGGTACAACCAATATATATATAGACAGAAATTGCACACCATTTCCAATAAGATTTTGAATATCAGTTTGTTTCACTACACTCTGATGGATAAAGTCTACACTGTAGTCTTTGTTTCACTGAGTCTTGTGCAGTACTTCGAATGCTCTTCAAGTACTTTTAGCGCGGAATTTTGCTCTGAAGATTTTAATATAGCAAAAATATTCATTCAGAGATTTAGAAGATAAAAGAGAATATTCTTTTCAATAATTTCCTCTTCCGAAATCCAAAAATAAATTTGCTTTCCTAGATGTCCGCCTTAAGAGAAAACCATATGATAGTAAACAGAGAAATTTAACTATGAAAAGTACATGGATAAGACAATATGTACACACATTTTCATAGCTTCATTACTCCTTAGTACTAAAGAATATTAGTGAGGACTCTCAGCCATAATGTCAGAGCTTTATAAGAAAGTTGAAAAAGACTATGCACTCACTATCCGTAAACAAGAAGCCTTTTTCCATACGACTGCAATTCAAGGATGATATAGCTAGTGAAATAATTACGAAGAAATTAAAAAAATCAGTTCAAAGAATGTTGAATACTGGCAAACTACAAGCCTTATTCTCTACAAAACTAGTGGTGATCCCCTAGCTGAAAGATGAAGTACCTTGACTTCTGCATCTGTAGATTCAACTGTGCTTGCGTCCAAGAGAGTTATATTGACCGTTGATCCAGGAACTTCAATTTTCGTACTTGTTTGAGAACACTTACCAGTGTGGATAAATAATGGTGGAGTAAAAACCATCAACAGCTCGATATTAGAAAACTTGGTCCAAACTGACCACAAAGTCAACATTGAATAATCTTTCCCTATCATCTACCGGGTACGAAGTAAATTACCAAAAACATCGAGGTACCATATACTGCAAACAGCTAAGGCTATCTCAGTGCTGTGTGTGGAGAAGAAGCGAGTCAAACCGATCACTGCCACTGCCCTGGCTGGCATACAGTGTAGGCTATAAATTCTTGAATTTGTACTATGATTATTTCTCCTAATATCTCTGATATTGAGCGTGTAGTGTTATGTGGATGCTGTTGAACTGTAATCCATTGATATTATTATTATTGATTCCAAATCTTTAAATATAACCGTTTTTCATATTAAAACAAGACATATGAGCGAACAATGTTGTTTTCAATCAGATTCTCTTCAGGCTTTACTCTAATTTACATAGATTTATGTATAAACATTTTTAACCAGTGATAGTGATTTTGTGGATCAAATAATAATAATAATGTGGTAAATGTTTTGAACGTAGTTCATAACGATGAATATTATGATAGCAGGTGGCGATTATTCCTGATGTGAAAGCTGACAAGAATGAAATGTTAATAAAATTTAACGGTGCACATCCATCGCTCACTTTCACTTGTGAAGAAGAACATGATGGTAGACTACATTTCCTTGACGTCCAGTTGAGCAGAAGAGAGGATGGTTCATTCAAGAGAGATGTCCATAGAAAACCTGCTTCTGTAGAACAATATACACATTTCCTCAATTTTGTACCAACCCGATACAAAGTCAATTTGTTCAGATGCCTCTTGAATAGAGCAAAACTTATCCGTACAGATGACTCCCTAGAAAATGAGCTAGGATACATCCAAAATACTCTGGTCCAAATGGGTTATCCTAGTAGATTTGTCAGGAGACACATGAATGCTAAGTACAATAAAGAGAAACCGACAACAGTTAAAAAGAAACAACTGTTCATGAAACTGCAATTTAATGGGGACGTGGCTAGTGAAGTCTTACATCTGAGATTGTCGAGAGCGATAAAACGGACTAATACTGCCGCCAACCTTTTTGTTTGTCACTTTCCAGCCGGCCAATTATGATTGCTCGAGTGAAAGGCAAGCTACCTAGCTGTGCCACTTCTGTGTGTGTCTATAAATTTAGTTGCTCCTGTGGAGAGAGCTATATAGGGCGAACAACTAGACAGCTTAACAAACGCATTAATGAGCATCTTCCTTCATGGTTCGGAAAAGGTCAACAAAAAAATCTATAAGAAGTTCTATTTTGGCTCATTTGATTGATAGCGAGCGGTCACCAAGTGGACAAAAATAGTACCTTCAAGGTTATCTATCACATTCCATCGAGTCTTTCTAACGGAATTCGAATCCGTCTTTTACACATAGCCGAAGAAACTATGGGAATTAATTCGAGAGAACAATCCTAGTCTTTGCATACGAAAGAAGAAGTTTGTTCTACCTTTGTCTTTCTCTTGCTTGGCCTAGGTGAATTCTATTCAAAACTCTTCTACCCTTTCTTATTTTCCGTCTCCTTCGTACTTTTATGGTAGTTATTTAAACTCTGATTATCTGTCCACTTCACCTTTAGTATTACGTAACTTCTATTACTTTTTCAATGTTGTTTAAACAACAATAATGTTGTTCATAACACTTATTCATTCATTCACTGTTGTGGATGGATATACAACTGTAGAACCTGATGATGAACAGCAGGTTATCGAAAAGAGTATTCTTTGTTCAGTAACCATTCTGTGAAATATTACTAGCAAATCCGCGTACTTATCTCAGTAACTCATTCGCTAATAAACTTTATAGGTACTTCGTTTATACCACCATGAATCTGCTTAGTAAGCATAGCAGGATAGCGTGATTAACTTGTAGTTTAATGAGATAATAATCAATAGCTTATATGTTGTTCACATGAATTTTTAATTTCAACTTTACTATATCTCATTGTAAATCTAAATCACCGGGAAATACTGAAACGAATTGAGGAAATGCTGATTTGATCCCGCCCATTTGTTTTCTCGTTTATCTGATATTAAACATCCCATCTCTCTCTTTTTCTGTTAATTTTAAAAGTGAATCTGTATTTACTAAACTAAATGTTTATCACTATTG
This sequence comes from Trichobilharzia regenti, assembly GCA_944472135.2. Taxonomy (NCBI): domain Eukaryota; kingdom Metazoa; phylum Platyhelminthes; class Trematoda; order Strigeidida; family Schistosomatidae; genus Trichobilharzia; species Trichobilharzia regenti. The sequence goes on from OX235268.1 coordinate 31,198,313, forward strand.
TTTTTAAAAACATTTTACTCCTTTGTGTTCCGGGTAGAACATAAGCCCTCAGGTTAGAGCAGTGATTTTATTTTCAACGGGATAGAATCGTCAGCCTGGCGCTCAACGTTCCTCCGTTTACTGACCTTACTAATGGCTTAGCGAGGTTCAGGAATGAGTCGTCCGGCGCCCAAAACTCAGACCACATGTGTGGTTGGTGAGTATTTTTTTCGGCTGAATCACCGACGCAATACAAGAAAGGAATGACGAAAAATAAAGAAAAATTTCATGGAGGATTTCATTATGAGCTGACATCAGTTAGAGAACCATTGGAAAACCTGCTGGGAGTACTGAACAGCTGTTTCCTACTGGTTTGGGACTCTTCATCAGTACGCACCAACCGGGATTCACACCCAGGATCTTCTGGTTAAAAGGAGAGCTCATAGATCACTGAACCACTTGGACCCGATCCAATGGTCTTTGAATTCTAACTTCTGCCAATTCACGACATGGCGCGACCATTTCGCAATGTCTTCTTCGATAAGTTACTGCTTCATCTTCAAACTGCTGTAGCCTACTGGTCACGGCTTCCGACTAGAACCCCAGGGTAATTGCCTGAATAAAACTAGTCACTAGTGAGCATCAGATTAATTTTCAAGTATTGGTTCTGTAGGGACTTTGTTTGATTGCATGGAGGATATTATCATGAGAAGACATTGCGAAATGGTCGCGCCATGTCGGGAATTGGCAGAAGTTAGAATTCAAAGACCATTGGATCGGGTTCCAGTGGCTCAGTGGTCTATGAGCTCGCCTTTCAACCAGAAGATCCTGGGTGTGAATCCCGGTTGGTGCGTACTGTGAAGAGTCCCAAACCAGTAGGAAACAGCTGTTCAGTACTCCTAGTAGGTTTTCCAAAGGGTCTCTAACTGATGTCAGCTCATGATGAAACCCTCCAGGCAATCAAAAAAAATCCCTACGAAACCAATACCTGAAAAATAAAGAAAAACGAAAAGGTGGAAGAGCGATTTGTATATCTGGTAGTTGAGGGGAATCAGCAGGATATTTTGGTTAGGAAGAGGCAAAACACATGCAATTACCAAGTTATTATCATGTCGTTGACATGCATTTGTTTCTGCTTTCTGATTGGACGCTTGCACAATTCCAAACTCTCAACCGGATTGGTTGATTTCCAGTCTACCTTATTTTTGTATAAATACAGTCACTTTTGTCATAAATAAATGATTCTGGTTTTACCGCTGATTATCGCGTGTTCTGCTTTACCAGTTAAGTGGGCACTGGTCAGTAGTTAAGCAGTTACCTCGAGACAAAGATCTAGCATCATAACAATTGGTGACGGGGTTTCGAATCCATTGCAGTTCAATACAGTCAAATAAAAACCAGATCATCCAGTGTACATCCAGCCTGTCTTCCAAATGACAATTTCATTTGAACAAATGCAACTTCTCCTTCATCAACAACAGCAACAGTTTGAAGCTTGCCAGCTCAGCTTGATTGAAAAACTTACAAAGCAGTTTTCAATTCAAAATCTCGGCAGTTCCAACTCAGAGAAAACCGAATCTATTAGTAAAAAAAAAAAAGAGTTCAATTTCGAACCTTCAACAGGCGTGACGTTTGAAGCTTGGTTTCGACGTTATGAAGATCTGTTCCGGGTTGAATGCGCTCACCTAGATGATTCGGCCAAAGTGAGACTACTCCTTCGGAAACTTGGTCCAGCCGAACATAACAAATATGTCAATCATATTCTACCAAAGAACTCCAGAGAACTCAACTTTGAAGAAACCGTTCAAACGTTAACCAATATTTTCGGTGAACAGTTATCTCTCTTCAGTATCCGTTACAATTGTTTCAAGATATCCAAAGATCCAGGAGATGATATTCTCACCTATGCTGGTAAGGTGAATCGTGAATGCGAGCGATCGAAAATTCGATCACTTACGGATGACCAGTTTAAATGCCTGATCTTTGTCTGCGGTCTCAAATCTTCAGTTGACAGTGATATTCGTACCCGAATCCTTGCAGAGATTGAACGCAAACCGGACATGACTTTACAGGAGGTAACTGCTGAGTGCCAGCGAATCATCAATCTAAAGCATGACACGAAGTTGATTGAGGACGGTCAAGTTCATGAATTTACTTCTGTTCAGGCTGTCAAGTCAAACAATTCTCTGCAAGTCAAACACAAGCCTCCCACAAATTGTTGGTTTTGTGGATCGTGGCATTTTGGTAAATTTTGCCCGTATAAAAGACATAAATGCAGTATCTGTAACAAGTATGGTCACAAGGAAGGATTTTGTCCCCCAGTGAAACCTAGATCAATCCGATCTCACAATACGATGGCACAGTCACGAAAGTTTCGATCTCGGTCGACGAAACCTCAAATCAGCAGTATGTTCGCTACCTTCAAAGTTGACTTCGAGTCAAAAAGAAAGTTTGTCACACTTTCTATCAACCAGAAGCCAGTTCGACTACAGTTAGATACTGCTTCTGATATCACAATCATATCTCCCCAGACGTGGCGGGCACTCGGGTGTCCACCTTATCAGAGAACGGAGCATACTGCAAGAAACGCGTCGGGTGACGTAATGAAATTATCTGGCCAGATTGAATGCGACGTAACTTTCCGGTCGACCTCGTTCCAAGGAACATGCTACATCACCAATCGTCATGATTTGAACTTGCTTGGTATTGACTGGATCGAAAAGATGAAACTCTGGGATGTCCCACTGAACTCAGTTTGTTCCAATGTACAGTGCTCAGATAGTCCTACCAACATGTTGATGCATCCGAACAGAGCCGCAAAGGAGGACGCTGTGATCGCCGGCGTTTCTGTCGATGAAGACGTGTGCCACGTATTGATGACGGCAATAAACACTTTACCTGTCTCAGCCGACATGGTTCAACGAGAGACGCAGCGTGACCCGACATTACAGTCAGTTCAACAGTATCTGCGTTGTGGCTGGCCCTCGCGTATTGATTGTCCAGATTTAAAACAGTTCTATCAACGACGACATTCGTTATCCCTGGTCAATGACTGCATTATGTTTGGCGAACGTGTGGTCGTGTCTTGAAGTCTCTCATGAAAAAAAAAAAGTCAACTACATTTTACGCATCCTGGTATTGGCCGTATGAAATCGTTGGCACGCTGTTACGTCTACTGGCCAAATATCGATCGTGAATTAGAAGCGATGGTTCGCTCATGTTCTCGCTGTGCTCAGGCTTTGAAAATGCCTATCAAGACAGACCTACAGCCGTGGCCCAACCCAGGAAAACCGTGGTCAAGAATCCACATAGATTTTGCCGGCCCAATCAATGGCAAACAGTTTCTCGTGGTAATCGACGCGTATTCCAAGTGGCCGGAGGTTTTCATTATGCAAAATACCACAGTGACGATAACATTAAATAAGTTGGTTCAGCTTTTCAGCAGATTTGGTGTTCCAGAGATCATCGTTTCCGATAACGGACCTCAGTTTACAGCTGAACAATTCAAACAGTTTTGTGAGCGGCTAGGTGTTCAGCATATTCGCAGCCCACCTTACCATCCTCAGTCAAATGGACAAGCAGAGCGTTTTGTTGATACACTCAAGCGCGCACTTCAGAAGTCAAACGGGAGGGATCGATAGAGGATGTATTGCACAATTTCCTCTTCATTTATCGAACCACAACCAACCCATCATGCCCAAATCAAACATCTCCCGCAGAAGTTATGTTTGGAAGAAGACTACGTACTACTTTGGATACAATTATCCCGATCCCATCAAGACGGAGCAAATGTGGTCGAAATAGTGAATTTTGGTTCAATAGACGTCATGGCACCAAGCAAAGAAGTTTCATGGTTGGTCAGTCGGTACTGGTTCGTGATTACATACGGAGAGATCGCCCATGGGTTTCTGGAGTGATCGTTGGAAGAAAAGGCCAAGTCATTTACAAGGTCAAGGTTGGAGACCTTATTTGGGTCAGGCATGCCAATCAAATAAGAAATAGACTAGTTGGTAAACAGTTGAACGATTCCAAGTCCGCCGACGTACAATTTGAGCTATTGATAGATACGACGGATCCGAAAACGTCACATGGCCAAAATAGTCGAAACAAAGGCAAAGTGTCCCAGCAGCCAAGGAGATCACAACGACAACCAAGACCGCCAAAGTACCTACAAGTGATTCCGCGATACAAAAGCTACCGGTAGCCCTATCTTAAAAGGGGAGGTGTTAGGAAGAGGCAAAACACATGCAATTATCAAGTTATTATCATGTCGTTGACATGCATTTGTTTCTGCTTTCTGATTGGACGCTTGCACAATTCCAAACTCTCAACCGGATTGGTTGATTTCCAGTCTACCTTATTTTTGTATAAATACAGTCACTTTTGTCATAATAAATGATTCTGGTTTTACCGCTGATTATCGCGTGTTCTGCTTTACCAGTTAAGTGGGCACTGGTCAGTAGTTAAGCAGTTACCTCGAGACAAAGATCTAGCATCATAACAACTTTAGACTTGGATATCAGTATTTACATGTGCTAAAAATGGCCACTATGGTAGTATGCAATTCCATATTACTGTGTTTATCGTTATATATCACATAGTGAAACAGTATGGTCTATCTGATAATGGAAACCAAACACATGCAGTTCAGAAAAGAGTCTCTTTTAGCCGGCGAATTCATTCTATTAGCTGTATAATCGCAAATATATGCATGGTTGTTTTGTATGTGTTTGTACATTAAGTTTGTCAAACAAAATTACTATTGGATATAGTTATTTTAACTAAACCGGAATTGAGAATTAGCACGTTTTTGGTGGGGTTACGTAATATAAAAACGGTCAAGAAAATTGGGTGTAAATGAAACTAATGTGGTAACAAAGGTGATAAGTTATCAGAAATAGTTGTTAAAGTTGAGTTATATAATCATATGAATAGTTTGGTGATTGTATAGTACTCAGGATACACATAGATACAAAGTAGAGAATATGGGATTACTTAAGAGTTCTAAATAAATACAAGAATTGTGAGCAATTAAAACGACAGGCAAACAAACAAAATTAAGTCAGCAAAATCAACAAAGTTGTTATCCCGACAGTAGAAGTGGTTGAGTAATTCTCTTTTGTATGCAAAGCTCCACTTTTTCTATGTGAATGGCCAGAGCTTCAGCAATGGAAAGAAGACGAAACCGTATTGCCTTTGGTGGTAGGTTATTCTTGACTTTGTAGATTACTTTGAAGGAGGAGTTTGTTAAGATGGAATGATCAGTGTTAACCAAGTGTTCAATTATTGCACTCCTTATTATTATATTATTATTATTGTATCCTTTAGTTCCTAGAGGAACATAGGGCTTCAGCTGCGCACCTCCATTGACTTCGGTTTTCTGACAACTTTTTCACCCTGCTCCAGGTCTGCCCACATGCTTTCATCTCCTCTTCACATGACCTCCTCCAAGTCACCCTTGGACGACCAACTCGCCGCCTCCCTTTCGGGTTCCACTCGAGGGCTTGTCTAGTGATGTCACTTGTTGGTTTCCTCAGCGTATGGCCAATCCATCTCCATTTCTTTCTGCACTCCTTATTGCACCACTATTGCCTTTTCGCAACCATGCTGGATAGTGTTCTTGAATCCTCTTGGACAGGGTGCGCGTCGAACGGCCAATTACCTAACTCCACAACAACACGAGAACTGATATATGCACATAGAAGTGATCAGATGCGGGATCTTGTCCTTGAGGCTTCTGCAGATCAGTAGGTGACTGGGGATCTCCATTCTTAGTGTTGCTGCAGAAAATGTTCTTCTCAGAAATGGTGTGATCCTTTACTTGAGAATATTGCTTGCTGAATTTCCCTTAAAATTCAAGGTTATGTAGAGCTTCTTTTTCGGAGAAAGTAAAGTTTCATTTCTCCAAATTCTTGGTTTCGTATTTTTGTCAGTGAATCTTGGTGAGTAACCATTTCGGATGAAGATTTCTCTCCGAATATTAAATTCTGCTTCTAGAACATCGGGACTACAGATGCGTCAGATGTGGGTGGCGAGGGATTGAATTAAATTTCGCTTTTTTTAAATGGGTACTCAGCTATAGAAGCTTGTTTGGTTGATCATTTCACTTTGTTATTTATATTGATATGATAATTTGTAGTAACACAGCTTCCTATCCGCCTTTGCATTTATTGAAAGGGAAGTATTATTTTACTGATTTCCAGGTGCAAGGATTTTGAACCATTCCTACTGCACCAATTCTCATTTGATTCGATAAATAAAGCTTTAGTTACCAAGCTTCCTCTCCACTCGGTAATATTAGACTTTAGGACTGGACTCCTCTCCCAATGTGTTGCATGGTTGTGTGTAATTAAATGTAGTGTTAAGAGTAGACCGTACATGCAAACTAGAAGCAAGCGATATCCACTTCCCAAGAGATATGAACTTACGTCATTCAGTTCAGCAGTCAGTGACGTTACTGTCGAGCTGTTCGTGTTCATGGATGACCTTCTGTAGAACTGTAGGTGATTTAACCGATGTTTTTAATCTAGTTTAATAATAATAATAATTTTCTTTATTCCAAAAGCAGTACTTGTGATGGAGAATGGAATTTTCAGCATTAATCACAATATTGCATCTAATTTCTTCAAATTATAAATAAAATTAATCACACAGAAAATTTTCCACTTTTACAATAGAGGTAATGTCAAAAGCATGCAGCATATAAAATGGAAATAATAATAATAATGATAACAGCTAGGGTAATAAGAATACAAGTGAAAATTGCCCTGGACTTGTTACACACAGTATTGTCAATGCGGTATAGAAATCCTAACATGTTCAAAAATATTGAGTATAATGTTCTCTTTACATGATATGGTGAGGGGAAAAACAAAGATTACTGCCGTCAAGGAGATAAGTTGGTGTTTGCAATTATGAGAGTAAGACAGAGAAGTAACAGGACCATAAATATAATAGAAATAATAAAAGTAAAACTTGAAGGTATATAAGGATGGATGGAGGAAATCGTTTATTTACTAGATGGAAAAAGGTTAGTTAATTCTTGACTGACACTATTTTCATCACATAAAATACTTGCTGTCAAGTATGGTATCATAGAATTTTTATACTTAGATGTGCGAGCATACAGTTTTCTGAAGTTACTCCTTGTTCTACCTGAGTAGATGCAAGGTGAAAGCTGATGGTAAAGTGGATGCTTCAAGTCAGACGAAATCCCTCTAGCAAATTTATTGCACGAAGTCAAGTACCTATCGACAACGACGTCAGCTGAGTGGTCCACTGGGACACCACTCACTCTACAAATTGTGACATAGTCCTTTTTAAGCAAACCAGGAAAGAATAAGGGTGAACAATAAAGAAGAATAGGTAGGATGCAGGAGCTTGTGAACTGTAAGAGGAGGGGTTGAGTTATACCCGAGCGCCTTAACTTCCTAATATAAAATGTCAGGCAGAGTCTTGGAGCTGACTGAATTCCGGTAGTCATAGTTTTAGAGTGTAGTTGTCAATTTAGAGGAATCACCACTCTGATTAAATGTTAAGTAGTAGGAGGCATTAAGTAATTCATCGTGAACCTAGGCTTCATGCTTACTAGTATTCGTCACCAAGATGTGTGTGTGACCCCGATATTGTGATTGTTACCCATAAAATGAAGACTAAGGTTTTAAGAGGTACTAAGAGAAGACAGTCTAAAAGACACATAAGAATCTCAGATCTATACTCTGCCAGCAGTTCTCTCGAATTTAAGCAGTTTAATAATTTTTTTCTAGACATAGTTTAGGATGCATGTGATTATACGAAAGTGCCCTCTTCAGCCTTAACAACCCTGACATAGAGTTACCGTCAAGACTACTTGAGAAACAGTCGTTAAATATTGATTTTGTTACCAGACAATAATATATGCTTCGTAATGGATGATGGCTTTGGTAATGATGGTGACTTTGAAAAGGCCTTCGAAAGCGTCGATCGAGAGGTGATTTGGCAACTACCACTCTACTACGGGGTGCCGCCAACAATTATAAGTCTCATTCATTAGTTATACCACAATTCTGCATGCCAAGTAATCCACAACAGGAAACTCATGGAATCCTTCTAAATGAAGGCGGAAGTAAGACAAGGAAGACTGCCTACTATCGCCAGTGATTTCCTGATTGCGGTAGACTAGATAGTGTGACAGACAGCGGGCAGCAGCGAGGAAGCAGGCATAAAATGGACACTCACGAAAAACTTGGAGGATCTGGACTTCACCGATGATATATCTCTGATATCCCACAATCTGGAAAATATGCAAGTGAAAAGTAACAAGTTGACAGAAAAAGCATCTAAGAAAGAACTTCAGGTGAACACAGAGAAAACAGAAGTGATGAAGATTCCTGACCAACAGCTACAGCAACAATAACAGACAACAATTAGCATAAATGGAAGAAATCTGAAAGAAACAAACTCCTTTACCTACCTACTTGGGAAGCACCGTTTCAACTACAGGCGGATGGAACTAACGAAGATATCAAAGCAAGGATTGGGAAAGCGAGGCAAGCTTTCATTACTCTCAAGTCTGTGTGGAGGTCAACAGCAATCAGCATCAAAGATAAGATCCGGATTTTCAACTCCAGTATGAAGTCGATGCTATTATACGGATCACAGACAGCGCTGTGTCATGAAGTCCACTTCAAACAAAGTACAGACTTTCATCAACAGCTATCCTCGCTCATTAATACTCAAGATGAGACTGTCTGCCAGAAAGGATCAGCAACATGTATCTCTAGGAATAAGCGAACCGACCCAGGAATTGGAAATATTTGAGATGCGAAGAAGAGAGATGTGGTTTGGAATGTATATTTGATAGCTGACAGAAGAAAGTCTTTAAGCTATCAAGTGCATGATTTGATCCCTCTCAGATGACAGTTTTGGTAAACAAGGCTGTCTTTCCTTACTAGGAGAAGTTTGTCTTTTTATTGCATGACATACAATAAACCTGAATGTATGCAACTTGCATCTTGCTAGTTGTAAAATGATTGTAAAGAAACTACGAAATGATATCGTCTCACGATAATATTTGTCTTCCCTAATGACTTATTCAAGGTTATTTCAGAAATGCACTGCTTACTTAAATATATATGGTAAATTTATTGAATCAGATTTTTATTTATTCAAAGAAATGTGAAGAAGTCTTGAAAGATGAATGCTTGAAAGATAAACTACCGCTTATTTTAACTTTTCTGTTGAAAAACTCTCTCACACACTTTTGTGGAGGTGATTATATTGGGCACTGCAAGCATGTCCTCTTGAAATGGGTATATATGAAGACTACTCAATTTGATTGATGAAAGTACAAGCTTAGGATGACGAAGTGTTTAATTTGTGAGCACCTGATTGAATGAATTCATTCAGTGCCATGTGACATCTACCTCCCAAGTAGACCTACCAAATCCCAGACCCCCAAGGAAAGCACAAAGAAAATTGCCATATCATAAATAAAAGACATCTCAGAGATCACTGTAAGACTCTTCAAGTCATTAGGAATTGATGTCGCACACAAACCATCAAAATCAGTTAACTCAGACCCGTGTCAACCAAAGGAATCAACAGAGATAGAAGATAAAATCAGAATCATCGTCGATGGCACAGCGATTAGGACTCTCACCGATCATGCAAATACTCCGGGGTTCGATCCCCTATGGACGCGCACCTGATGTGAATTGGTGGGTTTGCAAAATTTGGGCTAACGATATCACATGCTGAGAATTCCATACCTCTACCAAAAATACGGTGTGAAATCAAGCTATTATAAAAAAATAAAAAAAATAAAAATGAAAATAAAAAAATAGGTTGCAACGACTGCGAAAAACACCACATTGGCCAAAGTGAACCTTCTCTTCGTCTTTGTATCCATGATCATAAGCTAGCCATCAAAAGACACGATATCCACTCTCTCTCATATCGCTTAATACAGACAACCACGGACATCAATTCAACTGTGACAACCAACGTTCAAATATTAGGCAGAGGAAACACCAAAAATATTAGAAAATGTTTAGAAGCCTTGGATTCCATTGAGTCGTCAATCAATAGACACATCGAGATAGACAAAAATTGCCGATAAATAAGAAGGAAATCTCACACACACACACACACACAAAAGGGTCAAAGTTTAAGTCAAGGGAACAATCAGTACCAATACAAGTAGCAGCCTAGAGGGTGCGAAAACACACAAAAAACAACCAATCATGTTAAAGGTCACCAACCACTAGAAATGACTAATAAGCTTGTGGAGAAATCTAATAGCTCACGTAATCAGATTGAAGTGTATGCACTGAAGATGTTGCCTAGTAATTAGGGCTAGCAATGAAAGCTTCGCAAACAAATAAATCATCCAGCTGGTCAGAGAACACAACTACATCAAGATCATCCACTTGAGCTACGAGTTTTCTTCTTTTATATTTGAAGTTAGGCGAAGTTCAACAACAGCGTTTAGGAGTGTAAACGCTCCAATGACCTTGAACGCAGGCTAGTCGTTGGCTAACGGCATCTGTCATTATCATGGAAACCTCAATAAATCAACCGAGTCCTTTTTTGGAAGACTGAAATCAGGATGAGAGAGACAAACGATTCACAAAACACAGTTTATTCGTAGTTATCTCGGTGAATACATGTACAGAAACTAGTCTAACTTCGCAACTGGTACTCCTCGTTACAACTAGGACGTAATTTTAAGCCATATCAGAGAAAGATAACCTGTTTAATGCTTTTACAAGCATTTTCTTGCCAATATACATCATTTTTTCGAGCAAACATTCCTGAATTTTATGATTGGTCGCCTGAAGGTCACTTGTATGTTCGCACTGCTGGGGCGCTATTGTTGAACTTTGCCTGAAGTTATCTACATGGCCATATTTAATCGCTCTAAATGTTTACGTCATCACCAAAGAGCACTAGCCTATAAATTGAGAAGAGATGCTTTCCTTACTTCTATTATTATTTTTGTTTTTTGCAGTATTGTCCCACTCTCCATCCGTTGAATTTATTCCAGTTCAATGTGTATTCATCTTCATTATGATCATCATTACCTAACTTTTAGTTTTTGTCAATTTAAACATTTTTAAAAATACTAATTCACTTATCTGATAATAATAGTAATGATAAAAATCTTTTTAAAAGTTTTATAATTCATCCACTTCAACTTTACATCGACTTGAAATCTATTGGTTTCTTTTTATCTTCGGTTTTATCATATTTTTAGATTGACTGCAAAAAAGAAGCTTTTAGCGCCACTTACTGGCGGTGTTTTTTTGGTGACCGTGATATAAGTATGACTTAATATAGTTTGAAAAAAATGAAAAGAAAGATTTCTTTATGGTGAGTGAAACTCTCTCCTTTCTTCTTCTCTTCATATTGTTCTTCTTTAATAACGAATAAATGTGGATATTTCGTGATTTGAAGTTATATGATTGTGAAAGTGTATTCCAGACAATCTGATAAGATAATTCTAATGCATATTTCATTAAAATATATATATATTTTAATCACGAAGCATGACGATGTTAAAGATTACTAATTATAAAGTGTCTGCTAAAAGAGGACTGTCTGCAAAATCCTTTTTCGAAAATTCAAGGCATTACTGGGTATCGATCCGGTGGTAGAGGAAGCACATCTCTTGTGCGTCGGTGGCACAGTGGTTAGGACTCTCGCCGACCATGCATATGGTCCGGGGTTCGAGCCCACACCGGCGCACACCTTAAATCTATGGTCGGCCTGCAAAATTTGGGCTACCGATATCCATGCTGAAAATTCCATACTTGTACCAAAAATACAGTGTGGAATCAAGCTGTAAATCAAAAATTAAAAAAAAATAAAAATCTCTTATGTTATCCTGTTCAGCTGGTTTGAAGATTTTTCCTAGTTTTTAATTTCCTCCTCATACATACACTCTCCACCAGGTATCACTCTCGGATGTCCTCCTCTTCGTTTCTCAATCGAGTTCAACTCGGAGCTGTGGCACGCGATGTCATCCGACGGTCTCATAAGCATTTGTGTCATCCATCTCGATTTCTTCTAGAAATATTTTTTAGGCAATGGGTTCTTGATTTGGTTTGGTTTCAGAGTTCTTTGTGCTGATTCTTCCTGGCTGGCTATCCGACATTCAGTGTGATGCCAGAGAAGGGGGGGGGCAGGCTGTTAGAAATGCTTTTTTGTGACTTGTGAGCCACGTTTCTGACCTCTATAGAATAACCGAATCTTGTTCTTTATGCTGATTTCAGAAGATTTCCAAACTAGTTTGAGGGTGATCGAGGTTTGCCTTATCTTTCCGATCCCAATCTTAACATCTTCACCAGTGCAGTATGGATGGCTGTGTGGTAAGTGCTACTTATAATCAGATAAAAGTAGTATATGAGTAGACGAATTCAGAAAAGTAACAATATGTTTCAGGCATTGGAAAATAAACAGTCGAAGAAGAGAACTATGAGAAGAATGTCACACAACACTCTGCAGAATCCAACAAGCTGTCGAATGTGGTGATTGATATTCAACCGATTTGCAAATATTTAGAAGAAATAAGGTATACCAAATTCATGTACCTATGTAACGACAGAAGACAAGGGCTAGGCAACAGATCGTTTATTGAGGAAATCAGGAAATATTTATATATTTATATGTACATTATTATTCTTTATTACTAACAGAGAAACAGCGTCTTCTGATTGGCTGTTTTCTCGCTGAAAGTTAATCTGTCATCTGATGATATTAGATGGTTGGAGGTAATCGGCAGGAGGCCTTGGTTTCGTGCTAGTTGGCACTCGTCAGCAAGGCGTATCTGCTACTGCCTTGAAGGAACTCATATCCCTTTTGAGATTCGAACGCGTGTCGCCCAGTGCCACCCGCAGTCAGAGACGTTACCACTAAGCTATTCAGGCTCGTGATTGGTCTCCTGTTGGACAGTAGTAGATATTTTGATATGACACTAGTAGCTAAAGTGATGTGTCTAGTTCTGTCTTTGGTGCAGACTGAATTCTAACAGTCAGGTTGTAATGTGGCCACCATTCTAAGTAGCTCACCATCATGGTGTATATTGATTTGATGATATTAAATGGTTGGAAGTAATCGTGAGCCCGAATAGCTCAGTGGTAACGTCTCTGACTGCGGATGGCACTGGGTGACACGCGTTCGAATCTCAGACGGGACATGAGTTCCTTCAAGGCAGTTGCAGATACGCCTTGCTGACTGACTGGTGAGTGCCAACTAGCACGAAACCTAGGTCTTGGCAAGGCTTTCTGACGATTACCTCCAACCATCTAATATCATCAAACCAATGTGCACCGTGATGGTGAGCTACCTAGAATGGTGGCCACATTACAACCTGACTGATAGAATTCAGTCTGCACCAAAGAGATGACTAGACACATCACACTAATTACTGGTGTCAAATCAAAATAATCTGTCATCTCCTTGCGGCCATTTCTTTGAAGGTCAAAGAACATATATCTGCGAATCGTATCCACCCACGCAGTCTTTGTTCTTGTTTTCCTCATCACCAAGACTTGGAAGGTAAACATTGACATAAATTGTTGTCTGCCGATTTTGGCTAGCAGACAGCTCTCACCACATCTACAGTACGTTTGTACTAATCAACATTGCATTGGAGCCTTGTTGGTCTTTTCTTCTTTTCACCTGTATTTGAAACAATTCTGCTTAAGGAAGTAACCTCCTTCAAATTTATCTGGCTGATAGTAGTCTTCTTCATATTCACTGGCTGTCTTGTCTTCGTTGCCTGCCTGTTATTTGATTTTGTTGGTTCTCGCCTACAAGTCTTCGAGTTTGTGTGATATTAGACGTAAATTGTCCATGAAATCCAGATCTTCTAGAGTCTTGTTAACAGTACAGTGTATTTCTATTTTCTTATTCCTCGCCTTCTGTTGAATGATCCAGTCCACTACAGTTTGGAATCTAATCGGTGTCAGTAGTAAACAACCTTGTCTCGTAGTCCACCAGCAGGTATGGAATACTAATCATAGTTTTGTAATATTTGCTAGTGTTATATCATTCCACCAAAATACCTACAAGATATAAATGTCATACGGGTTGATCACGGATTGATATCAGTTAGAGAACCATTGAAAACCAGCCACAAAGAGTACTGGACAGCTGTTCCATCCTAGTTTGGGAATCATCGCCAGTACGCACCCACTGGGATTCGAACCCGGGACCTTCCGGTTACAAGGCAAGCTCGTATACCATTCAGCCACTGGGACCCGATTCAATGGCTCGTGAATTCTAACTTCTAACAATTCGTGATTTAGCGCGACCCCAACCATTGTCGTTGGTGGGACATCCATCCACACACGTGACATCTAATTGGACCTCACTGGTCACGAAATGTGGCTAAATGTTATACGAGCTCGTCTTTTAATCAGAAGGTCCTGGGTTCGAATCCCGGTGGGTGTGTACTGATGAAGAGTCCCAAACTAGGACGAAACAGATGTCCAGTACTCCCAGGGTTTCCAGTGATTCTCTAACTAATGTTAGCTCATGATGAAATCCTGTAACCCATCAGACAAATCCTTACAAACCAATATGTCAAGTAAAAAAACAATTAATGTCATATATGGGATAATACGCAAGGTGTATCGATTTCGGAAAGAGGTATATAATTATAAGATTAGTAGACAAATATAAAATGTTACATAACACGGTGTGAAATTTGATAAGATAGAATAAATAAAATATATAAAAAATAATAATTTTTGATTTAGAATGACAAGTGAGACAAGTGGAAAAGATTCAGAGTGAGAATAGTAGTAATAATAATAATAAACGCAGTCATGAGGGAAAGGCACATAAAATAACTAAATAAACAAAATAAATAAATGTCTATCCTTCTACGATCAATGCAGAAGTAGGGATTGTACGTACTTCTTCTTTTGTACACAAAGGTCTGGCTTAAAGTCATAAATTGCCAAGGCCTCAGCTGTCTTTAGAAGTCTTTAGAATCCACTCTAACTTCCTGCGTTTTCTTAGTTACAGACTTCTAAAGACAGCTGAGGCCTTGGCAATTTATGACTTTAAGCCAGACCTTTGTGTACGAAAGAAGAAGTGTGTACAATCCCTACTTCTACCTTAGCCATAGAGGAATAGACATTTATTTATTTCGAAGACAATCGCAGCGAAGAAAATTTTCTTTTCGACGAAATCATCATCTAGGCTGTACATTCGTGTATTTATATCAAATGGACGGGAAAGTTCCAGAATAATTTAACGGTTATAGGTCAAATTAATAAAAATTACTATTCGGAATTAGAATGTCATAATAAACAGGGTAACGGATAAAACTCAAACAAAGTAGCATCATAATTACTGAGAAGATTGACATATTGTGCAATTAGGGGTTAGAAATGTAGAAATAACGAAATAGACAGGATGTTTGGATAAGAAAATTAATGTGATGAATAATTGTTTATGCAATCAGGGATTAAGTATGTAGAATTAGTAAAATGACAAAATGAACACGAAGTTCGGGTATTTATTTATTTACTTTGTTTATTTAGTTATTTTATGTGCCTTTCCCTCATGACTGCGTTTATTATTATTATTACTACTATTCTCACTCTGAATCTTTTCCACTTGTCCCACTTGTCATTCTAAATCAAAAATTATTATTTTTTATATATTTTATTTATTCTGTCTTATCAAATTTCACACCGTGTTATGTAACATTTTATATTTGTCCACTAATCCTATAACTATGTGCCTCTTTCCGAAATCGATACACCCTGCGTATTATCCCATATATGACATTAATTATTTTGCCACTTGACATTAAACCATGACTATAGTCACAAATATTTTAATTGCATTTCATACTAATACTATTATTATTTCATGTATTCACACCTCTGATCTAATTCCCTCACTGGATATAATTTCTTAAATAAGTCCATATATACACGATTGTACAGCTTGATAATAAATTCCTTGTCGGACAGAGTTTCTTCGTTGAAATCTTTTTTGATGTTAAATTCATTTCAAAGATTTTTGAAAACTTATGTCGCCAATTGTCATGATTCGAATCTATACAGCATTGATTAGGTTGATAAACCATCCCTTTGGGAAACGCTTTTTTAAATAATATCCTGGATTACCTGAAAACGTATTTCTCTGGTGTGGTAGGAAGACGCGAATAAGCGTCACACCCTCTTCACACCTATTAAATTGACACTCAGCTAACACTTTACTTCATATTCAATAAAAATTTTAACCCAATCAAATTTTCGAATGCTTTCTTCCTTTATGCTATTGAGTATTACGTAATTTACAACCTTAATTTTTTACTTCTAAAGCCACTTGAGAGTAAATATATCAATTGTCACCCCCACCCAGTGTTCACAAATCGACTAATATACATTTTTGGTAAATATAAATGTGATCGACATTAATATCATTATTGTTACTATTATCACCAATATTATTATTAATTTTATTTTTACATTTTCTTACATACTTTTTGACTAATTTATCTGGGTAATTATTAAGTTTCAAGGCTTCTTTTATGTGTATCACTTCCTGTCTTAGATATTCCTCGGTACTATTTAGTTTTTGTACCCTGTCACTTAAACATTTGACCAATCCTATTTTCACTGATATAGGATGGGATGATCGGAAGTCCAAATATCTGTTTGAATGTGTGGGTTTCCTGTAAACACTAATGTTTCCCTTCTCATCTTCATTCCTTTTTACACTACAATCTGACTCTGGATGCTCGCCTTTATGACTTTCCAATTCATAAATGAATTGAACTACCTCTGTCTTTGAGTTAATGTGTTCGAAAAATCTATCTATATCCTGTTTTCTAAGTACAGTGAATGTGTCATCTACATACCTTCATCATACTTTTGGAGTAGGGCTGAACGTTTTAATCGCTATGTTTTCCCACCTATCCATGAATATATCCGCCACAACTGGGGATATTGGTGACCTCATGGCAACTCCCTCAGTTTGTTTGTGTATTTTCCCTTGGTATTTAAATACTGTGGAAGATAACAGTTAATATTATTATTATCATTATTAAATCAGATTCACAATTTTGTATTTGCACAGTTCGTGAAGGTGACATTTAGCCAGTTTTCCCTGGAAACCCAGAGACTATTCAGATCACACTTTGTGATCTCCATTACACCATAATGGTAATCATGAAACCAAGCATCAACGTATTATGTTACTGGTTGATTGAAATGGGTGGTTGTATACCAAAACCCCAAAGAACTCAAATGGTTCTGAAGAAAGTGCTATTCATGAACGTTGAATATAAAGGTGATATTGTAGCCGAGATTCTGAAGAACCACTCATCCAGATCACTGAAAAAGCCTTCTTTTCGACTGAGTTACGGATGAATTTCTACAGCCGACAAGTGATCAGTGGATATATGAAGGATAAACTACCGCCCTGGTCCACTTCAGTCTGCTTATGAATTCACTTGTTCCTAGGGAGCTAGTTATATTGACCGCACAAAACGCACACTTTCCAACATCATCCGGCATGGTTAGCAAAAGGACAATGCAAGACAGATATTAGCTCAATTCTCGAGCAGTTAGTGAACTCAAGCCACGTAGCTCCACCGGAATCGTCTTTCAAGATTATCTACAAGGTGAAGCCAAAGTGTAATAAGGGTGTCGAGTTTCGACATTTGTGTATGGCAGAGGCGTTGGTAATTCATTTCATCAGTACAACTCCGAACTCTCTACACAGAAAAAGCTTGTACAGTCTCTTATTCTACCATGGTCTTAGCCTCTTCATTAGTTGTTCCCTGTAAATGTTTTAATTTTACTTTTAATTTGCTCTTACTCTAATAATTAATTCACTATTATCAATCTCATATGTTCCTTTTGTACATTTACTCCCCCTTCTTCACACTTTTCAAATTAACACTCAAGTACCTTTTTCCTCATTGAATAAAAATTTTAACCTTATCAAATTTCTAACCATTTCTTCCTTTGTGTCGATGAGTACTACGTAATTAAAACAAAATACATAGTTCAACGAAGAGTCTCTTTTCGCCGGCGAATTCATTCACACTTACACTGTACAATTTCAATTATGTATACTTATTTTTGTATATGTGTACATTAAGTTTGTACGATAAGAATAATAATAATAAGTGAGGGCTATTGTTGTTAAGATATTTCAAAAATGTGGTGAGTAACTAATGAGAACTACGTAATTTGTAACTTTAATTTTTTACTTCTAAAGCCACTTCTGGGTAATTATATCAGTTATGTTACCCCCCTCCAATTACTAAATAACAGACTATTATTACATATTTTGGTAAATATAAATACGACTTTAGAGCCTCCGAAGGAAGATTATTTCGTCGATAAGAAAAATTTTCTTCGCTGAATAATTGTCTTTTATTTTCTTCATAACTCAATGGGTATTTTATCAGTGATTTGAAGCAGAGTAAGAACCGTGTCACAGTGAAAGAGCTTGATTATTATTATATTATTATTATATCCTTTAATTCCTAGAGGAACATAGGGCTTCAGTCGCGCGTCTCTGTTGCCTTCGGTTCTCTGCCAACGTTTTCACCTGGCTCCAAGTCTGCCCTCATGCTTTCATCTCCTTTTCACATGACCTCCTCCAAGTCACCCTTGCACTGACGACCGACTCGCCGCTTCCCTTCCGGGTTCCACTCGAGCAATGGCTTGTCTAGTGATGTCACTCACTTGATGGTTTCCTCAGCGTATGGCCAATCCATCTCCATTTCTTCCTGCCTATTTGTTTCACAATCGGCTTCTGCTGGATTGGTTTGCTCCCAGCGATCCCAGTTGCTGATCTTTTCTGGCCAGCCATCTGATCTTGAGTAGTGTTGAGCGAAGACAGCTGTGGATGAAGGTCTGTGGTTTGTTTGAGGTGCTCTTTATGATGCACTAAGTTTCTGGTCTGTATAGCGAGTAGCACTGACTTCACATTGGAGTTGAAAATCCGGATCTTATTTTTCATGCTGAGTACTGTTGACCTCCATACGAACTTGAGAGTAATGAAAGCTTGTCTTGTTTTTCTGATCCTTGCTTTGATATCCTCGTCAGTTCCGTGAGCCTGTAGTTGAAACGATGCTTTCCAGGTCAGTAAGTGGGTAAAGGAAGGTGTTTCTTTCAGATTTCTTCCATTTATGCTTATTGTTGTCTGTTGTTGCTGTTGGTGTTCACCAGAAATCTTCATCACCTCTGTCTCCACCTTCTCTATGTTCACCTGAAGTGCTACATTTGATGCTTCTTCTCCCAACTTGTTGCTTTTCACTTGCATATCTTCTAGTGTTTCTGGGAAATCAGACATATATCATCGGCGAAGTTCAGATCGTTCATGTTTTTTGTGTGAGTCCATTTTATACCTTAAATTTTCGATGAAGCTTTCGATAACAAACACAAGATTCAGTTTTCTAAAGAGCTGTATTGATCAGAAAGACTATCTCAAGCACTACTATTTATTATTTATTTTTTTATATTTTTATTTTTGATTACAGCTTGATTCCACACCGTATTTTTGGTACAAGTACGGAATTTTCAGCGTGGATATCGGTAGCCCAAAATTCGCAGGCCAACCATAGATATCAGGTGTACGCCGGCGTGGGCTCGAACCCCGGACCATGTGCATGGTCAGCGAGAGTCCTAACCACTGTGCCACCGACGCGCTAGAAGTGTCTCCATCTCAATCATATCCACCAAAATCATCTCTCTTTGCAACGCCATACGCTGAATGTGATCGATGACTACGAGGGATAGAAAGAAAAATTTCACTAAGGACGATTATATAAGACGAACAGGGAAATTTTGTGGACTACGGTGGTTCATTTGCAAGAAGACTTTGTGTATTGTCTCAAAGGTGCTGGCACCAGAGAAACACGTTTCTAACTACTCCGGTCTATCAATAACTCTTATCCGATTGCAAACTTTGTCGTTGAGTTCAAAATTCTGTGACTTTCTCATGATATCGATTTCGTTGATACCATGCAAATTTTCCGCAAAAATTTTAGTGAAAATGCATATGTGCTCAATATGCGCTATAAATATTTGATTCTGTCCACTGAACACTGTTATGACTTTCCAACTTTTACTGGTAACGTCAACCCTGCACTGAGCCAGAGTCCAATAATAATACGATAGGGAGAGGTGCGTCATAAGTGAAGAGTGCTTATACCTAAAAATATCTCTCGGTGGTACATCAGTTGAAACGCCGATAAAAAAGGTGTTAGAACGCACAAGTTATCAATGTTAAAAGTCAATCTGAACGAAGAATATTCTTTTCAATAATTTCCCCTATTCAGGTTCTTACAATTATAAAATGTAATATTTGTGGTCGTTACAATTAGGGTCAATTATGCGGTGGATACATTTTTAACGTAGAATAACAGATTAGTTATCACAGGGTGTCAAAATATATAGTAGTATTTGTGTGACAAACGTGCTAGGCTGAAATGGATTACAAAATATATATTGGTGAAATGGGAGACAACGGTGGTGATTTATCATAATACATTCGTGGACTATGGGGTAGGAAAAAACTGACAAGTCATTTCAAGGTTATAAAATGTGTCAGGTGAGTGAGTGGCTAGTACAAGTGGTCTGTGTTGAAATGGAGATAGTCAGACTGCAATGAGAGGTTCATAATGATATAACGAATATGTGAAATGAAACAGGTGGAGGCATATATTGGGAAAACAGATAATATCACTATTACTAAGTCCGGATAGTATAAATGAAAAATTCAATACTATTGAGGGAATTTTTGCATGAAGGGCATAAATTATGACAAGTAATAATAATAATAATAATTGTAATAATAAGCAAAGGAAAACAATCAAGAGGGTTAAGGGGAAGCAGGACTCTTGGTGAGAAGAAGAATCATCAATCAAAGTTTGGCCACGGTAGGAACAGCGTCTGGACGTGTTCTTTCTGGATACAACGTTCCGGCTAGGTCAATATTGTTGCAACAGCTTTAGCTATGTGTAAGAGACGTAAGCGAACTGTACGTGATAACGACTTCGGAATTCGGTATATAACCCTGAAAACTGTGTTGACATCGATACGATGTCCAGTATCGACCAAGCGTGACAGGATCGAGCTTTTATGCATTTAATTTCCCCCGGCTGAACCAAGCTGCTAAATGTTCTCTAACCCGTAGACGAACCTGCCTAATCGTGCACCCTATATAACTTGAACCACAGGAACAGTTGAAATGGAATATACATGAAGAAGAGCTAAGTTTACGTAAGATATCTTTGAGTTGCTGGGTGAACATTTGAATACATACCACTTTGTACTAGCCACTCACTCACCTGACACCTTTTATAACCTTGAAATGACTTGTCGAATTTCCTACCCTACACTTTACAAATCTAATATGATTAATCACAACCAATGCCCCCGTTTTACAATATTTTGGTAATCGATTTCAGCCAACTAGCACGTTTGTCACACAAATACTACTACATATTTTGACACCCTGTGATAACTAATCTGTTATTCTACGTTGAAAATTGTATCCACCGCATAACTGGCCTTTATTGTAACTACAACACATATTATATTTTATAATTGCAAGAACCTGAAGAGGGGAAATTATTGAAAAGAATATTCTTCGTTCAGATTGACTTTTAGTTCATAATATGGGAATATTTAACGCTATCAAATCTTATCAGTGTTAGCTGCGAAATCATGATTGATACATACATGCACTGATATGGTAACCTGATTGGGAAGTTTTTGATCTATTCAGTCCTGGAGGATCTTGAAAGTCAAGCAATTAATCATACATTGGTCATTTATTTACGATTCAAATTTTCATCAATGGAAAAACGACTGGTATAACCTGCATTATGTTTGAATAATGCAGTTACTGTTGCAATTAATTCCCAATTTTTTGCTTGTCTCAGGATGGGAAAATGTTTTGAAGTTATCGTTTGATAATAATGTGTCTTGTCTGCAGGCTCATTCCGGTCAAGTTAAAAGGCGACCACAAAAGTAGTAACATTTCTTGAAATAATAGAGAATATTTGTAGCTCAGGTGGATGATTTGCAATTCCGATTGTCTTTGATGAGCTGGCTGTTTTAATTGAGTAGCTTTCGTAGTATCCCCACTGGACAACATTTTCAGCACAAGTTTTAGCATAAAACGAACTGATTTCAAATTCTCCAAGAATGATAGAATTATGCCTCCTGGTAGCTACCATCTTGGTGACTGTAAATGGATTCACATTTGTATTTATCGGTTTTTTATTGACTTGTATTTTGAAATCTCTTCTCAAGTGATTTACCTTTTACAAGTTGGTAGATTTGGTCCATAGTCGTGATACGCATTGATATCAAAGAATGTATACCATGTCTTTTCACAGCTCATTTCTGTTCATGGATTCTGGTTGGAAGGTGACGCCCACTTAACTGACCGATGTAATGTCTGTTACAGTTCATACAATTTATTTTGTAAATGGTATTAATTTTATCTCCTTTTTCTGTTGGATGGGTCTTTCGGTTTGCATAATATCGAATGAAGTGATTGTGCTGGCTGGCAGTCTTGTGTGCTTTATCTATTTCAAACTGTTTTAGTATTGCAGTTGCTATTTCAGAGGTATTTTTTGAATATGGTGAAATGAATTTTCTTGTAGTCTTTGATGATGGTTTTTTGTTGGCGTTGTGACTCAATTTTGAAAACTTTTTGATGAAATTTTTGTGGATAACCTTTCTTTTTGAAGACGGTTAGAAGGTATTTTTCTTCTATTCTTTTCAACACCGGAGTAATGACAGATTGTGTGTTTGAATGCTTTTAAACAATGTCTGAACACAGTTTCTTTTGTGAGCAAATAGGTTATTAATATTATAGTTGAGTATTTGGTCTGTGTGCTTTGATTTTCTATATACGTGTGTTTCTAAATTTCCTGTGGTAGTTTTTCTTTTCTTGTGAATTTGATGTCTCCAAATATCTACAAAACACAAAATAATCGAGCAAAGAATATCCTTTCCGAAAAATCCCTCTTCTGGCTCTACAATTATATATGTATATGTTTATATACACAGAATATTCTAGATTAGTAGTCAATAAAAATATCATTATTATTGTTCCCTCGGGTTCCTAGTGGAACATGAGCCTTCCACTGCACGTCTCCACTTGCCATTTCTGTCTTCTCCTGTACTTTTCACCGGCATCCATGTTAGTCCATACTCTTTCAACTCCTCTTCACACGATCTCCTCCATGTCACCCTTGCACCGACGACCCACTCGCCGCTTCCCTTCCGGGTTCCACTCGAGCAATGCTTTGTCTAGTGGTCACTCACTTGATGGTTTCTTCAGCGTACGGCCATTCCATCTCCATTTCTTTCTGCCTATTTGTTTCACAATCGGTTCCTGGTTGGTTCATTCCCAGAGATCCCTCCCTGTTGCTGAATTTTTCTGGCTGGCCATCTGATGTTGAGTAGTATTGAGCGAAGACAGCTGTTGGTAAAGGTCTGTAGTTTGTTTGAGGTGCTCTTTATGACGCACCAAGTCTCTGGTCTGTATAGCGAGTAGCACTGACTTCAAATTGGAGTTGAAAATCCGGATCTTATCTTTCATGCTGAGTGCTGTTGACCTCCACACAGACTTGAGAGTAATGAAAGCTTGCCTCGCTTTCCCAATCCTTGCTTTGATATCTTCGTCAGTTCCATCCGCCTGTAGTTGAAACGGTGCTTCCCAAGTAGGTAGGTAAAGGAGTTTGTTTCTTTCAGATTTCTTCCATTTATGCTAATTGTTGTCTGTTATTGTTGCTGTAGCTGTTGGTCAGGAATCTTCATCACTTCTGTTTTCTTTGTGTTGACCTGAAGTTCTATCTTTGATGCTTTTTCTGTCAACTTGTTGCTTTTCACTTGCATATAATATGATGGGGAGAGGTGCGTCATAAGTGAAGAGTGCTTATACCTAAAAATATCTCTCGGTGGTACATCAGTTGAAACGCCGATAAAAAAGGTGTTAGAACGCACAAGTTATCAATGTTAAAAGTCAATCTGAACGAAGAATATTCTTTTCAATAATTTCCCCTATTCAGGTTCTTACAATTATAAAATGTAATATTTGTGGTCGTTACAATTAGGGTCAATTATGCGGTGGATACATTTTTAACGTAGAATAACAGATTAGTTATCACAGGGTGTCAAAATATATAGTAGTATTTGTGTGACAAACGTGCTAGGCTGAAATGGATTACAAAATATATATTGGTGAAATAGGAGACAATGGTGGTGATTTATCATAATACATCCGTGGACTATGGGGTAGGAAAAAACTGACAAGTCATTTCAAGGTTATAAAATGTGTCAGGTGAGTGAGTGGCTAGTACAAGTGGTCTGTGTTGAAATGGAGATAGTCAGACTGCAATGAGAGGTTCATAATGATATAACGAATATGTGAAATGAAACAGGTGGAGGCATATATTGGGAAAACAGATAATATCACTATTAATAAGTCCGGATAGTATAAATGAAAAATTCAATACTATTGAGGGAATTTTTGCATGAAGGGCATAAATTATGACAAGTAATAATAATAATAATAATTGTAATAATAAGCAAAGGAAAACAATCAAGAGGGTTAAGGGGAAGCAGGACTCCTGGTGAGAAGAAGAATCATCAATCAAAGTTTGGCCACGGTAGGAACAGCGTCTGGACGTGTTCTTTCCGGATACAAATTTCCGGCTAGGTCAATATTATTGCAACAGCTTTAACTATGTGTAAGAGACGTAAGCGAACTGTACGTGATAACGACTTCGGAATTCGGTATATAACCCTGAAAACTGTGTTGACATCGATACGATGTCCAGTATCGACCAAGCGTGACAGGATCGAGCTTTTATGCATTTAATTTCCCCCCGGCTGAACCAAGCTGCTAAATGTTCTCTAACCCGTAGACGAACCTGCCTAATCGTGCACCCTATATAACTTGAACCACAGGAACAGTTGAAATGGAATATACATGAAGAAGAGCTAAGTTTACGTAAGATATCTTTGAGTTGCTGGGTGAACATTTGAATACATACCACTTTGTACTAGCCACTCACTCACCTGACACCTTTTATAACCTTGAAATGACTTGTCGAATTTCCTACCCTACACTTTACAAATCTAATATGATTAATCACAACCAATGCCCCCGTTTTACAATATTTTGGTAATCGATTTCAGCCAACTAGCACGTTTGTCACACAAATACTACTACATATTTTGACACCCTGTGATAACTAATCTGTTATTCTACGTTGAAAATTGTATCCACCGCATAACTGGCCTTTATTGTAACTACAACACATATTATATTTTATAATTGCATGAACCTGAAGAGGGGAAATTATTGAAAAGAATATTCTTCGTTCAGATTGACTTTTAGTTCATAATATGGGAATATTTAACGCTATCAAATCTTATCAGTGTTAGCTGCGAAATCATGATTGATACATACATGCACTGATATGGTAACCTGATTGGGAAGTTTTTGATCTATTCAGTCCTGGAGGATCTTGAAAGTCAAGCAATTAATCATACATTGGTCATTTATTTACGATTCAAATTTTCATCAATGGAAAAACGACTGGTATAACCTGCATTATGTTTGAATAATGCAGTTACTGTTGCAATTAATTCCCAATTTTTTGCTTGTCTCAGGATGGGAAAATGTTTTGAAGTAATCATTTGATAATAATGTGTCTTGTCTGCAGGCTCATTCCGGTCAAGTTAAAAGGCGACCACAAAAGTAGTAACATTTCTTGAAATAATAGAGAATATTTGTAGCTCAGGTGGATGATTTGCAATTCCGATTGTCTTTGATGAGCTGGCTGTTTTAATTGAGTAGCTTTCGTAGTATCCCCACTGGACAACATTTTCAGCACAAGTTTTAGCATAAAACGAACTGATTTCAAATTCTCCAAGAATGATAGAATTATGCCTCCTGGTAGCTACCATCTTGGTGACCGTAAATGGATTCACATTTGTATTTATCGGTTTTTTATTGACTTGTATTTTGAAATCTCTTCTCAAGTGATTTACCTTTTACAAGTTGGTAGATTTGGTCCATAGTCGTGATACGCATTGATATCAAAGAATGTATACCATGTCTTTTCACAGCTCATTTCTGTTCATGGATTCTGGTTGGAAGGTGACGCCCACTTAACTGACCGATGTAATGTCTGTTACAGTTCATACAATTTATTTTGTAAATGGTATTAATTTTATCTCCTTTTTCTGTTGGATGGGTCTTTCGGTTTGCATAATATCGAATGAAGTGATTGTGCTGGCTGGCAGTCTTGTGTGCTTTATCTATTTCAAACTGTTTTAGTATTGCAGTTGCTATTTCAGAGGTATTTTTTGAATATGGTGAAATGAATTTTCTTGTAGTCTTTGATGATGGTTTTTTGTTGGCGTTGTGACTCAATTTTGAAAACTTTTTGATGAAATTTTTGTGGATAACCTTTCTTTTTGAAGACGGTTAGAAGGTATTTTTCTTCTATTCTTTTCAACACCGGAGTAATGACAGATTGTGTGTTTGAATGCTTTTAAACAATGTCTGAACACAGTTTCTTTTGTGAGCAAATAGGTTATTAATATTATAGTTGAGTATTTGGTCTGTGTGCTTTGATTTTCTATATACGTGTGTTTCTAAATTTCCTGTGGTAGTTTTTCTTTTCTTGTGAATTTGATGTCTCCAAATATCTACAAAACACAAAATAATCGAGCAAAGAATATCCTTTCCGAAAAATCCCTCTTCTGGCTCTACAATTATATATGTATATGTTTATATACACAGAATATTCTAGATTAGTAGTCAATAAAAATATCATTATTATTGTTCCCTCGGGTTCCTAGTGGAACATGAGCCTTCCACTGCACGTCTCCACTTGCCATTTCTGTCTTCTCCTGTACTTTTCACCGGCATCCATGTTAGTCCATACTCTTTCAACTCCTCTTCACACGATCTCCTCCATGTCACCCTTGCACCGACGACCCACTCGCCGCTTCCCTTCCGGGTTCCACTCGAGCAATGCTTTGTCTAGTGGTCACTCACTTGATGGTTTCTTCAGCGTACGGCCATTCCATCTCCATTTCTTTCTGCCTATTTGTTTCACAATCGGTTCCTGGTTGGTTCATTCCCAGAGATCCCTCCCTGTTGCTGAATTTTTCTGGCTGGCCATCTGATGTTGAGTAGTATTGAGCGAAGACAGCTGTTGGTAAAGGTCTGTAGTTTGTTTGAGGTGCTCTTTATGACGCACCAAGTCTCTGGTCTGTATAGCGAGTAGCACTGACTTCAAATTGGAGTTGAAAATCCGGATCTTATCTTTCATGCTGAGTGCTGTTGACCTCCACACAGACTTGAGAGTAATGAAAGCTTGCCTCGCTTTCCCAATCCTTGCTTTGATATCTTCGTCAGTTCCATCCGCCTGTAGTTGAAACGGTGCTTCCCAAGTAGGTAGGTAAAGGAGTTTGTTTCTTTCAGATTTCTTCCATTTATGCTAATTGTTGTCTGTTATTGTTGCTGTAGCTGTTGGTCAGGAATCTTCATCACTTCTGTTTTCTTTGTGTTGACCTGAAGTTCTATCTTTGATGCTTTTTCTGTCAACTTGTTGCTTTTCACTTGCATATAATATGATGGGGAGAGGTGCGTCATAAGTGAAGAGTGCTTATACCTAAAAATATCTCTCGGTGGTACATCAGTTGAAACGCCGATAAAAAAGGTGTTAGAACGCACAAGTTATCAATGTTAAAAGTCAATCTGAACGAAGAATATTCTTTTCAATAATTTCTCCTCTTCAGGTTCTTACAATTATAAAATATAATATATGTGGTCGTTACAATTAGGGTCAATTATGCGGTGGATACATTTTTAACGTAGAATAACAGATTAGTTATCACAGGGTGTCAAAATATATAGTTGTATTTGTGTGACAAACGTGCTAGGCTGAAATGGATTACAAAATATATATTGGTGAAATAGGAGACAATGGTGGTGATTTATCATAATACATCCGTGGACTATGGGGTAGGAAAAAACTGACAAGTCATTTCAAGGTTATAAAATGTGTCAGGTGAGTGAGTGGCTAGTACAAGTGGTCTGTGTTGAAATGGAGATAGTCAGACTGCAATGAGAGGTTCATAATGATATAACGAATATGTGAAATGAAACAGGTGGAGGCATATATTGGGAAAACAGATAATATCACTATTACTAAGTCCGGATAGTATAAATGAAAAATTCAATACTATTGAGGGAATTTTTGCATGAAGGGCATAAATTATGACAAGTAATAATAATAATAATAATTGTAATAATAAGCAAAGGAAAACAATCAAGAGGGTTAAGGGGAAGCAGGACTCCTGGTGAGAAGAAGAATCATCAATCAAAGTTTGGCCACGGTAGGAACAGCGTCTGGACGTGTTCTTTCCGGATACAAATTTCCGGCTAGGTCAATATTATTGCAACAGCTTTAACTATGTGTAAGAGACGTAAGCGAACTGTACGTGATAACGACTTCGGAATTCGGTATATAACCCTGAAAACTGTGTTGACATCGATACGATGTCCAGTATCGACCAAGCGTGACAGGATCGAGCTTTTATGCATTTAATTTCCCCCCGGCTGAACCAAGCTGCTAAATGTTCTCTAACCCGTAGACGAACCTGCCTAATCGTGCACCCTATATAACTTGAACCACAGGAACAGTTGAAATGGAATATACATGAAGAAGAGCTAAGTTTACGTAAGATATCTTTGAGTTGCTGGGTGAACATTTGAATACATACCACTTTGTACTAGCCACTCACTCACCTGACACCTTTTATAACCTTGAAATGACTTGTCGATTTTCCTACCCACACTTTACAAATCTAATATGATTAATCACAACCATTGTCTCCCGTTTTACAATATTTTGGTAATCGATTTCAGCCAACTAGCACGTTTGTCACACAAATACTACTATATATTTTGACACCCTGTGATAACTAATCTGTTATTCTACGTTGAAAATTGTATCCACCGCATAACTGGCCTTTATTGTAACTACAACACATATTATATTTTATAATTGCATGAACCTGAAGAGGGGAAATTATTGAAAAGAATATTCTTCGTTCAGATTGACTTTTAGTTCATAATATGGGAATATTTAACGCTATCAAATCTTATCAGTGTTAGCTGCGAAATCATGATTGATACATACATGCACTGATATGGTAACCTGATTGGGAAGTTTTTGATCTATTCAGTCCTGGAGGATCTTGAAAGTCAAGCAATTAATCATACATTGGTCATTTATTTACGATTCAAATTTTCATCAATGGAAAAACGACTGGTATAACCTGCATTATGTTTGAATA
The DNA here is from genome assembly GCA_944472135.2 of Trichobilharzia regenti. NCBI lineage: Eukaryota > Metazoa > Platyhelminthes > Trematoda > Strigeidida > Schistosomatidae > Trichobilharzia > Trichobilharzia regenti. The sequence goes on from OX235268.1 coordinate 31,227,661, forward strand.
ATGCAGTTACTGTTGCAATTAATTCCCAATTTTTTGCTTGTCTCAGGATGGGAAAATGTTTTGAAGTAATCATTTGATAATAATGTGTCTTGTCTGCAGGCTCATTCCGGTCAAGTTAAAAGGCGACCACAAAAGTAGTAACATTTCTTGAAATAATAGAGAATATTTGTAGCTCAGGTGGATGATTTGCAATTCCGATTGTCTTTGATGAGCTGGCTGTTTTAATTGAGTAGCTTTCGTAGTATCCCCACTGGACAACATTTTCAGCACAAGTTTTAGCATAAAACGAACTGATTTCAAATTCTCCAAGAATGATAGAATTATGCCTCCTGGTAGCTACCATCTTGGTGACTGTAAATGGATTCACATTTGTATTTATCGGTTTTTTATTGACTTGTATTTTGAAATCTCTTCTCAAGTGATTTACCTTTTACAAGTTGGTAGATTTGGTCCATAGTCGTGATACGCATTGATATCAAAGAATGTATACCATGTCTTTTCACAGCTCATTTCTGTTCATGGATTCTGGTTGGAAGGTGACGCCCACTTAACTGACCGATGTAATGTCTGTTACAGTTCATACAATTTATTTTGTAAATGGTATTAATTTTATCTCCTTTTTCTGTTGGATGGGTCTTTCGGTTTGCATAATATCGAATGAAGTGATTGTGCTGGCTGGCAGTCTTGTGTGCTTTATCTATTTCAAACTGTTTTAGTATTGCAGTTGCTATTTCAGAGGTATTTTTTGAATATGGTGAAATGAATTTTCTTGTAGTCTTTGATGATGGTTTTTTGTTGGCGTTGTGACTCAATTTTGAAAACTTTTTGATGAAATTTTTGTGGATAACCTTTCTTTTTGAAGACGGTTAGAAGGTATTTTTCTTCTATTCTTTTCAACACCGGAGTAATGACAGATTGTGTGTTTGAATGCTTTTAAACAATGTCTGAACACAGTTTCTTTTGTGAGCAAATAGGTTATTAATATTATAGTTGAGTATTTGGTCTGTGTGCTTTGATTTTCTATATACGTGTGTTTCTAAATTTCCTGTGGTAGTTTTTCTTTTCTTGTGAATTTGATGTCTCCAAATATCTATAAAACACAAAATAATCGAGCAAAGAATATCCTTTCCGAAAAATCCCTCTTCTGGCTCTACAATTATATATGTATATGTTTATATACACAGAATATTCTAGATTAGTAGTCAATAAAAATATCATTATTATTGTTCCCTCGGGTTCCTAGTGGAACATGAGCCTTCCACTGCACGTCTCCACTTGCCATTTCTGTCTTCTCCTGTACTTTTCACCGGCATCCATGTTAGTCCATACTCTTTCAACTCCTCTTCACACGATCTCCTCCATGTCACCCTTGCACCGACGACCCACTCGCCGCTTCCCTTCCGGGTTCCACTCGAGCAATGCTTTGTCTAGTGGTCACTCACTTGATGGTTTCTTCAGCGTACGGCCATTCCATCTCCATTTCTTTCTGCCTATTTGTTTCACAATCGGTTCCTGGTTGGTTCATTCCCAGAGATCCCTCCCTGTTGCTGAATTTTTCTGGCTGGCCATCTGATGTTGAGTAGTATTGAGCGAAGACAGCTGTTGGTAAAGGTCTGTAGTTTGTTTGAGGTGCTCTTTATGACGCACCAAGTCTCTGGTCTGTATAGCGAGTAGCACTGACTTCAAATTGGAGTTGAAAATCCGGATCTTATCTTTCATGCTGAGTGCTGTTGACCTCCACACAGACTTGAGAGTAATGAAAGCTTGCCTCGCTTTCCCAATCCTTGCTTTGATATCTTCGTCAGTTCCATCCGCCTGTAGTTGAAACGGTGCTTCCCAAGTAGGTAGGTAAAGGAGTTTGTTTCTTTCAGATTTCTTCCATTTATGCTAATTGTTGTCTGTTATTGTTGCTGTAGCTGTTGGTCAGGAATCTTCATCACTTCTGTTTTCTTTGTGTTGACCTGAAGTTCTATCTTTGATGCTTTTTCTGTCAACTTGTTGCTTTTCACTTGCATATAATATGATGGGGAGAGGTGCGTCATAAGTGAAGAGTGCTTATACCTAAAAATATCTCTCGGTGGTACATCAGTTGAAACGCCGATAAAAAAGGTGTTAGAACGCACAAGTTATCAATGTTAAAAGTCAATCTGAACGAAGAATATTCTTTTCAATAATTTCTCCTCTTCAGGTTCTTACAATTATAAAATATAATATATGTGGTCGTTACAATTAGGGTCAATTATGCGGTGGATACATTTTTAACGTAGAATAACAGATTAGTTATCACAGGGTGTCAAAATATATAGTTGTATTTGTGTGACAAACGTGCTAGGCTGAAATGGATTACAAAATATATATTGGTGAAATAGGAGACAATGGTGGTGATTTATCATAATACATCCGTGGACTATGGGGTAGGAAAAAACTGACAAGTCATTTCAAGGTTATAAAATGTGTCAGGTGAGTGAGTGGCTAGTACAAGTGGTCTGTGTTGAAATGGAGATAGTCAGACTGCAATGAGAGGTTCATAATGATATAACGAATATGTGAAATGAAACAGGTGGAGGCATATATTGGGAAAACAGATAATATCACTATTAATAAGTCCGGATAGTATAAATGAAAAATTCAATACTATTGAGGGAATTTTTGCATGAAGGGCATAAATTATGACGAATAATAATAATAATTGTAATAATAAGCAAAGGAAAACAATCAAGAGGGTTAAGGGGAAGCAGGACTCTTGGTGAGAAGAAAAATCATCAATCAAAGTTTGGCCACGGTAGGAACAGCGTCTGGACCTGTTCTTTCTGGATACAACGTTCCGGCTAGGTCAATATTATTGCAACAGCTTTAGCTATGTGTAAGAGACGTAAGCGAACTGTACGTGATAACGACTTCGGAATTCGGTATATAACCCTGAAAACTGTGTTGACATCGATACGATGTCCAGTATCGACCAAGCGTGACAGGATCGAGCTTTTATGCATTTAATTTCCCCCGGCTGAACCAAGCTGCTAAATGTTCTCTAACCCGTAGACGAACCTGCCTAATCGTGCACCCTATATAACTTGAACCACAGGAACAGTTGAAATGGAATATACATGAAGAAGAGCTAAGTTAAGGTAAGATATCTTTGAGTTGCTGGGTGAACATTTGAATACATACCACTTTGTACTAGCCACTCACTCACCTGACACCTTTTATAACCTTGAAATGACTTGTCGATTTTCCTACCCCACACTTTACAAATCTAATATGATTAATCACAACCATTGTCTCCCGTTTTACAATATTTTGGTAATCGATTTCAGCCAACTAGCACGTTTGTCACACAAATACTACTATATATTTTGACACCCTGTGATAACTAATCTGTTATTCTACGTTGAAAATTGTATCCACCGCATAACTGGCCTTTATTGTAACTACAACACATATTATATTTTATAATTGCATGAACCTGAAGAGGGGAAATTATTGAAAAGAATATTCTTCGTTCAGATTGACTTTTAGTTCATAATATGGGAATATTTAACGCTATCAAATCTTATCAGTGTTAGCTGCGAAATCATGATTGATACATACATGCACTGATATGGTAACCTGATTGGGAAGTTTTTGATCTATTCAGTCCTGGAGGATCTTGAAAGTCAAGCAATTAATCATACATTGGTCATTTATTTACGATTCAAATTTTCATCAATGGAAAAACGACTGGTATAACCTGCATTATGTTTGAATAATGCAGTTACTGTTGCAATTAATTCCCAATTTTTTGCTTGTCTCAGGATGGGAAAATGTTTTGAAGTAATCATTTGATAATAATGTGTCTTGTCTGCAGGCTCATTCCGGTCAAGTTAAAAGGCGACCACAAAAGTAGTAACATTTCTTGAAATAATAGAGAATATTTGTAGCTCAGGTGGATGATTTGCAATTCCGATTGTCTTTGATGAGCTGGCTGTTTTAATTGAGTAGCTTTCGTAGTATCCCCACTGGACAACATTTTCAGCACAAGTTTTAGCATAAAACGAACTGATTTCAAATTCTCCAAGAATGATAGAATTATGCCTCCTGGTAGCTACCATCTTGGTGACTGTAAATGGATTCACATTTGTATTTATCGGTTTTTTATTGACTTGTATTTTGAAATCTCTTCTCAAGTGATTTACCTTTTACAAGTTGGTAGATTTGGTCCATAGTCGTGATACGCATTGATATCAAAGAATGTATACCATGTCTTTTCACAGCTCATTTCTGTTCATGGATTCTGGTTGGAAGGTGACGCCCACTTAACTGACCGATGTAATGTCTGTTACAGTTCATACAATTTATTTTGTAAATGGTGCTAATTTTATCTCCTTTTTCTGTTGGATTGGTCTTTTGGTTTGCAAAATATCGAATGAAGTGATTGTGCTGGCTGGCTGACTGACGGCCTGACTTTTATGCTATAGTATTTGTCAAAGAGTTTCAATATTCTAGCTGTTTGTTATTTCAGAGATATTTTTTATGGATATGGTAAGATGAATTTTCCATGTATGTAAAAGTTATGCCTATACATTGTGGTAGTGTATAATTGGATGTTAAGCTTTGTCTATCTGAAAGACCAGTATTTTTCCTAGTGAAGTCGACATATGATGATAACAGCATGGTTTTGCTATTCATGAGGTAATTTTTTGTTCATTAATCCTCATAAAATCTCATAAAAAATTTTTGGTATGTAGACGACTTATTATTAGTGCAAAAGAGGGTAGACAAGCTGTGTCTCGTTGGGTGTGGAACTAGACAACTTATACAGAGTGCTGTTGAACCACTCCTATCATAGTTTGGTACAGCATAGACAAAATTCAGGCTATGCATCGTTTCGCCATGTCTAGTGGAATATTGTCATTTGGTAGAAAAATCAGTTCATTCATTCAACACACCCTATTGAATCTTTTCATTGTTCACCTTGTCGTGGAATACAGTTGTGTTGCTAGAGGAAGCAACAAGAAAATAATGTACACATTGGGTCATAGGTCATAATATACGCATCGGGCTACCTCAATGTACATATACCAGTTGACTTGCTCTTATGGAGCTGAGAACATCGGCCGTAACATGCCACCACTTGAAAAATGCGCTCGTGAACACTATCCAGCCTGGCTAGTAAAAGGAAACCAAAAACGTGTATACAGTTCAGTGACAGAACATCAGGTCAATTCAGAACATTCAGCGCCTTTCGAGAATTCCTTCAAAGTAATATACAAGATTCAATCAAACCTATCGAAGGGAGTGAAATTAAGACATCTGGGCATAGCCGACAAACTAGCTATCCAAAAAGGCTCAAACCCACGCTTTGTATCCAAAAGAAATACGTTCAACTTTTGTCCTTGCCATGGCCATCATAAACAGGTAAATCTTTTAGTGATGACCTTCCCATCGCCTTTCTTATCTAAACTTCCTGTTTATTCATGTAATTTTTTAAAGTTTTTCTTAATCCCTATTTACAATACCATATTTTCATACCCGAACTTCCTGTTTATTTTGTCATTTTACTATTTCTACATATTTCTACAATCCCTGATTCCACAAACAATTATTCATCACACTAGATTTTTATCCAAACATCCTGTCTATTTTTGTCATTCCTTCATTTGTAACCCCAACTGCACAACATATCAATCTTCCCAGTAATTATGATTCTACTTTGTTTGAGTTTTATCTGTCCCCCTGTTTATTATGGCATTCTAATTCCTCACTGTAGTTTTTATTAATTTGCCCCTTAACTGGAAATTATTCTGGAACTTTCCCATCTATTTGATGTAAATAAACGAATGTACAGCCTAGATGATGACTTCGTCAAAAAGAAAATTTTCTTCTCTGCAACTTCTTCTTAAGAAAATAAAAATATCTGACTTTAATGACATAAAGAAGAGGAGTTTAATTAACAGCCAGACAGAGATGAAGTAAAATGTGTGTGTGTATTAATTAATACGCTGAATTTTTTTTACCGCATTTCAAGTGAATACTTTCATTTATAAAGACTGTGGACAAGTTTGCGTGCAGACAGTCCATAAAGACTTAGTCGGCAGACAAAATCACAGGAAAAATCGTAGCTGGAGTCAATGATTATAAATGTCTCTATGCTACTCTACTTTTATTGTTTTCGCTTCAAATCCTAAATTTCAGACGTATGTAATGTTTTGCCTGAACATTGATCCCAAAAATAAGGTTGTTCATTTACCCGCCTTCAAAAGGATGAAAGCTTTTAATATGTAAGATACCCACGTGTTCACTCGTTTAAAACTTAGCGTAGAATATACACATGAAATTATTTCTTTTCCCCACGACGCTGCTACAATTTATCAAGCTAAGACTCGAAAGTATAGATGTTTTCACCCATTCTGAAACACAGAGTGTTTTGGTACATGTAGTTTGTGAAGAAATATAACAAAGTAGAACTTCAAAACATCTCCTAATAATCCAAATTGGTGCTTTCACTACTGTTACATTTTCTGACGTATTTAGAATGGTTAATGTCAATGCAAAGCAATGAATTCAGCCGTAGAAGTTGTGTCAATGAAACACTTTTCACGGTGCATTGACTTGCTGTACTTTGTTTTATGTTCTACAGAATATGAATGACTACTGTCGGCCTGAAATGTAAATCGCAAGACACTTAACTGAGTTACCTCATCTTATATCTTCTTACTGTCTGTCAATGTTTCTGCTTTTTCAGAGCCTATCATCCGATTCCTAATGAAATTATTTAATCAAATTTAACACCATGTGAATACCATGAAATGTGGTCATATTTTATCGATTAAAAATAATTATATATCTTATTACGAGTTGTTCCTGAATGAGGGAGACGGTGATGTCATACATTTTGTCATTATTTATCATTATTCACGAAAGGAGGTCGGATACACTGATGATAAAAATTACCCGTCTTCGTGTAAATTAAAGCTCACGATTTTATTGGTATAAAAGTAACACTTAATCACTGTGGTAGAGTATAATTGATTACTAGTCTCTGTTTGGCTGACAGACCAAGATTTCTCACTGATGAAGTGCCAGTATGATGATAAATGCATTTTTAAACAACATACATGCGCTGTCTCTAACTAGTCTCATCTTATGAACCTTCCTTGGTATGTGGGTGACTTACAAGTTCAACAGGAAGTAAATAATCTGTTTCATTGGCGATAATACTAAAAAACGTAGCCGGTGATAATGAACACCTTCAATGAAAGTGCGGTACATAGGTTAGGCGGTAACCGTCCGAAGCTCCGATCTGCCAAAATTGATTGATAGTGGTCATTCAGTGGGAAAAATATTGAAAGCATTCAACGTGATTCCTCACACTATGTCTTATCTCTCCGATGCACTCTTTGTTCGTCTACTTCACGTTGTTGTCGTGATTGACACTCCAACTGTAATGTATGCCATATCCGAATTACAGAAGCCTAATTAAATCAAATTACTGAACTACTACCAGAATTTCCATCTATCGAAATGCTGCTAAAAACTCTTCTGCATTTCTTATTACTTTATTCATGCGATCATATCACATGACCAGTACGTGAGTCCTGAATGATGCGCAATTCTTGAAGGAAATGAAGGAGAAACTTACAGTACTGACTTTCTTTTCATTACGTCACATGACATATTCCAGATTATTACTTGACATGTAAATCTTGTATGTACAGAGAAAATATGTTATGGAACTGAATACGTTGAGAATTTCCCTATTATATATTGACATATTGTCTGAAATATAACTTTATTGTTATTATCATTACTAGGCATTTGACAGAAGTTCATACAACTATTTCGATGGTATCATCATCCGTTCTGAAACAGGAGATTGTTCACCAGTGCAATTTGTCGACACAAATAACAAAGCAGATCTTGAAAGAAATTCATAACTTTTATTTTTTTTATTTTTGATTACAGCTTGATTCCACACTGTATTTTTGGTAAAAGTATGGAATTTTAAGCTTGGATATCGGTAGCCCAAATTTTGCAGGCCGAACTTGGATATCAGGTGTGCGTTGGCAGAGGATTGAACCTGAAAAAGCATTTCCCTCACTGCTTCCTAATCCCATGTGCCCGTCATAATAAAATTACATGATTAATGTCAAGTCAACGTGAGGAGTTTGCCTATCGAAATGATGTTTGTCGATTAGTGTTCAGGCGCACTGAATTAAAGTACGTATTACGATTTACACGCATGCAAACTACATGGAAGACACTTGTGATCTATTTTAGAGTTTCAGACGATAAATTTGATGCCAAACTTGTTGCCGCATTTGTGAAATTATTTGTTTTGCTGAGGAGTTGTTGATATCTTTGATCAAAAATATCTACTCAGTAAATATCTCTATCTATCTTTCATTTCATTTCATCATCACCACCGTAGTCTGATCAAGTCTACAGTTGTTTACTCTATGACCACATATAAAATGACGCAGTCAATTCATATGATTACATGAATATCCTCTTAGTCCCAACAGAATACAAATAATTTTATCAAATGTAACATTTCGATTCTTGAGTAAATAAACAAACCTGGACGTCATATTAAACAAATTTTCAAATACAAACATAATAATTCTGTCGGTTTAACTGCTCTCATCGAAGTATTTAAACTGGATGTGAAAAGACAGAAACACGTTGGAACACCGATTAGAAGACTCTAGAAGACCTAAACTTCCTGGACGATTAGTGTCTCATGGTACAGATTCTAAGATTAACCGACAAAAGCCAGAAAATCCACAGAAAAGGCAAACACCATGTAAACATGAGAATAACCAATCAAACAACGACAAACACTTTTCATGACTGACTAGAAAAATTTGAGAGGAAGTTAACGTCATTCACTTCTTTGAGCAGTTTTGTTTCAGAACTATAAGAGGCAAGGATGCGAATGTCAAAATCAGGCTTGATGGAGAAGTGAAGGCGGACAAAATGAAGATGTAATTTTCGAAGTCTTATGTTTTACTCGGAACCTAAGCGAATGACAATAAATGCTATATATATATATATTTCTCATAGTTTAGGACCCTACAACAGTACACAGCAATAATCTCACCTACTGAGGATCGGACACAGAACCTTTAGGTCAGGAGGCGAATAATTTTCAAATATCCACTTGTTGGGAATTAACTGACTTCGTGATTGATGAAAATAGTAATTTTTCTACTGATGGTGAAGATGAAAAGATGGAGCAATATCTGATAACAAGAATGACGAAAAATGGGATGATTGAAGGAACATGTTCAGACAAATGTGGTAGATAAAAGTGAAAGAAATATCCTACTCAGATTAAGCAATATTAGACAGTAAAGAAAGTAAATAAAATGTTGCAATTAAGATGCTGTTAGAATGAATATTGGCTCATAAAGACTGAAAATATTCATTCAACTGCTGGTGGTAATATAGTCTTTGGAATGATTTGTAACTGACCAAGAGAAGGACAATGGCTGTAATAATTTCTTCTGAATGACGACTTTAGGCTTGATTTTTCGAAAACTCATATTCCCAGCTATGTGGAGTAGACAAATATTTTTATTTTATTTTTTATTTTTTATTTACAGCTTGATTCCACACTGTATTTTTGGTACAAGTATGGAATTTTCAGCATGGATATCGGTAGCCCAAATTTTGCAGGCCGACCATAGATATCAGATGTGCGTCGGTGGGGGCTCGAACCCCGGACCATGTGCATGGTCGGCGAGAGTCCTAACCACTGTGCCACCGACGCACAATACAGAGTCCATTGGTAAGTATCAACGGGTTGCGATGATTCACACTGAATGATTCAGGGATTTTTCAACTGAATGAGCGATGTGAACTGATTGTGACAAAACGGGGTTCAGTTGGTATATCTCCCATTCAGTACCAAGCCACGATGAGACCGGTCAAGTAACAATTTTGCCTAAGCTGTCTAGTAGTACGCCAAATAAAACATTGTTTTCATGTATTGGTTTTGTGGCGATTTTTTTTGGTTTGATCGGTTGGAGGATTTCATCATGAGCTGACATCAGTACAGGACAGCTGTTTTGTCTCAGTTTGATGATGAAATCCTCAAACCGATCAAAAAATTCCGCCAAAAAACAATACTTAGAAATAACCTGATGCTCAGTGGCGACTGACGGCCCTATTCAGACAGTTACCTTAGGTTCTCGTGGGAAGCGTTGACCAGTAAAGTACCGCAAGCTCATGGTGGGGCGCTTACCCACCGAAGAGGACATTGCGTAGTGGTCGCCGTCTGTCGTGAATTCGCCGAAATCAGAACTCATAAGCTGTCAGTTAGATCGGGTCCCGGTGGCCTAACGGTCTAAGAGCTCGCTAGCCTTGTAAACAGAAGGTCCTGTGTTCGAACCTTAATGTTGGAGGCGAACTGTGAAGGGTCCCAAACTAGGCTGACAAAACATCTGTCCAATTTCCAATGGTCCTCTGACTGATGTCAGCTCATGATGAAATCCTCCAACTAATCAAAACATTGTTTATCTACTTCCGTTTCTATCTAGCATCACTTAATCTGAATATCTGTTCCCCTTATGTCTTATATGCTACATCTATCGGAACATTTGATTGTTAAGTCATTCAGCTTTTCAGTATCCTTTCGATCAGAAATTCCTACATTTTTTTATCTTTGCTGTTATTAGTAGACTTACTTTACTCATTAACACAGTCCCCATCCGGTGACAGAATGTCAGTGTATTCCTGTTTTTTGAAGAAGCAGAAGTAATACGTTTATATCAGCATAGAAACAACCAACCAAGAACCATTTACTTCAGGAAGATTTATAAAGAATTACAGATGAATTGGGTATACTCTGAAAAGACATTCAAGTGAGATGACAACTTCAGTAGAAATCAGAATCGAAAGCGACGATTCAGCCGTCCACATGCAACAATGTGAAAATCATTTGAGAGGGAGGAGGATGAAGCTAAACTTCACAACAGCGAAGCAAATGCAATGAAGAAGTGTGGTGCTAAAGTCCCATGTTCCACAGGGAACGCAAGCAAAAACTAATAACAGGAAGTGTATGATAAGGAATTGAGCATCTTTACTTTCGCATTATCAACAGGTATATTGTAATAACTAGTAACGCATAAAATGAAGTCAGTTCATTTTACTACATTCGAAACAAAGTTTACATTGTATTCTTCCAACTTATTCATCTCTTTAATCTGTGAAGCAGTATACATGCGAGAATGATTCTTATCTCTAGTGCTTGAGATGCAACTGCTTCATACAGAATCTTGACATTAAGCCAATCTACTGCACAGACAAAGATTTAAAAAT